>WUAM01000431.1:81589703-81619636 GCA_024336885.1 Actenoides hombroni | reverse complement strand
TTCTTAGTTTAAATAGCACAATGACTCAAAACCGTTTGTAAAAAGGAAATAACATGGTGATTTATGCAGAGGTATGTAAACAATGCCCAACATTTTCCAAAAGGGAAAGTGATATTCAGCTTTTGAAAAGGGGTTTGGATTTTCAAGCCTGTATGTTTTCTGAAATACAGCTGCAAGGAGACACATTGGTATGTCTTTGACCTTTGAGGATACTCTGCTGTTGAGTGATTTTCTAGATCCCTTTGCACAACTAGCTTAACTGAATTGGTATGGTTTGTTTGGAGTTTGTTTGGGGTTTTCTTTTTTCACCGTTAAGAATCACATTCCTGCAAGGCAAATTTTACTGAGAGTTATAGTAGCAGAGAAACAACTGGCGCCCTGAAGTCTTAGAAATAACTCCAAATTAATACCTTGTAACTGGGAGCAGAAATGGCTTTTCAGCTTCTAACTTGCAGCTGAACGTGCAGAGCTGGTCATTTGAGCAGAGGGTACAATTCCCTGTGCTGATCACCCATCTGTATTTACCCAGCAATTACTAATATCTTGCTTGATCTTCTGTACAGAGTGCGTGTGCCAGCGAGGCAGCAGAGTTGTGTTCTCAGTTGCCATTATCTTACAGAATTCACAAGCTTTAAACCTATTTATCCAGTTATTAGCTTTTAATGAAATATATGTTACTGGCCTCTCACTACACCAGGAATTTTGAACTAACGAGATAAATGATCAGGCTAAGCACTTCCCATGTGTTAGTAGGTAATTTGGGGGGGAGCATCTCCCTCATTCTCCTCTTGTTTTATCAGCCTGGATTTGCCAGCAAGTTGTGGCTGTTTAGAAACACTTCAGGGATGTTGATCATGCAGCTGCTGCACAGGGACAATTCCCTTTGCCTTCACAGTCTGACAGCGAGCTGGAGAAGCCTTTTCAGTGATTGGCTGGACCTCTTGCTCTCTTCCCTCACTGGACTGTGAGCTGATTTGCCCAAGGCTGAAAGCGGTATTCTCACTTCACCTCGGTCTCGTGTGCTACTCAAGTGACCCTCAACTTCCTTTGTGATGAAGGTCTGACAATGTGGTATTTGCAGAGTTAGCTTTAGCCAAGTGAAGCTAAACTTCTGAGGCTTATTTTTTTTGCCAATAAAACCAGACTCACCTCAAGAGTCCCCAGCTGATGAGTAATTTAGTTGATGATTCTGTTGCTGCTCATAGTTAAGCGTGTCCCCCAAGAGCCCAGGGAACCCAGCCAAGGGGAGGACTTGAACGTGATGCTTCTTTTTCCTTTGCAAACCTGTCTCTCTTTGGCAGTCTCACAGAGTGTTCGAGAGATAGATCCCTGGTGAGAGGGTTTCCCACGTGACTGAGTTCAGGTGAATGAATGTGCCCTACACATGTTGGATCCTCTTGTCTTTCAGCCAGATTCATCTGGAAGATGCTGCTACTGAAACCATCCTTTTCACGACTGTCTAACTGTCATCACAGAGCAGTTCTGTTGTGGGACATCTGTTGTGGCAAACTTGGTGGAGGGACTGTGAAGCCAGTTCCAAATACTGCTTTTCTGCCCACTTCCCTGTTGTGCTTCCCAGTTGACTTTAACAATATTTGCTTGTAACAAACAGTACAATCACAGGAATTTGAAACAACGCAGATAGGACAACAGCCTAAGTTGTGACTCTTCCGTGGTGTGTCTGTCTCTTAGATGTTAGGATTTTTGCTTATCTAAAATTCTTACCTGCAGGTCTTCATATATCTTAAACACATTCAGGAATAAAGTCAGGAGTAAAAAGGCTGCTCCCAGGCATCAGATTAAATAATCAGACTGGTATTCACAAAGTCATGCAATAGATTTGAAATTCATGCTTCTTGCAGAGTGCACAGACTCTGGGAATAGCTGCACTCCCTACTGTATCCTATTCTAAGCACTGAAGAGGAAATGAAATGCTAGACCAACCCAACATGGAAGGTGAATTTTGGTGAGCTGCAACAATAAGCAAAGTGGCCAGTATGCATTCAAGTAATACAAATTGAAATCCCATGTCTGGAAATTTATCTTGTGTTGTAGATTAATACAATATTCTGCAGCCTGCTGAACTGTCATAATACGTGCACATTAATCTGACAGTGAGCATGAGCTGGCTGCAGACGTTCTTTGGTGCTGAGTTTGCTGGTTAACTGAGAGATAGGACTGAGCTTGGAGAGGAAGGAAAGGCACGATACATGTTCCTCTGCTCTATTAAACTATAGTTTGGAGCCAATTCAAATACAAACAAGAATTGATAAAGCTAGATGTGTCTGTTGAAAACGAGGACCGTGTAGGGTGACCTAACAGGAAGCTGAAGTATGAAGTGATTAAAAACCATGGGCTGAGCTGTTTATGAAAACTGCAATTAAATACAGAGTTCTTTAGTGCAAGAGAACAAAAATGTGAATAGTAAAATAAAGATTAGAAGAATTTGGGGTTTGGAGAGATACTGGTCTGGCTAGGCATGGTTTTTTTACTTGTGGAAAGCTAATGCTTCTGTTCTCTGCAGGAGATGGATTCAAGTGTGCGTTCTGTGTGCTGGGTAACACTCCAGGGTATAGTAAAGAGTGAGTCAAGAGGATTATCAAGCAGGCAAATTATGACTCACCAAAAGGAGTACATATTTCTTTCAGGGTGTCATCACAAGAATATTGTGTAACTTCTGAGAAACTCCTGACCTAGATTTTTCTGTCTTGGGTGTTTTTATTTTTGTTGTTCAAGTATTGTTTGGGTAACAGCGAAAGTTATTGTCAACACCTCAGAAGGGGGCTGGGGAGGTACAAAACAACAATCCTGGGAGAAAATCAAGGGAGAAAAATTTGGGGAAAATCCCTGTGGGCTGTGGCGTTGAGACCCTCAGAGATCCTCTTGCATTTAAGGAGAAGAGTGGGGAGTTGTGGGAGGGAAGGGCCATATGTGACTTTCATTGTATTTTGCACCATAGGGCCAGAGGTGGTTGAGGGATAGTTCTAATCCCCAATTTAAAGGAAAGTACAATAACTTGGAGGTTGTTCTGATTTGCTATAGCAATGCAGTGGAGCATAAAGCATGTCTGGGATTCTAAGAATGCCCTGTTCTAACTGATAAACCAAAACCAGAACAGTTTTATGCCTTCTGGTGATTTCTTGAGGCTGTGATCAGAAAAAGGCTTTTGAGCTCCAAGGACATGCTGCTCAGTATGCTTGCAGGAAAGGAAGCTACAAGCATTCTCTAGGTCTTTCTCTTCTGCAAACTTATTATCTTCAGTCTCAAATTGCTCATTTTTTGTGCCCTTCTATATCTCAGACAACTGAAATGCAGCATAAGCCTCCTGGTATTATGCTACTTTTAATTAAATACAGTGGAACATAATGTTGTTAATGATAAGCAGACATGTGAGGTTTTGTTTAAGCACATGTCCAGTTGCTCACTCAAAGAGATAAGAAATTGCAACTATATTTCCTTTAATTTATTAGATCTGTCAGAGTAAAAATAACATCCAAGATAAGATAATGGCACTATAAATTTTGCTTCTTCATTTGAAAAGTGATTTATGATCCTTATATTTGCCCAAACAATTTCTATTAAAAGTTGAGATTCTCATTCTTCAGCATTTCTCTGAATTCTAAACTTAGACAGAACTCTTAGACATGAAACACAACAAGGTACAAAATAGTATCTTTTTGTAGCTGTCTCATTTCAAGCAAGTACGATTGTTGATTTAAAATCTTAAGTTTTCTTTAGTCGTAGCTTCAATGAATGTGGTTTAGTTATTTGAAGTTTGAAGCTGCACTTTCAAACCCGACCTAGAGCCTGCTAAGTCAGTCTTTCTGTTTAATTCCTGACATTGGAGTGAATTAGCCCCTTTCTGTTTAATTATCCCAAATACAGGCAACGTTGATTGGGTGATACTCTGATCTCAGTCTCCAAAAGAAGCATTTTTGGCAAGAAGTCTTCCCTTGTTAAAATCAGATACTACACAAGTTGAACACCCCTGGGATCCTGCTGTCTTTTTGTTGGGGTCACCAATGAAGGAAATATTTTCCCTTAATTAAGACATGAAAACCACTTATAAGGTCACCTTGTCATGGTGGTGAGATTTGTGATAGCTTTGTAGTGGAAAATAATGGAACTCTCTCTGGGATCACTGTGCCTAATTTGAAATAAGGGTGAAATGATGTTGGAAAGACTAAGTTAGGATGTGAAATCAAATGGCTGAAGAGAAATATATAGCCTGCATTCCTGAGCAGTTTATTTTTTATGCTGACTGGTAACAGCAGAATTGTCCTCTCCAGCAGGAAAGGAGAGCTTTTATTGATAAAAATTGCAGAACCTTAACATGGGTGATTCATTAAATTTTACTGTGTATTAGAATAGAACATTGCTAATATAAAATTTTGATTTAATAAAATAATTTGAAAACCTAGAAGAGCACATAGGTTCTTATTGTTAAAGGTTGTTTTCATAATCAGCTGTCAACGTAGTTTTTCCATATAATACTGTGAGAAACATGCTGTACTTTTATGTTTCATCACATTTGCTCTTGATTCAAAAAATTGGGCAGAGTGTCATGCAAATTTTTAACACATGGGAACTTTGAGATATTGACAAGAAAGCAGCTTCAAGGGTTTTGTGTTGCTATATTAGTTTGGACTGAACTGCAAAATGTGAATATAAAGTTTTTGTAAAACTGAAGACGAGAAATTATTACAGTTCCCTGGATTAATTACAATTACAAATTTCTGGAATATAAATTAAGGAAACAAAACGTTCATCTTAATTTCATCCTCTCTTTCAAGCTGTAAAAAAATGTAAGAAGAAACTTCATTGTTGGCTCAAAATTGTATTTGTGCTTCAGAATCATGACATCGATTTGGGAGCACTCATAAATCTGTCAGACCTGCACAGCAGAGCAACACACAGTGTTGTTGCCTTGGACTTTTGGCAACATCGAGGAAAGATTTGTTTGTTTTGTGATGTTGTTTTCCTTGCCAACAGCTCCTAATTGCTAATATGCCAGAGAACTGAAGTCATTTTATTATTCATGATTGTTAATTTTTGGCCTTATGAAATGTTTACAACTTTTATATGTATTTAATAATTTTAACCCTTCTGTCTGTTTTTAAGGCTAAAAATAATGTATCTATATTCCAGACTGTTATCTTTCTTAAATGGCACCAGAGTGCAGCCTATTGTGTGGTTCTCTAGGATAAAAAAAGATGTGTTGTCCTTTAAAACACCACTTTCATCCTCTTCTCTTCCACGTAAGAGCTGTGTTTGAATCCAGGTCTCTTTACAAAGGCCATAGAACTGAAACTTTTTACCTGTGTTGTATCTGGGTTTATCTATACTCTTGACAAAACCTGCCTCATTGTCCTGAGCCTGTATCAATAGGAGTTTCACCATTTTACTTCAGTGAGAACTAAGGTTCAGTAGGAAGTGGTAGACAGTGATCTTTCTCTGCCTTTGGTGAGAGTCATTTCACAGTTACTACAATCTATTGGGCTCATAGCTTGACTCAGAGGGCATAATGTCTTATGTAATGTATCAGAGCTCCATACACAGCAACCTCCCAAGTCGGGAAGAGGCAGTGCTGCACAGCATACTGGATTTCTGTGTACCGTGACTAGAAGACAAACCTGACCTTGTGGCAAATTCACTGTGTATGTGGAAATGAAATAAGACTTTTAAGTTTATCCTGTGCTTGAACTGTCTTGAAGTCATCATAGTTTCCCTTGTTCTTGCTGTAAAAGTCTGAAGTATTTTCAAAAACTAGAAGTGCAGATTCTTTCCAGATGTTAAAGAAACTGCTTGAAGTTAAATGGACCTAAATAGTAAGTGATGATTTTTACTTATTCTTTTCATTATGTCA
The DNA here is from genome assembly GCA_024336885.1 of Actenoides hombroni. Taxonomy (NCBI): domain Eukaryota; kingdom Metazoa; phylum Chordata; class Aves; order Coraciiformes; family Alcedinidae; genus Actenoides; species Actenoides hombroni. The sequence goes on along the minus strand of WUAM01000431.1, from coordinate 81,613,770 downwards.
AAATGACAAAGAGACTTACCAGTTCCTTGTAATTCGATGGTAATTTGTAAGTATATGAATAAGGAAACAGTAGCAGCTGGGAATAGGAGTGAATCGTCAAGTATGCCTTGATTGTAGAAAGATGATCGCGAATAAAATCAGCCAAAGCCTTGGTCTCCTTTTCAGACTCGGGTGCAGAGCCACAGTAAGTGGAATCACAGGGGTTTTTTGAGGCCCCAAGAGCTGGGAAGAAAGGTGAATTTAATGAGCATTTCATGGAAAAAGTTGATTGTTAGGACAGTCATGTTACACCGCTGCTGTAGATAAGCCTTGGAAATCCTACTGCCTCATGTGCTGTATCAGTGAGAGAGTATCTAATTATATAGTTAAGACACTGGGCAACAGGAGATAGCATTAAATAAATATGCTCTGTACAGTGTGCATAGTTGGAAGAACATAAGTATTGATGTAGAACCCTACACTGGGTAAGCGATTTGGGACATGGATTTGCTTCAGTACTTAGCAGGCCTCTCTTTGCATATTTCCCCCATTTCTCGAGGCTTCCAGAAAAGAGACCCCTCTCCACTGAATGAAACCAGCCAAAAGAAAGCTCTTTCAGTTTTGGTTCTGAACTCATAGAGTGTGGTATGTGTGTATGTAAGTCTATGTGTGTGTATACATGTTTGTAAGTGTATATATGTGTGTATATATATATGTTCATAGAAGTAGCCATACTGATGATGTCAGTAACCAAAGTCTTTTTTTTTCCCCCCATACTGTCCCAAATACTGAACACCAGCTACTCCACAATGCTATACTGGTGGGCTTCATTCAAGCTTGAGCTTGGCCAACCATCAGGTAGGGAAAAATCTGTAATTAAGTATCTTGGCCCTTAGACCTCTGTATGATCACAGAAAGCATCACAGAATCGTTCTGGTTGGAAGAGACCTTTAGGAGACACTTACTGCACCAGCCAGCATTGAAATTCCTGTTGGGATCTGTACCAATGCAATTGCTATTAGCATTTTTAGAGCGTGTCTTTCTCCACATGCGATTCTGAAATAGAATGGTGATGCACAGATCAAAACTAAGAGAAAGTTCTAACAGCTGGCTTTTTCAGCAATACTCTTCGTGAGAAAGAAGAAGGTACTTACAGTTGTCCACGTGTAAACATAACCATCAATATTAACAACAGGCAAAACGTAGAAGTCCAAGCTGTTGAGAAGTGTGGTCATGACAGTATCTTTTCCATAGGTCTCAACAGCCTAGTTGGAGAAAAGTAGAAAAAGATGATGATGCCTTCATAGATCTGTGTGTATTTAAAGGCCTGGGCCTTGATTAGGAATTAATTACTGTGGTGGGCAAAGTCATCCAGGTCACTCCACCATATGAGATAGCAACTCTGTCATATTATGTAGAGATTTACATATTACAGAGAGATTTACACTGACTGTCCTGGTTGGCCGGGCAATGTGGCTACTGCCGGTGCTGGGCTGGATGTTCCAAGGAAAGGTCTCCTCTACACACCATGTAACTGTTGCTACATGGAGTAAGTGGGTTGCACTGATCACACAACAGACTCAGATAGGAAACCCTAGTCACCTCACTCAAACCACGCTGCTGGTAGAAAGCCATCTCATTCTCCTAGATTAATTATATGGTAATGTTGATTTTGAACATGATAATAAATCACTAGTAGGAAATTTCCATCTACTAGCTTCTTGTTTGTGGACAGAGAGCTTAATTTCTGTGAGAAGGAAAAAATCAGTATTCCCATTTCTTATATCTGTTGTACAGAGAAATGTTGTCAATAACCAAAATTACAGAGAATATTTCCAAAGAGCACACTTACACATTTCCAGTCATAATGTTGTGGGTGCACATACTCATAAGGAGGCAGATTTTCCCTGCACTTTTCCAGAACAAACATAAGAACTCCTGCCATAAACATGTATATCCTGATTGTTCATGGTCTGGCACTTCATATGCTTGTTCACAGATTTGTATTGGTGTCGGGGGGGCATGCAATGATCATGGAAATTTGCTCTAAGAAGTATGTTGCATTCCTGTTTCCTTTACTGTACACAGCCATAAAGGACAATGCAGGGAGCAATACAATGGAGAAAGGAATCTTGTGCCCTCTAACTAGCAAGTGGGAAGGCTCAATGTAGAATCTAGAAAAGCAGTTTCAGATCACTAGAACTTACTTTTTTTCTGTGGTTTTTTTGGTTTTTGTTTGTTTGTTTGGAGTTTTTTTATGCTTGATTTGGTTTGGGGGGGTTTTGTTTTGCTTTTTTTTTTTTTTGATATACATATAACAATCCACCTTGCTCATGGTTTTCTCTGGGTTTTTTGTTGTAGGTTTTTTTTTTTTTTCTTTTATGTCTAGAAGCAATCCCAGGTGAACCACTGAGGATGCTGAGAACTGTGCTTTTAAAGCACTTCTGCCTCTCCCCACTTGGATCCAGTGAGCAGAGCCGCTGCTGGTGTCAGCTATCCCCATGAATTAAGTGACCAGACAGTGAAAATGACAGCTGTAGTGACGTGAATTGCAAAGAGAAAAATGGTAGCACATACTGTCTGCAGCCTTATTGGGAGATAATGAAATCACATTCCCATTGACTCCACTGAGATGTCACTTTCAATTTCCACTGCTCCCTACACAAAACCGCATGGCTGCCTGATGAGGCTGAGGTTATACTTTCCATCAATGCCTCTACCAGTGTGGCTCACTCGTGTACTCTGGCTTTCCTTTGCCTGGGTTTTAAATCCCAGCTGCTCCTTCTGGGTGTGCGTTTGGTTTTTTTCATCTTCAAGAAGGATCTCTTAGAAAATTTGAGATTCAATCAGTGAGTTGTTCTGCTAAGTTAATTGATTTCCCCCTGCTGAGGGGGAATGTACCTCTTCTCTGTAGAGAAGACTGTGCAGCGTTTGGTAACTCCCACCTGCTTTATATGGGTGGTGAGGAGAATGAAAAGACAAATGAGGCGAAATAATTTAATTCAAAGCCTAAAGTATCTCAGCCTGAACTAAAGTTAATTTTACCTGTGCAGTTCTTTTCTGAATATGGTTTCTTGCTACAAACCCATTCTGTATAACCTGAAGTGGCAGCTCAAAGGGATGTATATGCGTTTCCCTCTTCCTGAGTGGAGTTTAGGGAGCTTTGTCTGTAGTCTTCCTCCTGTCTTGTGTACATTTCCTGAGTGCATTCTGTGCTTAGCTGAGGGTAGGTTTCCACCCTCTCTGTTGCCTTACGGAGTAATGCTGCTTGCAGGGAATACAGCACCTGATGCAATATATAAGAAGACAGCTGTTCTGATGTGCATTCAGATGCCTTCTGATGTGCCCTTCAATTTCCTTATTCCCTACTCCTAATGAGTTTGTAAAAAACATGACTATATTTATAGTGTTATTAGAGCTGTTTGCTCATCTCTCCCCTCCCTCTGACTACAGGTGCAATGGAGGAACTCAGAGACTGTGTAAGTAACCCTTGTAGTTGGCAGTACCTTTTACACATGTTTTCAGGTAAACTTAAGCTGCTGGAAGATTACAGGTCCAACCATTAAGATCTGGTTTAAGTAGTTAAACCTTAGCCATCTGAGGTGAGAGAAGGGATGTGCAGACAGGTATTTAAAGGTAAAAAGGTAATCTGCAGTGACCTTAGATCTTGCCTCGATTAAGATTTGATTAAACATAGTTGCATTTTCTAATTTTTTTTTTTAGCATTAAGATTACTGACTTCTTTCACAAACCACTGGCAGAATGCAGGGGAGATCCACTCTCTTGCATGGAAACCACAATCTATAAAGATGGCCTTCTTATTTGGACCACTTTTTCCCATCTAGGAAAAAAAAAAAAAAAAGAAAAATAGGTAATGAACAAAATAATTTGTATGCATAACAAATCAGTCAGCTTGCTAACCTAAAAGGTCAAACTTTATATAAATATAGCATTCATTGATTACATGGAAACCTATGGAGTGCTCTCAGCTGTAGCTGACCATGATATTCAAGCTAAAACAATAGACTCTTAACAGTTTCATTTTTATTATTGTGGATAAGCTTCCCCTCTCATAATTATTTTGTTATTTTGCACTGTTGATTTATTTCCTGTAGTGTCTTTAAGAGTTGACCTTGTTTGCTTGAATGCTATATTATTTTAAATGCTTATGAAATTTTCAGCAAGTAATTTTTATCCTTTCACCTTTATTTAACTCATCGTATCTTATTTGTTCGTAATAGTTATGCCAACTACTTTGTTGTGGTTTAACCCCATCTGGCAGCTAAGCACCACACTGCTGCTCACTCACTCCCCCCAGCAAGATGGGGAGAAGAGAACTGGAAGGGTAAAAGTGAAAAAACTTGGGAGTTTAAATAATAATCATTGAAATAAAATATATACTACTACTACTACTAATGCAATGAAAAGAAAAATAACAGAGAGAGAGAAATAAACCCTAAGAAATACAAGTGATGTAAATGAAAACAATTGCCCAGCCAGTCCCCAAGCAGCATCCCCCTGGCCCCTCTTCCCCCTAATTTATTGCTGAGCATGAAATCATGTGGTCTGGAGTATCCCTTTGGTCAGTTGGGGTTGGATGTCCCAGCTCTGTCCTCTCCCAGCTTCTTGTGCACTGCCAGCCTGCTCACTGGTGGGGTGAGAAGCAGAAAAGGCCTTGACTCTGCATAACACTGCTCAGCAATAACTAAAACATCCCTGAATTATCAACACTGTTTCCAGCACAGATCAAAAGGTAGTTACTGTGAAGAAAATTAACGCTACCTCAGACAAAACGAAAATGAAGATACAAACAAATTTCTTGGCTATGGGTAGAGAGACTGACAGTTGTAGATACTGTTAGAGTAGATGTGTTTACAAATAACAGGTGGAGAGAATGTAAAGGTAGATGATCTTTCAGATAGCTCTCAGGAGTGTGGTTGAATTTGTGCCTGAACTCCTTCTAATTCATTATGCCTTCTTTAAAAAAACCAAAAAAAATAGTTGAAAAAAATCACAGTCATAACCAAAATGCATTTGATTTTCTGCAAAATGTGTATTACTATTTTAGCATCACTTGTGTTTTAATAGACATCGTGATCTTGGGGAGGCTGATAGAGGAAAAGTCTGGCACAAAGAAATCAAGCACTTACTTTGAGAAGGTACATTGGCCGTCCTTCGTAGGTTTCCCCAATGACACTGCGAGAGACAAGGTCTGGGTTCTGAGCAGCAATATCAGCAGTCCAGGCAGCTATCTGTTTAATAAGGAGGTTAAATTTACTGATGTCTCTGTTCCTCAGGTCCAGACTAATTAATTTACAGCCTTCAAGCCAGAAAGGTCCTTCTGAGCATCTAACTTGACTAAATATTTAATAGTTTGTAGATTTCCAAGAGTTAATTCCTACTTGTACTAGAGCTGTATGTCTGAATTAAGATTTTCTAGTACAAATGTATCTAAACCCATCACTGGAGTATTTCTGGTGGACTACAAAGCCCTTTGAATGCTGACCCTGTATAGTAATGACCTTGTCACCCCTTAAACTCTCTTAACAAAAGGAAAGTTCTTGTTTAGCTAAGTAGATTGAATGCTTAAATCTTTTACATGTTTTACTGCTTTTCAGTTTCATGGCTCTTTTATTCATCATAATTCTTGAATTACTGGCAGAAGTGCTGGGTAGGGATTTGTAGGAACAGTCCACCAATGCCAGATGCAAAAGAAAGAATATCTCCTTCATCTATTTATTATTTAAGGGAAGTAATAACAGCCTCTATTATCTTAATATTGCAACAGGTTCCCTTTGCTACAGGTGCCTTCAGAAGGTCACTAAAAAGTTGTCACACCCAGACAAAAACAAACGTTTCATGCCCAAAGAGCTATCTGTGAACTAAGAAAAAGGAAAGAGCAGACAGATCTCAACAAACTGGTAAGGAAATACTAGAAATAATGGTTAACATTCTGGATGTTGGTGTTTTTTTCCATGCCAATAACCTTTGCAGAGTCAGAAGAGCTTTTGTTTTTATTTTTAAAAAAATTTGTAAAAGGAGACATATTTTTTAAGGAGAGTTCTGGTGGAAGAAAATAGATTAGTTCAGTACATGTTCTACAGACGCCACTTGGAGAGAAAATACAAATGTTCTCGTCTGAAAATGTAACAAGTGCTTAGTGGGCAATGATCAACACAGCATGGAGGGAAAGATTTTTGCAAGGAAAGACATGAAAGGGAGATTTTCATATTTGTAAGTAAAAGAACTGTGATGCAGTGGAAAGTAAGGAGCCACTGCAAAGATGGGAACAGTGACACAGGCAAGATTCCATGTCAGGAAAAATAAGCACAGCTGTGAAAAAAGGAGGGAGGAGGGGAGAGCTTATGGTGGAAGATGAAGAGCTAGAATTGAGGCAGGGAGTGGAATCACATTTTTAGCAGAGGAGATGGGAGAAGGAGTGAAAAGGAAAGAGCAGATTAGTAGTGAAGCACATCAGCTTGGTCATTGGATCTCTGCCAGAGTTTCTTTGCAGCACTGGGAGAAGATGTAGAGGAAATAGATGTGGGGGGATGGGTTATACAGGTTAACTCAGTAACGAGCAATAAGGAGAAGAGGAAGAGGAGTTTGGAGAAGGGATTATGATATTAACGGATGGAACAGAAGAGGAGAAGGGAGGAAGACTGAAAACCTACCAGAAGCCACTTTGACTACAGGGTCTAAGATATCAAGCTGATAAAATGGTAAACTTGAAACATTTACCGTTTCCCAATTGTTGTACTTCTCATAGCTGTGTGTGGTGGTACGAGCTTTGCTGTCAAACTGGGCATCCAGTGCAGCCTGCAGGTTGTCAATCATAACTCTGTAATAAGACACCATGAAAAGCATAAAGAGAAACATACAATTTGCTAGCAGGACAGTAAGCACCGGGTAGACATTTCCGGGTCTTCCTGGAATTAAGGCCCCATGGATTGTGAAATGAAATGTGTGTGGAGGGGATAATTTATGCATTTGAAAACAAGATATATTAGGTTCAAGTTTCAATCTACTTCCTGCCTCAGTCTTGTCACCAGAATGATCAGGGAGCAATAGATTCCTCCCAGTTAACACCTGCACACTTACTCCCATACTAACAAACCTCCAGGATGGCAACAGTTTAGTTGAAGAAGGCTGGTAATGCTGAGAGAGTGTACAGAAAATCAGCTCCAGGCTGACTTCATGTTGCCAGATTGTCTCTGCCTCAATAGGAAAAGGGACCTCTCTTGAACTTACGGCACTGGAGGAGACTTAGATGCAACAACATAACACTCCCATGCAGCAACCCAGAGATCTTTGCCTGATTAAATTCTCTGTCAAGCCAAGATTCCAAAGTTCAGGTGTGGTTTGACAGCTCTATTGCAGGTGGCATTATGCATCCTCCAAATTACTTCACTGCCTGCGAGGCAGGCTATTAAAGTAGAACACACAATGGCAAGAAAATCCCAACATCCTGTCTGGATTGGTTGAGTTGCTCCTGTTGATCTTTCCCCATGGCTAACACAAAGGCACAGCTCATTGTTGAGCATACACTTGAGGACCTTTTGCTTATGTTTCAACCTTGACTATCAAAAAACTGAAGTCCTTTTGTTTTTCCAATGCTTGTCTTAAAGTTTTTAAAAATACTACTCATCCAGGATGTGTCCTTGATCGTTTGTGATTTGGATAGAAGAGCAGGAGGCCAGTTTGTGAGGCACCACCAGCCTTCAGAACAAACAGTGCAGATGACTACATTGACAGGATACCATGGCATTGCAGCTGCACTTCAAAAGAATTGTAATGGCTTAGGTTGTCACAAGGACACTCCACTCAAGTTTGTCAGGGACACGTTTCAGACATTATGGCCTTTGTTGCAATCAAAAGCTTTGTGCTTGGGTCTGAGGGAGTTCATTAATATTATAGGAAAAACTAAAACATATAGAGTAACTCTTCCTTTGCCAAAGAGGAAACTCCACTGAAAATGGATTCCTGTGCTGTATGTGGGCTGTGTCATGATTGAAAATTATTTATTCTAGAGTGTTTTTAGATTCTATTCCCCTAGTGGCAGCCAAATCGGACATGGTTAACATGAGGCCAGTAAGTTTAGGAATGGATTACCCTTGGATATAGCAGATCATAAAAGTCATGTTTCATGAGAACTGTGTGCTGTCCAGTGAAGAAATTTGGTCTGGTGGAAACAACAGAGGGGCTGAGAGACAGAAAACTCTCCACTCAGTCAAATGAAGTCGTGAGAATTTGATCAAGTAATACTGACTTTCAGTGTCCGAGTACATGGTGTTGACAGATTATCAATTACACATCAAAGAAGCCTGATAATCAAGCCAGGCTGAGCCAATTTGCAATGCTCAGGTAAAGCTAAAGGAGAAATGAAGACAGACAACCCCACTCCACTCCAGCCCAAAATCAACTTCTCATCCTGTTAATGCTTTCATAGTGACTGGAAGAGATGAAGTATAAGCAGTTGCCTGATCCTGCTCTTTTATCCTTACTCTCCCTTTCATGCTACTCACTACAATGCTTTCATTCTCAGGCATGTCTAATGTGGCAGTGTGGTCTGCTCCCTCCCCTTACGCTGCAGTTATAGTTGATCATGGGCTTTCTTATTTCTGGGTAATATACTTACAAAATATTTAAGCCAATTAAGAGTTCTTTCTTTGGAGAAATCCTTGCCATAGATCTGCTGTGTGACTTGAATAAGCCCAAGGCTGTCCTGGGAATCTGTTCTCTCCACTCACCTGGCAATGGTCTTTGCACCAGTTAGGGGTTTTTGCCCCTTTAGCTATACGCCTGCACTTTAGAGAACTCAGTAGTGAACCAATCATGGTGGCCCTTGAGACTCACCATTTTCTGGCTTCCTTTCCTGATATGATCATGCAAACCTATCTGGTTCTTTCTACAACTTTGCTGCATTTTGCTTTTAGTGGGAAATCCTTCTTGTTCCCTCTGTACTCCAGCCTTGTGTACTTCAGTGAGCTTTCACCTCAGGGAAGTTCCTGGTAGTAAGCCTTTGCTTCCTGTCTCTTCCTCTATCAACATTTCACTTCACTCCTTTAGCACAGAGCAGCTACACTCCCTTTGAACTGCCACAGGAAAGCTGAACACAGCAGAGGCATCCACAGGAGAGATGAAGTTTATGACAGAATGATCAGTTGACCAGTATGAAAAGACCAAACACATTTTCCCCAGTATTTAATCCCTTCTATTCAAACTACAGTAGCAAGCACAAACTTACCTATACTCCAGTCCACTTTCTTTCAGAAGATCTTCAACCTCAAAGCACTTGTCAGCTTCAACTCGGAAATCAACTTGCATTTTTGGCCTTACCAATGCGACAGAGTCTGGCTGCCAAAAGTCAACCTGAAAGAAGGCCAAATGAATACATAAACAAATAAACATGTACATAGGGCTGGTATTTTTAGGTGATGTGTATGTGATGGTGGTGTTGATTGTGAATTCTGGAGATGCAGTGACAGTTTCACAAATGCCAAGTATTCCAGTATTTGAGTGCGTAAAGACTTGTGAATATTCTAACTAGCCTTACAACTGCTTCCATTCTTTGTACAGATTTCATGGGAGGTTTTATCCTAGAAGCATTAGACAGAAATGGACTGACTCAGTAGCAGAGGGACGCTATCTAAATGCTTGATGTAAATCATCTGAGAAAGACTCTTGTCTCTATGAGTACTTTTAAGACTCAGTTCACTAAAGCTGGTATGAGAAACCTGTGCCTTTAGAAGGGCAGACAAATGACAGCACTATTATTATTTCACATATTTTTTGCTGAAGTCAGCTTCCAGACCTCTGGACTTAGCACCCTGTTAAAGGCCAGTGAAAATAAAGTTGATTTGCCAACCTAATGCCATTTCAACCTTTTGCCTCATGAATGTAAAGGAAATTGGAGCTGGTGAGCATATTCATAAACTATGAGTCTTCAAGTGAGCTGACTGTTCCAGGATACACTACGGGATCGGTCCTGACAGATTGCTTCATTTAACAATGGTAGTTCATGGATTTTTTCTTTGCTTAAAAGAAAAAGAAAAGTAACAATCCCTTTACACTACATGCTTAAAAGCAAGCATGGAATATTAATTTTCTTCATATTGGCAGCACCGTTCCAATAGTATATTCTGCTACAGAATACTGTCCCAGCATGCTATACTAGCCTGTTGATGATAGTTCTCCACATCTGTACTTCGTTAAAAATACCATCCTTTCATCCTACAGATAATGGTGTCTTTTTCACCAACAGCTATTTTATAACATCAAAGTCGAAGAGAAATATTGGAAACACATTTTCTGCCTTTATTGTTTTTCCTCATGTCATTGTGTCATCATCTATCTACACCAAGGTCAGCAAGAAACATGCAGCTTGGCTGGAGAGAAAGGAAGCTTTGAAGGAAAGGCAGAGAAGGAAAGATGCCACGAGAGACTAGAGGCCAAAGAAAAGTTCCATTTTTGTGGCGTATGGATTTTTAGATTGTTTACATGAGCAAAATGATTTGCCTATAATGGTAAAAGTACTGGTAGTTGGATTTTTCATGTTTTATCTAATACACTCTTGAAATCACCCTACACTGAGTACACCATTTCAGATTAACTTATGCTGTCAATAAATTCTGGTGGGCACTTTGATATTCAGACTGGGTTAATCAGAATTTCTAGAAAGGTGTTGAAATGTATTTGTATAGCTCTAGTTTTACCACCCTGTCCTGTTCCTTCTGAAGAAACAGTCCAGCTGACTTGAATGGAATCAAGATTAGGTCTTTAATTCACTAGCATGATTTTTTTTTATTTTTCTTTTTTTTTAAGATATATGTTAGTTGAACAAAAGGAGAAATATTCCTTTCAAATGCAATATGCCCCTTCCCCAAGTTCTTTACCTGTATGCTGCTGGCAAGGGAATTGATAATTTCCACCTGCTCATCGTTCTGCGGAATCACACGAAACACCTTCTGCCTGAAAGGGGACAAAAAGATTGGATTTTAAGCAGGTAAGTCGATTCAAAGGCTTTTGCTTCTGCAGAAGAGATTGGGCAATTATGAAACTTTATGTCTGTTCTTACCCATCAAAGGCAAGATCCTGAAGGTGAGCAGAAGCAGTTGCAGCACCTATGAGAACCAAGAGTGCCCACATTTTCTTTTTTTTAAGAAAAAAAATCACGTTTTCAGTTACTCTATGCTGCTTTTATATCCTGTTCTGTTCTGCTTTTTATCAGTTATATGCCAGAGCAACACATCAGTCAATTGATAGATTATTCCCTTGGCCTTGTTTTATTTGTGTACTATTTATAATTTGTGTTTTCCTCCACACCTGTTAAAACAGCTGAAAGTCTCAAGGTGGGCTGGCTAAAGAATCTTGCTACTTGAGTTGGATAAACTCTTGTTATGTGAAAGTGAATTTAATTGACTTTGGTCTTTTCTGTTGTATGTGAATTTTGATTATATATTTTTTCTTGCAATCATTTGGTTGCTGGATTACAGACTTTGTAATACTTATATTGTTACTTTATGTAAGGGTAGATGTCTGTTGGGTGTTGCAGTGTGACTGCTCTTATTCACACAACATTGTTCCTCTACCGAAATAATATGGGGCTGGCTTTGACAGAGGAAGAGGAAACACATTTGGGACATAACGATTATCTTTATTTCTTTTTTCCCCCAACAGAGAAGAAAGGTACTCATCTTACTCTTTGCTCAGTCACTTCACTGAAACTTGTAAATCTGAGTAAAACTGAGAGCATAGAAATTTCTCTCTGCAGCAGACTACTCTGCATAATGCATTCACTCATTCTTGCATATTCTCTAATCATGTAAGGATCAGAGGTAAATATCTTTTAAATTAAACACTACAGTGGGCATTACATGTAGGCCAAGAAGATCAAATAAAATAAGGTTGTACAAAAGCATTTTTAGCTTTACTTTTCATGCTGTCCCTAGACCATCTGAGAAACAGTAGCACGTTGCATCACTGCACTTGCATCTGTTGAGTTTTTGTTAACGAATACTTGACACTAAATGTAACATTAATTATCTGTTGATCTGTGTCCTGAGGTGACGTTTTTGACAGCGAGCCTCTAAATGGTTCAGTGTATAAATATAAAAAACTTAATTTTTGAGTTCAGTTTTGTCTTTCACGATGTCGAAGTAACCAGACAAATTAAAGGGGTTCAGACACAGATAATCTTGAAGAGGTTCTTTGGCTTCATGTCTGCTTTTTGCAGAAACGTACATATATGCCTATCCTATAATACATGGAACATTTATTAGAAAATTAATATATATTCATCTCAGGTTAAAAGACATAGTTACAGTTTCAAAGTGCAGAAATTTGAATTGTCAATGACTATTTTAAGAATTAATGTGGCATCAAACTTCGCACCTAATTTTTTATCAGGTTCCCTGGAGTCAACTCAGTAAAGCTGCTGCAGCCCTATATACAGAATGCCTAGAAATACATCTTACAATCAGTGTACCAAAAATACAGCAGTTTATGCTTAAAATATGGCCCATGATGAGCATGTTCCTAAAAGGAGACTCCAAAGCTGCACTGAGCCTGTTTATCTAAAACTGTCTTTGCCAAGTCATAAGGTTTGAACTTACTTTACAATTAATGACCTAATTTGTAGCGCTGCAGGCTCTTGCCCAGCAATAATCTTACTTATAGTTAAGTCTCATAAGAAGGATGACAGCAGGAGTTATTCTGACAGAGTGCCAAAACAATACTGCAGACTCTTCAGAAGTTTTAATTTTACAATGATGAGACCTACGGTATCAGATAAAAAGCTCTGATCCCATGAACGCTGCTAAGACAATAATGTGGAGATGATCAAGCCCAGATCTTGCGATGAATAAAGGAACACAAGAAGTAATCAAACAAATTGCAGATGTCATCATTCCCTGTTGAGCGCTGAGAAGCATCTTGGAAATAGAAGACTGCCAGATTTCAGTGCCTGAGTTTACTTTTAAGAAATTCTTTGGTTTTTCATGCAGTTTGAGATGATGGGGGGTTTTTGTTGCATGTTTGGGTTTTTTTTCTCCAAACCATCACAGATGCAGCATTACTGCCATCAACTACTGAGCTGGCAAACATTACTGAAAACTATCATTTCTAATGGCAGTCTTTGCTGTTTCCATCCCAAACTAGGTCAGAAAAAAACAATGACCTAGAATCCTATTTAAGTGATTTATTTTGCATCTCAGGATTAATGGTTATTTGTCAGATTAGCTCTGAACATTGTCTTTTTTTTCTATAACTGTATAATATAGATGTTTGATATTTGTACGATAATGGGGCAGCATAAGGATAAATTAAAAAAAAAATTAAATTTGGTTAAGCCATCTGTTCTTTTTAGTTTCTGATTACAAGCCAACTGCACATCAATTGGCCATGGCTGAGTAATCCTTGGCCTTACTGCTTAACACTGAGTGCAGAGGTTTCTTATTACCTATATCTTTGAAAAGATTCAGAAGGAAGATTTTATTTTTTCATCACAAAAGTAACAAAACCAGCTAAATCCCCAAAGGAGAGCGTGTAGCAGTTTCATCTGGGACATGTATTTCGTCTTATACTTAAAGTGAGCACTGCTGAAAAAAAAACCAGTGTCAGCTAGTGCAATTTTTTGCAGTTGTTTGCTTTTTTGATGATTAAAAATAAAGCCTTCTATGATGTTGTCACTCACAAAGCGCATTCTCTTTGTTTAGTGACATGATCTGTAAAATGTTTTGATGTTAATAATTGGCTATATTCCAGCTGAAATAATTTTTTTGTATTAATTTCTTATTTCAGTTTTAGGAATAGAAATACTCTGGTACTCCACTTTGAAAGGCTTACGAAGGCTAACTGCAGATTGATAAAATGAAAAAATACACATCAATCAGAAGCATCATTTATCCTATGATGCCTTTCCTCCCATTTGTTATCAAACTGAGTCCAAAATTCTGAGGATAAATAATGTCTCATTTTCTAGGATTTTCAGTAGATACAGATATCCTGAATCAGTTTGTTGAGCTGTATTTTAAAAAGTCTGCTATCTTTTAATCACAAAATGTTGTCCATTCTTCTAATCCTTGATTGACAAATTTATCTTCTTAATATTGTTTAATATTGTGTTCCAAAAGATCAGTGAGAACCTCCTTAATGCCCAAATCTTAATACTACTTATGTATGTAATGTAGCAAAATCCTAACATATGGTCCAGACCAGCCACATATGTTTGAATTATGGGTTCCCTCTTATCATTGTTTATTTGTTAAGGTAATATGTGCTAAGCTTAGTTTTGAAGAATAATACTGTTGAATATATTCTGAAGACCTTTGAGAGTACTTTGAAGAGGCCAGGATCAGCAGAATAAGCTATCTGGCATGTACTCCAAGCTTTCTTGGTACTTTCCTTATATTTATATATTATTAATATTGCATCTCTTAATTCATCAAAGCCTTTTTCAACTCCAGTGCCCTGGGACATTCTCGTATCCTACTGTTTTGGTAGCAATGGGTAGGTATCTTCTCTTTTTTTTTTTTATTTATTTGTTTTTAACATTTGTACATGCTACTTCATGTGAACAGGAACAGGGTAAGGAGAGAAAAGAATGGGAGTGATGACATCTAGGGTATGGAGCGAAAAAGGAACCTCTCCTGATGTATTTGGGATGTGTTTCTACTTCTATTGACTCATCAGGTGAGAAACAGCAAAACCCATAACTGTTCTTTTGTAGGGTGAGTGGATTCTTGCCAAGGTATCTGCTGTGAAATAGGTATAATATTTTTACCATTGACCTCTAGTAGTCAGGATTAAGACTGAATGTATTGCAGCTTCATTATATGATCACTCCACAGATTGCTTAGTGTTTAGAAAGTATCTTCTATCCCTAGCTAGGAGTTATTTTATGTACCATATACATTCAGATTCTTATTTGCTTGAAAAAGGTGTGAAATATACTGAAACAAATCCATGAATAAAGATACTAGCAGTGCCAGAATTCCCAGAGATCAAGCACTGAGAATCTGTTCAGTGCCAAACAGAAAAAAACCCAACAAACTAATGAATCAATGAGAAGAACTAACCTCACAACCATTGGGTATGGACATCTTCTACTTAATTAGCTTGTCCTTGCTATGGACTTCCTGTCATGTACAAGAGTGGTGAGTTCTCGTACATAATTAAGCCTATTCCCTGGCATCTGTAAGGCTGGCAGGGTCATGGCAGGACTCAGCAACAGCTCAAAGATACAAAGACACATAAGGTCCTTCCCCTTACAATTTTTAAGGCACCAAGATCAGCATGTGGTACATAGTGAGAGATCATGCCTACAGTGGAAAGTTCATAGTCTAACAAAGTACACGAGCAGCTCATACTAAGAGAAGCCAGCAGAAACTTTCAAGTCTCATTTTCTTGCAGTATCTGATGAGTGTAGGAGTTTCTCTTCTGGTGTAGATCAGCACAAGATTTACACCTATATAATGCCTCCAGCAATGCAAGAACCAGATGCTGCTGAGGCAGTGCTAGAATTATTCTGTAATGAGATACAGCAGTACCTGCCCTCTGTTGAGGCCTCTCCAGGACATCTAAAATACAGGTTGTTAGCATGTTGTCTTTCTCAGTATTCCCCTAGTTCCCATTCTGGCCTCTGCAAGAGCTGAAAGTAAATCAGTCTGTCAGTACACAATCATCCACCTCTAGTTTTAACAGGAGGATATAGATAGACGTATGAATCTCCATTTCATCCAGCTAAATATCATCCAGATAGTGATGCTATATTGGAGTTAACACAGCTCAGCAGGATTGCCACGAGTGAGAGTAAAGACAGATGACAGATAATGGGAGACTCCAGGATGGGTAAAAAACATCAGCCAGAAAGGTTCAAGGAAGAGAGCAGACCGAGCAGCTTGATTCCACACCTAGGCCTAACTGAAATTTCTTTTTACAGATTGCTGGGTAATTTACTGTCCTGTTTTGCTTTCTGTATGCGTTGGCCTTCATGGATGATGTAAATTATGAACATTCTTCCTCTCCTGTATAGCTTGGTTTTCATCCTTAGACATGATAAGGTGTGAATCTTAATGCTTAGTGCATCCACTCTGAATGATTTTGAAATCTGGTGCTCTTTGCTGATAGTCAAGTTTTATCAACTGCTGTTATACTTGGGCAAAGGTCAGGGACTTCTACCATTTCAGAAAAACAAGACCGTTTAGAAATGAATAAACATTCTCAGTTTGCTTTTATAGAAGTAACTCAATTTTGCAAGCTGCAAAAGAAAGTAGAACTCCACTATTATCCAGTAGAACTGCAGCTAATTCTCTGGCTTCCTTCCCCCAAAAACATGCATTTAAACATCATTAAAATTAGTTCCTTTTTTACTTTCTACCAGAGTTTGGAGTTGGATTTCATATGTCATACTGTAGAAAAAGAAAAAACAACAAAGGTAAAAATCACCAAACCAAAACATCTAAATAGATTAACTGGGTATTCTGCACAATACTTTGTTCATGTAACAATGTGTTCCGTTTGAAGAGACTCATGGTTCTTTGTTGATCAAAAGTATTCATAAAACTCTTCCCAAAGCAAATAATTGGACTAATAATCTATACTTGGATGGCATTATTAAAACACAATAATTGCAAAAAACCATAGTGAGAACTCACTCATTACAGGAGTATGGGGTAGCAAATTAGGCTGAAAGAATTAATCTTGGCACTCGTTGTTCCTCTGTGAACGTGCGAGTAAACAAAATTCAAACTAAGTGGAGAACCTGTCTGATTTAAGGAAGTATATTAGCTATTTGTGAGACAGCACAGGGAAAAAATAATAGGAAATCAAACTCATGCTACTGAAGGGGAACCAAATCTGTCTGAGGTATGGATTGTTGTGTAACTGAAAAGTTCCTTTTATTCATAGAAGGAAGTCAATGACTAGAGATAAACCTGGCCTTCTCAAGAAATGGATAGTTTGCTAGTTTTCAATAAACAGTAAACTTCACAGAAGAAAGAAAACCAGTGTTTCAACAAACTATTTCATCATGTAGCCATAGTCTAATCTCACTGTCATGAATTTATCTGGAATTTAATTCAGTTGAACAAATCCCTGTTAAACTTGTATGAAAAGGACCTTGTTGAAGCAAAAAAGCAGCAAGCTGCAGAATATAAAACAACACCACTTTTTGGAAATATTTTTATCTGTACACATTGAAATGTTTAGGCATCAGAGATAAGATAGCTGCTCTAAATTCAGTGTCCAGATTCTGTTGTATTACACTCAAGCAAGTCTGGATGTTTAAATTCAATCATTTTGGTTTTTTTTTTTTTTTTGCTTGGTAAAGCACTATCAAAACAATATTATTTTTATTAACTTGATTTGAAACACTTTGTAAAACTAGTTTGTAACACGGGTATTTCAAACACTGGGGCCACACAGGTCCAATTTTAGACAGAGGCTTTTTGCTACTAATTTATTTCTTCTGCTTTCTTACTTTTCTGCACTTCTCAGCTTCCAACCCTGAAATGAGATAGGCTGGGAAGGGCTGACTGAGGAGGAGAGAGGGAGAGACCATGCTGTGATCCACTGCCTCCTGAATCATTGTAACTACCTCAATTCTTACATTGTCTGTGAGTTATTAAAAAAATGTTCTCAAAAAAAATATTTTGATGTAGAAATGTTGCTCTAGCGCTTCATGGACGTGGTAGAAAAGGTATCCCAAGGCTCTATGCTGTATTCTGAAGACAGTATGTCACACACTCATGATGTTCTTTGACTAAAGAATCCAGCCATTCAGTGCAGCAGCTCAGCTGCTGGTTTGGTGAAAATAACCTGGTCCAAGAGCCTGGCCAGACAGAGAAAACAAACAAAAAAACCCCCAAAAAACCCAACCAAAACAAAACAAACCACACACAAAAAAAAAACAAACAAAAAAAAGATGGAAAGAAAAAAAGAAAATAAAAAGTTAAATGTATATAAACATGAAATAACATCTGGTTTATATATGCAAATACTGTGGGGTTTGGTTTTTTTTCTATAAAATCCTATAGAACTCCTACCTTGAGATGTTTCATAGTGAAAGGTGAACTCCCTGCTATGGTTAGCTGGTTTTTACTACTACACACCAGAGTACTTGTGGAAGGGTTGGGGAATTTTTTTTTCTTCTCTGCTGCCAAAGATTTTCCTACCTAAGCAAAGCTGCCTCTTGGTTTGTTCATTATGTTGCTCACATTTGACTTTGCTTTCTCACTGGAAAGCTTACAAAAGAAAACATGAAGTTTAGGATTTTGCTTGTTTCTGCTGCATGCATAGTTTTTAATTAAATATTTTACTTTCTTTATGCTGCTTTTGTCCCACCCTATTTTCTGAATTAGGAAATTGCAGGAATTTCTCACGTTTGAAGAATCTGTTAATGGTTATTCACTCCAGGAAAATAAGAACAGGTCATGACATTCAATGCCACCCCTAAACCAAATGACAAGCTTCTGGAGCTTGAATGGAGAGATTTTTGTCATCCCGGTACCCTTGAAATGGAGAAACTTTCCCCTTTCCCTCTGGCCATTTTATCATCTTCAGCTTGACCTTCAGCATGGGCTAATGGAAAGCCCTGTTCTTCATGAGTGATCCATGTGGAGCAAGCCAATGCAGTGTACGGTATATGAGAGAGACAGACGATTATTACTTTTAGCAGGCATGGAAAGTATCCTTGAGTGGTTTATGCAGTCTCAGAATAAGCTGTCTAACATATGCTAAATGTAGAAGTATTTAAGATTGAAGAAGAGGTCGTTTTTTTTAATTGCTTTTCCGACAGTTAACATTTGATTTCAACTTGCAAGTGCAGACTTGAATTTGTTAGAGGGATTCATCGTACTTTTAGTAAATAACACATTAAAAGAATTTATTAATGGATTTTAATTTCTAAAGTATTTTTAATTGTTTAAGTTTTACAGTTCTTGTGGTGTATAGGTAAGGTTTATTGTATACTCAATGGGAGTATAATTGGTAGGTGTGGGGGGTTTAACAGTACTGCTGAAAGAATACCTAGTCCCAAGGGAAAAAAAAAATCTGCTTCTCATTATCCTACTGCTGTTCTCTGATTTCCATGTTGAATGAAAAATCTGATACGGATTCTTTGTCCTGCGGTGCAGAACTCTGTGATATTTTATAGAGTAGTGGATTTATAGACTTTCTAAGACTTTTTACAGATGGAAAGCCCTTAAATGTCTTCAAGGTGAGTTGCTGTTCATACTTTTATCCTGGTAGTGTTTATAGGGGTCTGTTGGGATGATGACATTTCCAAACCCATATGAACCCTCTGCCCTGGTAAATGGAGCATGGAGTAGCCTTGCCTAACATTTCAGGCTCTTGAGCTCATGAGGCCATGTGGCACAGGGCAAAGCAATGCAGCTTAAGTCATGATGAAACCTTGCTGCAGTTTTTTTCTGCAGATTCAAGGGTAATTGTTAACATGCCTACTGAAACTGATATATTAAAGGTTGCTGTAATATGCTCTGCATTTCCATTGTATGGTCTGGCAGAAGTGAGAAGATTACTCTGACTTAGAGCTTTTCTACCAATAAGATGAGGATATCTTAGCTGAATGCTGTTTGCTAAAATGCTGTTTGCTAAACCCAACATTTTATGTAAGATTTGGCATCAGCAGGTTCTTGGAAAAGCACTGGTTCAAAATGTAGTGAAGTGGTTCAGCCAACATAAGGAACAGAAAATTTAGAAACAGCCTTTAGTAGCTGAAGCTGGTGAGTTCCAGCTAGATTTTCTTTACCCTCTGACTTGTCAAATGTAAAACAGAAATAAGAAATTTCAAAGGCATGATAACAAGTAGGAAGCCAGGTTGAGGATAAGAGGTGATAGGGAGACTCAGATTAGAAAAACCTCATTCTGTCTCTACTGCACTATCAGCAGACTTTCAATTCATTAGTGGATGCAGTTCTGTCTAAAAAAATGTGGTTGCCATTAGTAAAGGTTTCAATTTTGCATGCTCAGATACCCTGCAAGGTCTCTATGCTCACATTTACTTACTAGATGTCTAAGCATTATTTAAATAGTCCCTTAAGTTGCTATAACAGAGTAAATGCAGGGAAAAGATGTAATTTACAGGCCTCCAAGATGTTCAATGTACACAAAAATTTGATCTATTTGCCTTGATATTCCAGATTAATGAATGCATCAAAATCAGGAGCTGTGTAATGCACTTCACCAGGGGAACACAATCTTTGCGCTTAGAAGCCAGCTTTGTTCCTTGCTTTTTCAGGCATCACACTGCCTGAAAATAACACAAATA
Source organism: Actenoides hombroni (assembly GCA_024336885.1). Lineage (NCBI taxonomy): Eukaryota > Metazoa > Chordata > Aves > Coraciiformes > Alcedinidae > Actenoides > Actenoides hombroni. Next base: position 81,593,504 of record WUAM01000431.1, on the reverse strand, counting down.
TATCAAGTGCCACCTTAGGTATGTTTAGCCTGGTGCTCCCACTACTTCTGCTGGAAAACTGTTTCTGACCATCACTCTTCTGATGTTTGGATACTGCCTTTTGATTTGTAACATTATTTTTTTCACGATAAGCTGATACTCAATTATTCTCATACCGGCACTTATCCCTTAGATTTAGAAGAGCTTTGTTTTCCTCTCTGATGTATTTATGAGGCATAATCCTATCTCATCTTAGATTTTATTTTGCTAGACTAAATACATCAAAGAATCTGCTTGATTATACAAGCCTTTTTTATTATTATTTTTTGGTAAGACAGGCATACACACCATTCCTGGCTGTCTTCCTCTGAGCTGTTTCAGTCTCCAGCTTTTGCTTCTAACTGTGGCTAACCAAACTAGCATTTCAGTGGAGGAACCACGAGAAACTTTACTTAATAACATCAGTGCCTTCCTAACTCCTGACACCACTTCATGTCACACTTAGTAGCATTGCATTGGCTTTCCCATGATGCCATTGCATCAGAAGCTTATAATCAGTTTGGTTTTGATCACAACTGGAACAATTGTGTTTCTGTAGAGCAACAGCATCTTGATGAGCTAATAGAGAACATATCCGCCTGAGTGTTTTAGTCAGTCTCGTACTGTGATCTTTTCTCTACTTAACTGACACTTTGCATAGATCATCACTTCAAAATGCCACTGGTCACTTTATAACATCCATTTTAAAATCACATGGACACACAAAGGAAATATCCTGTAAATGTTTCGTTTAGTCTTGAGAATTTAAATACAAATCCACTGAAACATTCCAAATTATTGCTACCAAGAGAGAGCAATGGGCCTGCGGTACTTCCTTCATCAAATACTTATTTAAATGCATGTATATATTTATTATGAAACACAAAAAAAATTAGTACTTGCAGGGAAAATGCCTGGGTTTGGGTGTTTTGGTTTGTCTGTTTGTTTTCAGGCTTACATTCTCAGCCTTCACGTTCTTGAAACAAAAGTGACTGGTTTGGCTTACGGGAAGTAATTCTGGATCAAGGTAAGAATTTTATGCAGATTGAAAAATGAAAGAATGATGTTTTAATCAACTTTCCCCTTCATGACATTCTAAGATGTGACCCTGACATCCAAAATAGTTAAAACTGTGATTTTTTAAACGGTATTTCACTAAGTTCCAATGGCATGAGTATTGGGTGAGTGTGAGGTGGATCACTTAGTTATAAGGAAGATTTGGTACATTTACAAGGAAGTTGCTTGGAAGAAAAAACATTTCTTTTGAACCATTTTGTAGCACTTCTTTGAAGCTTATTCTTGTCTCTTAGCTGCAAAAGGAGGGAAATACCTGCTTGCACATTCTTCTCACACACCTACTGGATAAGGAAATCCTCGTTTAGTCATTGTACTCTGCTGGAGATGCACAGGAATGTGTGGTGGAGCTGTTCACTTAAATGGTTTGCTGCTGCTTCTTCCTTGGCACCACAGAAAATATTGGGCAGACAGATGGGAACTCAGAGCCATCCCAGACCTTCTAACAGCAGCTCAATGAAAACTGGAGACCTTGAATGATAATAAAACAACTGAGTTGGTAACAGCCCCAACTGATGGAGCTCTCATGTGGAACATACTGTGTCTACAATGTTACAGGTCATTTCCTTTGCCTTTCTCTATAAACATGTTTTTCAAATTGGTTTCAAGTCAGTCCAGCTGCTTCAAGCACAGTATATTGAAAGCATATTAATACGACAGATAACTAGCAGCTGTTGTTGGAAACCTGACAAAGAGAAGGGTAGACAATTGCTTCAGAGGATGAACTTGTGCTTTCAGGCAAAACATTGTCTTTGATATTTTGCTTCTCTGTGAGTTTTTCATTGAAGAGGCCGGGCTGGTGACACCAAGAGGCCACATTCTTTCCAGATACAGCTCTAGCAAATGTAGCCATGCCTGATAAGAAACAGATACGCTGATGGACTTATTGTTCAAGGCACTGAATGACGGTGAAAAGGTGTTCTTAATCTCTCTGCAAATTGCTCTCTCTATTAAAGAAGATACTGTCATCTCTTAATCCTGCTGTAATGATTTATTCCTATCCATAGAAATATTTCTGTATTGAAGATTTGGTAATAGTGTAAATAGCAATACACACGCTCCCGGTGAAAGCCTGTGTTCCAGAGCTGATCTAATCCATTTAACCATGTCCTATCTCCTACCTCTTTGATTCAGATTTTGTTGTAAAATTATTTTTTTTTTGGCCCTCAAATACCATTTGGTTAAAACACAAGAAATCTATATTTTTCATGATTAAAAGGAATATAATTTTCCTTTTTAACCATGGGTTGGTTTTTTTTGTTTTTTTTTTTTTGTCTAAAACACTGCATGCTTGGCCCAAGAAGGAGGGAAAACCACCACAATACATTTAACTGGAAACATCACATTCTTATTTTGTATTTAAATCTATCAAGACACATACTGTTTCAAGTTTACTGCTGTTACGATCCTACGAGTTTCACACAATTCACATGGCCTGTAGCTGTCAAATACTGTACAGATTTCTTAATAATAGAGAATAAACACACACATACTTTGATCTACTTCACTGCATCAGAGTTTAAAATACACTCTGAGAGCTTTTCATGGGATTTCAAAAAGCAGTTATTGAGAGGAGTAATTATGAAAGTAGTAATTTTCTCACTGATGTTATTTGTCTATAATTGAGAGTTAGGCAGTAAGAGCATTATGTTTCTTTATATTTTTTCCCCCACAGTGTAATCTACAAGGACTTTTGATTTATACCATTTTTCTTTTGTAATTCACTCTGCCCTGAGGAACTGCAGTCAGGCAGAAGGCTAGGAGGCTGGAAGAATGCAGACAAACTATGGAGCTATATATAAACAATCTGACAAGCACAAAGCATTAAAAAAATTTAAAAATTCTGCATTTCAAATAGACTTGCATCATGAGTTCTTAATCTTGTTTCTTAGCTAGGCCACATGGTTAGAGAAAGGTTGCCTTGTGCAGTCTGTCTCTGCTCATTCAGAAACTGTGCTGACCTTCATTCCTTTTGTAATTTTCTAGCATTACAGCAGCAATTACTTACATGGAAAAAGGTTTATTAAATGTTATACTTCTCTAAATGCAGCTTAGCATCTGGAAACTTGGAGGAAAGAGTCTGCTTCCTAAGGACCAGATTCTGAGAAGTGCTGACCTAGGCCACAATCCCGTGCAGTCACAACGATGCAACTGTATGGAGCCCTTTGCAGGTCATTAGAATCATAGGATCATGGAATCGTTTCGGTTGGAAGAGACCTTTAAGATCATCATGTCCAACCATTAACCCAGCACTGCCAGGGCACCACTAAGCCATGTCCCTCAGCACCACACCTCCACAGCTTTGAAACCCCTCCAGGGATGAGGACTCCAACACTTCCCTAGGCAGCCTGGGCCAGGCCTTGGCAACCCTTGCGGGGAAGAAATTGTTCCTCATGTCCAACCTAAATATACCCTGGCACAGCTTTGAGGCCAGTTCTTCTTGTCCTGGTGCTTGTTCCTTGGGAAAAGAAACTGACCCCACCTGGCTCCAACCTCCTGTCAGGGAGTTGTCACGAGCCAGAATGTCTCCCCTGAGCCTCCTTTTCCCCAGGCTGAACAACCCCAGTTCCCTCAGCTGCTCCTCACCAGACTTGTGCTCCAGACCCTTCCGCAGCTTCATTGCCCTCCTATGGACACTCCAGCACCTCAATGTCCTTGTAATGAGAGGCCCAAAACTGAATGCATATTTGAGGTGTGGCCTCACCAGTG
>WUAM01000431.1:81575022-81589603 GCA_024336885.1 Actenoides hombroni | reverse complement strand
ATTTGAGGTGTGGCCTCACCAGTGCAGAGTACAGGGGCACGATCTCTTCCCTACTCCTGCTGGACACACTACTTCTGATGCAGGCCAGGATGCTGTTGGCCTTTTAGCCACCTGGGCGGCTGGCTGTCGACCAGCATCCCTAGGTCCTTTTCTGCCAGGCAGCTTTCCAGCCAGAATGTTACAAGCTGATTTTTTTTTTAAGTTGCACTAATACTATTTCAGCTGCTTTTTTTTTCCCATTTGTCCCAAATTGTACATTCATAGCTGTTTAAGGTTTATGACTTTTTAGGGAAAATGTAATCATGTTATTATGAAGTAGCCCACTGCTGAGAAAAAAAAATAATTTATTTTTTTTTTAAATAGCATTTGAATTTATCTAAATAACAGATGTGAAACCTTTTGTTTACTTTTTTTTTGGTCTTTTTCTCCTCTGAGGTCTTGTTTCAATATCCTTCAGAACTAAATTGTTTCAGACTGCTGTTTTTAACTCTTGTATGGATTCTGAAAGGAGAAATTTCTGATTTATTTACCAGCTAGATTGTTTTTAAGGCTGGAGGAGAGAAGGGACTTATATTTTACAGGTAGGGTCAAATAGCTCACAGGTTTTGTCATGTAAAAACATTCTGCACTGAAAAATCCACAAGGTTTGAAGAGTTTTGTACTTTTTGCAGGTCTCTAGCATCAATGTTTCCAAGGTTTTACAAGCTCTGCGGGCAAAATGATGAACCTTGTAAAGCACAAGTGTTCACAATACCAAAGGTTCATCTTAAAGGTAAGTCACTGTGACTCATGCCTCTTTCAGACTGAACAAATAACAGCATAAAGCAGAGTCTCTCCTGCCATCTTTGAACTGTATATCCTGCTGTCAGAGTTTGTAAGCTGTTTGCTGGGAGAGAATGCAAGTTCTGAGTCAAAGGTAGTTCAAGAGTATTGATTTTAATGATTTCCTGTGAAAAAACGCCTATTAGAGGAATACCATCCCAAGAGACAAGAAGCCAAAAATATCCCAAATTGTGCTGAAGCTTTGCCAAGGCCTTTTCTAATTGTTCCAAGCTTATCACAAGCTGTATTTGTATGCTACAAATTAATGTTGTCAGTATCACAAACTGCGACCTTAGCACAAGGCCAAAACTGTTCCTAATGAATGGTGGTGAGTTTCCCTGCTGTTATGAACTACAGCAGGGGTTCACAAATCTGAAGCTGGTTTCTAATAAGTGAGTGATCCCATCCGTTTGCCCTCTGCCTTCATAAGTAGCCTCTAAACTGATAGAAAGTTTCTCACAAGTTAGCTAGTCTCTTGCTTTGACCTGAAGCTGGATGACCTGTGTCATTCCCAATAGCTGTCAAAACTGTGTGTTCTTAAAATCTCCACTGCTACAGATGCCAAAACTTCCCCCCACAGGTGTTGTAAAAAAGAATGGTAACATTTTGAAAACAGCTATTTGTGAATGGATAAAACCGGCTGAACTTCAAAACATGGAAACCAAGTCAGTTTTATAGTCTAATGAGCCAAGAAGAAAATGGGAAAGGTATGTAGTTACAAGTTCAGAGCTGTAAATACCCCATTTGGCCTGTCTGATAAGGAGTTTTATCACTAGGAGAACAAGGCTGTGTTGCCCATTTCTTCCCAGCCAGTTTTTATAATGCTTGTCAGGTGGACCGTCTAGATTTGGGAGAAGCCTTTGGTTTCTCTTTAATCACCTTATATCTTCAACTAAACTCAGACTTGCCCCCAGGTGAAAAGCACATAGATGCTAAAATGTGACTCTAAATTTTGGCAGTCCCAGCCAAAGCACCTCCTCATTATGAATGCTGAAGTGTGATTTATGTAGGATGCAACACTAGTGTTTGGTAAGATTATGTGGCAAACTTTTCTATCCTAGTGTCTGCTACAGCAGTTCTTGGCTCCAGGGACCCCTACCAGACTAATTTCAAACCTTTCAGATTTTTTCTTTCAGGGAATGGGCTTGGTGAGGGGTACCAAGGGCAGGCACAGCCTAGGACAGCCAAACAGGGCCATGGAGATGGGGTTAGGCTTAAGGACAGGCTGGGCTGGGACAGTACCGGAGACCAGCATCCTCCAGTGTTACCGGGGCTGCTGCAGACAGCGCCAGGCTGGGCCAAAATGGGGTCCTGGGCTAAAATGGGGTCCTGGGCTGAAGGTAAGGCCAGGAGTTCCCAGGTGGGGCTCATTGGAGTTGGGTGGGGAGGTCCCAGGTGGTGCTCATCAGGGTTGGGTGGGGAGGTCCCAGGTGGTGCTCATTGGGGCCCTTAATGCCCATAAGAGCCCTGAGGGCTCAGGTTGCAGGTTGCTGTGTGTAGGGTGGCTGAGCCTGGTCAGAGCTGTGGGGAGAATGCAGCACCCTGGCTGCCTCTCCTCTCCCCTCCATGGGGAGCACCCTTATCAGGGCTGGGGTCTTTGTGAGCCTTGTGTGGGACAGACCTCCAAGATGTTTCTTCTTTGCTGGAGGGAGCAAAAGACTGGCGAGCTGCTTTTCTCTTCGGATGGGGGCTCGCACCAGGACTAATGCCACGGCCGTGCAGGCCGCTGGTTGCCTGATGGTGAGAGGACTGCGCAGCTCTCTGGGGTAAGGTGATGGTTTGGCGGGCTTTGATGGGACAGAATTATGAAGAACTCCTTGCCTTTTGCGCTAGCTGATAAGTGCCGTGAGCAGAGGGCCTGATTTCACCCTTTACTGGTTGCTGTCCCGATGGAAGCACGAACGTGCTCCCAGTGAGCTGTGGGCAACGCAGGGAACGTGAGCTCCAAGCTTCCCCCGTGGCTGGGTTTGTCAGTACAGCTGTAAGAATTTATACCGGGAGGATTGGGCTTGTTGGGCCAGGCAAGAAAAGAGGCGGCCAAAGGCTGATCTCAGCCACACGTGTGTGGCTCCCAGAGCCGTGTCCTGGCTCAGCATGTGGCCTGAGGCCTCGTGTGATTGCAAACACTGTGGCTGGCACCCTGGAGGACGAGCGGCCTTTGCTGTGCTCTCTGCACTGCACCGTCTGTTTGGCTTCATCTTCTTTTTAAAAGGAAACCACAAATATTTTTCACTAGGGAGCTGATAAATAACAGTGCTTACATTTTTCCAGAAAAGTTTTAGGGGGGGGATAAAAATGATTCTTCTGATGTATAAAGTTCTTATGTTTGGATTTGAGCATTAATTCACAGATTGTCTCGTATTGTCTCGTTCCCAGCTCGGGAAATCCTATGGGGTATTCTCCCTCAGGAAATCACATGGGGAGTTGTCTTAACTTGATTTATTTTTATTTGTGTATTTAACTTTGCATGGAATTGTCTTTCACAGCAGCTTTTTTTTTTAATGGAGATTTGTATTTCTTGGAATATTTGGCAAACTGGGGAGTGTTTAACAATTTGTCAGTGAAACTTTAAATGAAATTTGTTGTGACTCTGTGGATGCACTTGGTACTGGGATGATGTGTGTCATATAGTAAACTTAGTAGCTGTTTTAAAAGGCTGTGGTCAAAAGATTTTATTATGTTTTTTTTTCAGTCTCAAAACAGCTGCCTGAAAGGAAATTTATTCTAGCAAATAACAGGCTACACGTATAAACGGGAACAGGGCTGGCCTGAGTCTAGTCTTAGCACTTCTCTAATATTTTATTTCTGTAGTACTTTCTGTCCTTGCTTCTAAAAACATGTTTCATGTGGTATATGATGGTTTTTGTGGAGAAGTGTTTTTAGCCCTTCTGCGTTTCCTAGTCTTGAGATGACAGAAAAAGTTTAAAAAATATTATTTATCAAAAGCATATTTAAACTGTGGTGGTGCCTTTGTAAAGGGAAATCTTTCAAGGTTCATGTTTTGACTGGGTATGTTCTGAAGTAAGCTCAGGTTCTTTTTATAGTAAGATTATATATATAGTTCTCTAATGGCTCAAATACATACTGTCTTTTTTTTCCCAAATTTAAGTGAATGCCACCTTATTGTTATTTTTCCAGCATCATAAATATACTAATGAATTTACGAAGCAAATGCATGGACTTGTCTCCCTTGTTTGCACAACCTTTTGTTTAAAAGTTAGTTGTAACAAGGAGGTAAACAACAAAGCAGGGGAATTAGAATACACAGAGGACAGAGAAGTTGCAGAGCTCTCTGCTCTGGTGAGGCTCTCTCCCTGTCAGCTCCATACAACTCTATGCTCTCACTTGGAAAAGCAGAACAGTAAAACTCTGCTTCTTCTAGAAATTAGTGGCATAAGCACAGGAAGAAGGTGGTCACTTCTGGCTGGAGAAAGCAGCCTGCAATACGTAGATGTATCTGGTCATTTGGTTGTGGTGGGGACTCTATTTTTATGTTGTTCTATGGTTACAGTCGAATGGTGGCCTCTGACGTGGTGTTCAGAGTAAGCTATTGTTTGTCTAAAACTTTGAGCAGTGTTTGAAATGATAGGATTAGGACTGGACATTTCAGTTTACTGGAATAACGTGGTTAAACCAAAGCTGAGAATCTAATGGCATTAGAGAATACAAAGACAGAGGGCCTTGTTTGGGTCCCTTCTATGAAGCACTGGAAAAGATCATTATTTTATGCAAGCCTTGTTGTATGATCTTTAAAATGAAAAACACTTTGCCTTCCATGACTGAGTATAAATAATTTTTAGCTACTATGAGAAAGGTGTGTCTTTGTTCACATCATGATACAAATGTTGCTGAAGTGCTTGAAACTTCACGTAGACTTGGCTTTATTACAATACTGAGTTTTCTTTTTATAACATTTATCTTTTGATATTTGACTGCAGTTACTAAAATTTTCACAACTCTTTTTTATTCTCCAACTCCTTCACTATAATTGGGTTGAATGTTTTCCACTATTGCACAGCATAATGTATGTGCTCAGTACTGAAGTGCCTATTATTGCTTTAAAAAGTCTGGGTGACAAGAATTAATTACAATTATTATTATTATATTTGTCTTCTCCAGTGGAAGCTTCAGTGAAATGCTGGCACTGGATAATTTGCTGGTGCTAATCTGTGTCTTCAGTTTTGGATAGTCCGAGGAAGATCTGTTTCTTTTCCTGAAGTAAACAAAACCAGCTTCCAAACTTGCAGAAAATAACAGTAGTTCTTAAGGGCTAATCATTACCAGCCTTTGTCATGGGGTTGTAATTGTTTCATGAATTCTGCTTCAATCAGGCAAAAATACACTTAAGTGCCAATAAAAGTTTTTATGCTGCTATGATTTCCTCCTACCTCATCTTCCTCCTCCCAATTTATGGCTTTATTCCACTGTCTCTGTTACTAAGCAACACTGTACATGGTTTTAATGCAAATGACATCAACTCTCTGATAGTGAGGCAGAATAGCACCAGGTTAATTTCCCGATTAATACGTGCTACATAGAATTGCACAAAAAACCCCACCACCCAAAGATGATGGCTAGGATGCTGCCTCTTAGCATAAGGAAATAAAGTATTTAATTTCTGTGGTATTTCCTAGATTGTCTTGTCTGTATTTAGAGCAGCCTTTCCAGGCAGATGGATGAAATGCTTGGTTCTGTCATTTTGACTTGATCTATTCTGTGTGGAGCTGCCCAGCTGACTGCACAGTGTATATGCCATGATGATGCAAGCAGCTTTCTTCTGGTTGCTTGCTATATTTTCATCTCTATACAAGGGGAGATAAAATGATTGTTCAGCTGCTATTTTTGCTCCATTTCTAAGATTAATGGTAGCACGTGAGACTTTTCAGAAGATGTCTTTTCATTCAAGCCAATAGTAAACTTTCAGCTGACATCATTGTGAAGAGGATTCAGCCAGTGTTCGTGCCTGTTTGATAAATGTCTTTTGCAGACACACAGTGCTGAGTGCAGCACCACTCCTCATATTCTTAAAGCTCTTTGATATCGTGCATTGCAGGTGATTGCATATTCTCTCTTTTTCCATAGTCTTAAAAATGCAAAGTCTCGTTTCACAGGCTGGCAGTTATCTTGTCCACAGAGCAATACCATTTTAGATGGAAATAAACCAGATTTCAGTACCTCACTACAGAAATCTTAGGAGTGGTGTTTAGGCTGCAGTGTTTCCTCACAGGAAGAGCTGTGACAGGTTTATGGCTAGTGTTTGCAGCACTGCTTGGACTTTGCTTCTCGAAGTCAGTGGCAGTTTACAAGGTGCAATTTGAAAGTCTAAATGTGGAACATGAAAGGATTTAACGTATACTTAAATGCACATTTGCAACTTTGATTCCTGTAATGCCTGAAGATTTATACCTTTCGAACAGCCTGAGGTAATATTGAGTCTTCAGACAAATTCTGCTTTTTAGATAGGCTCTTGGTTTGAAAACTGCCCATTTTTAGTGGATGAAAGTGTGTAATGCAGCCCTAGGAAACACATCTGTATTGACCTGTCTTCAAGTGTTTATTTTCTGTGTATTTTTTAACTTTCTGTTTAAAAAATATTTTCTCTCCTTTTACTTAGAGGCCCTCTGAAGGAGAAAGAAATACTGAAGTTCCTGCCAGCAAAATCCTGTCAAATGCACAGTCAGCAGAATAATAGACCAGAAATTTAGTTAAAAATGATGTTTAAATCGTGATTCAGAACTTGTGCAGGAAGATGTTTGTTTGTTTTCAAACTTGGCAGAGACCTCCTGAGAGAGTTGCGCTTGTGCTTTTGGGAAATCAAACATTTGCCAAATTTAAAACAAATAGAGAAAGTCTTAAGACTCCTTTGTTTTCTGTGAAAACACACACTTAAAAACAATGTGGGATTAACACAGTTATGGAGCATGTCTTTAGTACTGCCCATGTATTTTTCTCCACTGCTACAGTGTACTTAACAGCTACGCATGAACTACTCTCTGTGGGTTAGGAGAACGTATAGCAGAGAAAAATAAAAATTAAATGTAGCCATGGCTAATTAAAAACAAGGTTTTTGCCAAATAAAAACAAGCCATAATGTATCTTAGTGCCTATCTGCAGCACACTGGTGTGCAGCAGTGGCACGTTTATGGTATGTGCTGAATGGCAGCCACTATTATATAATCTGTGCATATAATACTGCAGGTATTTCCTCAGAGGTGAAATTTAGGGATGTCCCTATCTACATAATTTTCTTTTTTCAGGATGTCATTGTCTCCATGCTGCACTGGGCCGGAGGACTAAACTTTATTTGCAGTAAGTGAAACAGGATTCCATTAATGTGTGCTGAGCACGTTAATATTCGGTGTGAGTTTGAATGTTAGGGGTGATGATCTGCTTGTAGCTGGAAGTTACAGAGCTTTGCAGTGTTGATCAGCTTCTCCTGTGACGTGGGCAGATCATCAGCCAAAGGATATCGCAGGAGAGATAAAGACGTGTTCTGTCATGGAATAACCTTGTCAAAATACTTGAATCAACTTGGCAGAAAATTTAGTCTTTAAACAGCTCCAAGATAAGCAGTGAAGTGTAAGGAAAACTTTGTCCTGCATGGAGTTTGCAGTTTGGGCTGGAGGTAAGAGGTCAAAACTGGAACATGCTTTGAGCTGTTGTAAAATGTGCCGCACACTTTTCTAGTGTCTGAATGGTACTGTAATTCAGTCCCACATTTAAATTCAGTATGTACTTGTGGGTCACAGTAATGAATGGTGGTGATTCGGCACTGATTGGTAAAGCTCTTGAGACATACTTGATATACACAAGAAAACTGAAGTTAGCTGCTTAAAGAGGCCATAGGTGAAAGAGTTGTAGCAGCATATCCCGTGGTAGGCCATTATCTAGGCTTGACAAGTAAGTACGATGTAGTTTTCTAATAAATGTTTGAAGTTTTCTTTCCTAGGATATTGAATCACAAACCTTGTTGATCTAAACAAAATTACGTGCAACTTCAGAACTTCTGGAGTATGAGCTGTACAGATAATGTTTTCTTGTAGAATCCAGTGTTCTTGTCAGACCCCATACTTTGTTCTGCTGTGTTAAAGGGAGTTAAAGCTAAAACCACAGTTACTTGTAGGTTTGATAAGAAACAAAACTTGGAAGACACAATCTAACCATATGGTGTGAAGATTAATTTAAACTGACACTTATTTAAAGTTGTTTTGGCTTGTTTAATATTGTCAGTATTTCAAAATACAATCAGTCTGATGTAGGTGTTTCTATGAAAAATACTTTTCTACACAGTTATATATTAGACAGAAATCTGTCTAAAATGTGGTAACTTTTTCTGAAGCAGTGGTATCTCCTGTCTACTCTCATGTAAAAATTACAGCTGACAGTATAGAAAGCTTCCATAGATAAGCAGAGAAATGAATACCAGAAATACAGCTTTACTGGATTTAACACGTATACACTGCACTGCGTAGTACAGTCTGGTCTATAACAAAGTATGCCTTTCTGCATGCATCTTTACAGTTCTACTAGAATAATCATATCACAAAAAAACAGGTTCAACATTAACAGTTCTATAGTAGGTGAAATTACATCTCATGTACATTTATGACCTGCCTTTGAGAGGTAACCTGCAAATTGTACATATTCCCTCACTTTATAGGTGCTCTTCTACAGAAAGAGGGCTGTGTGTCTGCAACTTTTTTATCATGCTTAGAGGGTTTTTTACAGTGCAAAAATGAACCCTTATAAAAGCTTTAAAAAGCTACTTAAATGAAAAAAAACTTGTGAGAACAAATCTATTTTAGATCCTTTAGTATTTCATAGCTATTCAGCAAAATTAAATATACATAGTACTGCTATAATAGATACTGTATTTTTGTGAAATTACTTCAATTTTGGTTTGGGTTCTGGTTTGGGCTTTTTATATATCATGTGATGATAAACTAAACACGAGGAATTCAGGGTAGGTAGGCAGAACTTGTGTAAGTCCATATGCAGTATATAGCCTTCCTTTCCTGGGCATATAGTTACTTCCTGGGTTTCTAATGCATAACCTCTTTCCTGAAAGAGAAGTCAACATTGCTAGTATCTTACACACATCCATTGATTAAACTATGTCTAGTTATTCACTCAGTTTTGTAAAAATGGCCAAGTTTATGTTTGCTTGAGAATATTAGTTGGAGATGCTTAAAAGTCTGTTTGCATATGTGTGGGGTTGTTCCTCACTCATTATATAAAACCTTTCAGTATCTTTTTTTACTCTTTTTGCTTTCTTATGAGAGAGAAGTTTTTGGGGTCCCTTTGGTTTACAAAAAAAAAAATAAATCAGATTATTTTTTTTTAAACTTAGTGGCACTGTGAAGGATCTTGAGTTTTGTATTTGTTCAGTAACAGCCTTTGCTTTCCACCCTATTCTAACAATTTTTCACCCTCTGATTAGGCTGGAAAGCTCCAAGGGATCATGTGTCTCTGTGTATGTATACCTCCTCCTGCACCAGGGCTTGATCGTAGCCTCACAGCACTGCCAATATATACAGCTGAGGAATAATTAAAATACATAGCAAATAAGTTATTCAGTAGGTAGCCTATAAGAATTTTATAGGCCCAACTGTTTTTCACTTTTTTTCCAGAGTGTGACACTATAAACCAGACTCTGAAGTGGGGTTTACCAGGGATATGTAAGACTAAATTCAATTTTATTTTCATACCAATTTGAAATGGAAATATATGATCCATTCTGCCATATTTTGCAGAAGAAAAAAAAGCCACAGAAATCAATCTGCTTTTATGCTGGAAAGTGATTCTTTTTCCACTGTACAATGTGGGACTTCTTAGAAACACCAAAGTTTATTTACAGTAAGTGGATATACTTGCCTTGAATATTCAGCTACAGGCAGCCTGAGTCTGGATTTTCAGGGCCTTAATTCATAATGTAATGTAATCCTGAATTTGACACAAGATTCTAGGTAAACTTGTCCCTGTAATTTAATTCAGCTTCTAAAAAGTTAAGCCTAAATTCTGCTTTTAACTCTAACCACTATATAGGAAAATTAACAATTTAAGTGTCCGCTCCAAGGAAACTTCACTAGCTTAGTTCTGGGAAGTGCAAGTGGATGACTGAACTGTTTTACATGTGATTTTGGAGCTCCTTTCCACTGAATTGCAGACACAGCCTGTTCATCTTGAGTTTAGGGGGAGCTGGCTTAGTCTTTGGATTAAAAAGTGCGAGGCATGATGATATAAAATATCACAGCATTAAATAGAAATACTTTGGTAAGGATGCTATTGCCTAAGATATATAGTGATAATGGTGTAGTACTTAGAATAACACAGAAAGATACAGGTTTGCTCTTGGTGGATTAATACAGCAGTGGAGATGGCTTTCACAAAGACATCTGTCAGTGACATGTATATTTTTAGTCATACTTCAGACAATAAAAGCTCTTATATAATGGAAGTCAACTTCTGCACTGCAAAACTACTGAAATAAAACAAATATTAACATCCATCACTTCACAAATCGTGACCGCACAACATTTAAAAAGAAAAGAGTATCTAGTTCTTGTTACACAATTTACCAGTACTCTGAAAGCTGCAGGCCATGGCAGCTTGCACAATGACAGATTGCACAACGCTGTTCCCAGGCATCACCCGCACCTCTTCCCTGAGCGCCTGGCCGCATCTGCGCATCTCGCCAGTGACAATGAGCTTGACAGCTCTGCCATTAACATTGAGGATTTGTTAGTTCAGCCTTGGGAGTGAGGTCGCTGTTGAAATGGTCTCTGTGATTGATAGGAACAGCCTCATCACTTTGCACACGCTGGTGGGCGATGGTGTGGCCAAGCCATGGTGGTGTAGAAGAGCAGAGCTGAAGACCCTGACCTTGTGAGTGGGGCAAGAATGGTTTGACATGTTCCAAACTGAGCAGGACGTTATTAAGAAACTTAAGAGCCTCTCAAAACTTTCTGGGAGGTTTTACTACTTGGCTGAAAGACTTTTTCTTAGGTTTTGGTGTGTTCTTTTTATTTTTTTAATCTGTTGCAAAAATATTTACAATTAACATGAACTATTTCCAAAAGCAGCAGACCTCTGCCTTAGTCCTTCCTCACCCTCTCAGGTATCTTTTTTTTCTCCTTTCCATGGCAAAATTCTCCCTGGGAATACTTACACTTCAACATACTTATAAAGGAGGTCAGTAAGATAAATCATTGCTGAAGCTACGCAAGCGAAACTAAAGCAAACCTGGGAGTCTCACGATATTCTCTGCTGCTGTCACAGTTTCAAGTAGATGAAAACCATCACCTAAATAGTAATTCTGGCAAAGTAAAGGCCTTCTGGTTTTGAGGTACTCTGCAACCTTTTGATTAACCATGTAAACATGAGGAAATTGTTAAGCTGAGATGCCAAATTAATCCCCACTGTATCTGTAATGGTTTTATTGGAATATGGGCTAATCAGTGCAGATTATACAGTATGATTTAGGATAGGCATGTAATGGGCAAGCAAGTAGAGAGCAGAGCATGAAACATGAGTCATATAAAGTACTACCAGACAATAAATAGAAATAAATATTATGCAGGTACCTGCCAAACATAATGTGATTTAGATTAAAGTAAAAAGGAAGTATTCTTTCAAACGAGTCAACAGAATATAATTGTGACAGAACAAAGTTGTGGGGCCTGTAGTTGGGGCTATATGCTGTCCCCACTAACACTGGCTTCAGATCCTCACAACAGGAGAGCACAGGGACAGATTAAGAGTTTGTCAAGTATTTTACTTTGTTCATCCTGAGAATGAAAAGCACTTGGGATACTCCTTTCAGAAATAACAGCACGTGACTGCATCTTTAACTGTGTGCTCTTTAAGACAGTGGGAGTTTGTTCCTTAGCATGTATAGCGAGTTCTCATTTTGGTATTGAACTCAGAGGGCTCAACTCAAAGTTCCCCAAAGATGGCCAAGTAATGCGGAGCCAAATCTCACTCCTTCCTCCTCTGTTGTCAGCGAGTAAATTGTTACACCAAAGAATACTCTGGCCATGTCCCACCTGCCCCTCTGTGTAGACCATACAGCTCAGGGTCCATAACAAAGGCCTGCTCCTCTGCATGCACCATGTGCAGGGCTTCAGCATGGGATTTGCAGCAAGCAGGTGGGCAGGGGAGTGTAAGGTTCAGCATCTGCACTGGCTGCAGCTAGGTGCGTGATGGAAGTGGTGTGGGGGTGCTGAGGGAAATGGGGACTATTCAGCCAGCTGCCAGTTTGGGGCTTTGTGGGGATGCCTGAAGTTGCAGGATGTGCCTGTACACAGCAACTCTGTGCTCCAGAGGTGTTTGCTCTCTGGTGCCCAGTTAGAGCTGCTGAAGAGTTTTATCTTTGGCTACTGTTCAGTATGTATTGATCTGAGTATTTTTTTAAAGGAAACACTAAACCAAGATGCACTATATTTGGCAGCTGATGACCATTTCCCTACTCCATAGGAGAACAAAAACTTCCCAGCATTACTTAACAGCAGCTTTGCCCTCCACTTTCATTGCCGATCAATTCCAGGTCAGGCTGGCCTTCAGAGCACACCAGCTCCAATCCCTTCCTGCCTTCCCTGCAGCAACCCAGACGAACACGCGTGCTTGTGCTGTTCCCCATGGGGCAGGTAGGCACGGGGAGCACCAGCAGCCCGGGATACACAGTCTCTTTGCAACTGCAGGATCTGGCATGAAATGGTCAAGATCAGTAAGCAATAGCTTCTCTTCTGTGTTCTGCTGCAATACAGTCATTTTTATTGGTCACTGTAACTACAATTGTTTCTTTTTCTTCTTGGTGATGAGTCTTTTCCGCTAAGCACTTAGTTACCACTTGCACGAACACGCTTTGGTTTTGATTTTTATACATATATGTATTTCTCTGGGATGGGATGGCTCTGGTAGGAATGCAATCACCATTGTGCAGAAGAGCTGCGTGTGATGGTTGTGGGGGACCCTGGATTGCAGTGACCTGGGGATCAGCAGGTGACGAGGCGATGCTTGCTTAGCCCATCAAGGAAGTTAACTGCCTCCCAGATGGACAAGCTTGTGTTTCATCTCTACAGGAGTTCTGCCACAAGGACTTCCAGATCCACCAAAAGGCAGGGAAATATTGTTGTCTCTTCCTGTAGCAATTTTTGAGATGGAAAAACAAATTTTGGGCTGCATCCAGCAGGTGGCAAGCGCAGCGCACTGAGTTAGGTCTGAGGCAGGGCTGCTGCTGCCCAGGGAAGCTCGGGATGCTGCTCGGCGTGTGCACAAGTGTACAGCACCAACACACCACACAGATAAATTGTCAGCTCTGGCAGTCCTTCGTCAGCTTCCTGAGTGCTGAGGCACTGATGCTGTTCTGGATGCTGTTTATAAGGCATGAGATTGCTGTTGTAGTCGTTTTTAACCAATGGCTGTCTCGCACGTAAGGAGAGATGTAAGCTAAATATAAAGCATTCTGTAAAATAATAGGAATGTGTCTTTAAATGACACATTCAGGTTTCAAATTTAATTGTAAGCTAATATCTCAAAATTAACCTAAACCTTTAATGAAAGAGCGTTTCTTTTTAACACACAGCTTTAGAAGTTTTAGTGAATCTTCACAGTGCCTTGTGACACATAAGTAGAGTTTGTTCCCGTTTTGCAGCTGGAATAACAAAGGCAAAAGTGAAGAAATTTGCCTTAAAATGAGTAAATGAAAGAGCAGGAAGAGGCACAAGATTCCCAGACCTGGCTGTAGTCCCATTTTTTCTTAAAGTATTAAACTACAGAAATAACTTTTTTTGGTGTTTGTAATTTACAATAATTTCCTAAAGTAAAAAATAATTTAGAGTATTTGTGTACATGCAAGAGACTGATAATCAGAAAATATGGATAATCCAATCACTTATTACCTTAGACAAAACCACAGTAGATGTATAATTTTGGAGCTTATAAATATTGCCAATTCTCAAGGGTCACTTAGTTGTCCCCATGAGATGAAAAATTCCAAAATTTTACATAGGTTTTGTTGCATCAAAGTATTTATGAACCTCAAAGACAATAAATGAGTGTGAATCAAGAATAAATATTTCCAGAGCTCATTATATGAGGCAAAAAAGACATATGAGGATATCATTAGTTGAAACTTCAGACAGTACTTATCACCTTTCTCCCCTTGTTTGGATGAAGAGTTTGAGCCAGACTTGTTTTTGATTTATGCTAGTATAGATCTGGATTCATTACATGCACTTAAAGGTTCTGCAGGGAGCAAATACTCTAGAATTAGTTTTGTATAAATGGAAAGAAATTCTGTAAAAGCCAAGAGTAAAGTTTAGTCTCAGCTGTGTCATGAGGTGACTAAAAGCTTCATTAGTTAAACTGTAATATAAGCAGAAAGGTGTCAATGCTAGTAAATGTCCAGGAATTTGAGCAATTGAGTGGATCTGATTAGCTGGTAATTTCTCTCATTGAATGCACTGTTTTACACAAAAGTAGTTTGGAGTTCTCTGATCACACCCATCTCAACTCATACTTTCAAATACAGAATTTGACTTTGCGTCAGAGTTTGGAGTCAGCCCCTTCCCTAAGTAACATTCTTCAAAGTCAGTGTGGCTTATCATGAGGAAAGGTTGAGTCATTTTGGTGGGTCTATATATACTTTTTTTTTTTACTACTATAAAAATACCCATTGGGATATAAATGTATGTTTATGAAGCAATGTTTGAAATATAAAGTAGGAATATAAATCTAAAAATATATTCTATATTTAATA
>WUAM01000431.1:81507841-81573795 GCA_024336885.1 Actenoides hombroni | reverse complement strand
GGTCTTCCAAATCAAGGTGTAGCTTGTTAAGATGATCAGAAAAGGAATCAGAAAGCCCAGCAAATTTTTGGATAACCCTAACCCGACCCGGAGCGTCGTGTTGTTGCTGTCGTATCGGAAGCCGCAGACCGTCATGTTCAAGTTCTCGGCGAAAAATATGTTGCGGTGAACGACGACGGGCAAGCTGGCCACGCCGGCCAGCAGCCAGATGGCGATGCAGGTTACCCTGGCGACGAAGACGGTGCGTCGAATCCGGGACTTGACGGGATGTACTATGGCCAGGTAGCGGTCGATGCTGAGGCAGGTGAGCAGGAACACGCTGGCGTACAGGTTGAAGCTGATCCCCGCCGACGCCAACTTGCACAGGCAGTTGCCGAAAGGCCACTGGTACTCCATGGCCGTGTAGGCTGCCCAGAGGGGCAGAGTTATTAAAAAACATAAGTCGGCCAATGCCAGGTTTAGAAGAAAAATGCTGGCTACTGTTTTTAATTTCATGTAGCAGTAAATGACAATAACGACCAGGCTGTTCCCGAATATGCCTATGATAAAGATGATGCTGTAAACAGTGGGAACCATTATATAGATGTAGCTGTGCCTCCCTGAAACGGGGCAGTCGACGTGGATTCTTTTAACAGTTTCTTCAGTGGAGTAATTTGGAATCATCTTGATCTCCTCAGCTGTAACCTGGTTTCAGGAGAACATACGAAGTTCATGCCTAAGAGGGGAAAAGAGGAAGAAAAGAAAATATTATTCATGACACGGATTTAATGTTTTTAGTTTTGATTAAATGTCCAGTTTGTGTCTTAACACAAAGTGTCAGTGTCTTTTAATTTAAAATTAACTGAATTGAAAAATAAGCCATCTTCAAGTGTTTTCTCAACCAACTTGTATTTTAATATGGAGTTTGCAGAATAAAACAGAGGTAAGGATGTTAGGGGTTGGCTGAAAATGGTTAGATTTTTTTTTAATATAAATGAAATCTAACAAACTTCTTTCAATTAACTAGGTTTCAATTTAATGTAAGACTGGTTAGTGAACGTATGCCATAAATAGAGACTCAAAATAGCAGATAAGTACAAATTCAAGAGTCTTTAGGTTATTTTCTTTCCATAAATAGGTGCTATCTAATGAGCAAAGTTGTTCATGTATCTCAAACTGTATTTAACCACTCAGAATACTGGTTCATTCTGTAAAAACAAAGTGTAATTCATTAAGAAAATAAGTGAGTTCAGATTAGGTACTCATTTTGATCTCTAATGTGAATGACTAGAATTCTCTGTATGTTAAGCTTTATTATTTGAGACCATTCTTAAATCACAGAGAAAGATGAACACACACAATCTAGTGTTCTGTTATACCATAAATAAATAATGTTACCTGTCTCCCCATCTGGCTTGGAACTATGGTATGTAACTAATAATGAGGGGAAAAAAAATCTGCAAAAATCCAGACGAGCTTATTTGTTGCATGTTAGGAACTGCAGAAACAGTTTAAGAAGGGCTCAAGGGGAGATGACAGTTCATATTACCTTTTCAGTTACTGACAAAAAAAATATAATACAACAATATAATATATCAATAGTTATTATTGCAGAGTAGTGTTTATTGGATTTGGCTGACAGCTGTCAGGATCCTGTAAATAAGAACTTGTGTGGCCTCAAATACAGATTAAGTTAAATATATGGGGGGGGGTGTGGGGGGTGTGGGGTGTGTAAAAAAAGCCCACTAACCCCTTATAAATGTAAGTCACTTTTGCATAGATCAATATACACAGCGTCAGACCCTGGGAGTACAGGTGCATTCAGAAAGAAAAGGTGTCTGTCATTATGGAAATATGGGCAGTGTTGCTACAGAGGCAGCTGCTCATTATTTGCCTTGTTGAGTAGTGATGTTCCTGTGAAGTGCAGAAAGCTACTCTGTTAAGGGTTTGACGTGCTCTTGTTGGGAAATAAACCTTATTTCAGATGGACTGTCTTTTTAACAGGGAAATGAAACATTTATATGTATTGATACTTACCTATCTTAGCTCATGTTCTATTATATGTCTGCATTAATAAGGTGATTCATGTCCATAAAGCTAGCAGGGTAATTTCAAGATGTAGGGTCTTGATAATTCTATTAAGTTTGGAATAGCTAGTTCAGTGCAACTAATAAAGTCTTTGTCAAGATGTGCAGTGTGACACCTCCTAGTCTCTCCACTTGATTCTGTGAATGTCTTGTTGCCTTGGTACGGATGCCTCAAGTATGTCAGCTATTTTTGCCATGTTTAAGAACTTAAGTTAAGCAAATACATCTGACACAAAGAAATGTACTTTGCTCTGATCACATGTGGCATTGTAATACATCCTGAGCAAAACTTCCGAGCTTTCAGTGTTCTAGACCTAGAATATATGGTGTTTGGCTCTGTGGAATGTCATGCTATCCATAGGACAGGGAGAACCCCAAGAAGAAGATTTCAAGATAAATCTTCTCATCTCTCAGTTGTGAAAGTGCTCAAGGAGACTTGACAGTAACTGGTAGGTTCTGCAACATCAACGTCTGGTTGTATTTACCCCAAGTGCCTCCAGCTCCATGTACTAACCAGCACACTCAGTGGCTAAGACAAATGCAGCTGATGGGGACTATTCCCCTTTTGATGGGATGGTTTCTGTGCGGTGGTAGATGCCCAGGCACCTTTCTCAGTCACTTCATCCACTGCTTGAGTGTAGTGGGCTCCATTGTTTTAACTTCCATCTCCCTTTTCCACCCATATGGTGGCCTGTACTTTCTCCTGCCAACAGTAGCTGTAGTTGATGTAATTAACAGCATATGTACTTGCAAGAAAGTGTAATCATGATTATATTGCATTTTCAGAAGTGTGTTAGAATAAACAAAAAATAATTGAGTTGGGAAATTTGTGTCTGGTGCTCTAGGGTACTGAATTCCCTGAGCTTGTTTCGGAGCGCCTGGGAGGTGCAAAATGCAGAACAATTCCCATGAAAGAGTCAGAAATTTGGTCAAGAAACAGCATGATACTTGAAATTATCTGTGTAAGACTGTGACCTGTCTGGAGTTAAAGGTTTTGCTGTAACACTGAAGTCAGTAGAATTGTGCAAAGGATGTATTTAGTACGTGATCAATTTTAAATGATACTAAGGACGTACAACTACTTAGTAAAGAAATCCATCACTATTTTCAGTAAATGAGAAGGAAGCAGAAATACATAATGTGGTTGCTTTTGGATAATTAGATATGGATTTGCCATATGCTTATTCAAAAACAGTCTGAATGCTGCTCTGAGAATGAACCTCGTAAGAGCCTTATATTTGAAGCACAGCGAGGAAGGCATTGTTAATCCCTAGATGAATTTTTAAAGTTCCTGGAAATGTTTAAGTTTCAGAGCGAGCCTCAGGTAGATCTGTCCTGAGGATATCTGTAACTTCAGGTCTTTAAGAAAAGCTTCAACCCAGAAGTCATTTGTTTTGGAAGGCATGGAGCCATAGCAGTGCTGAGTGATGAGCCTGGGCAGCAGTGGTTGTTATCAACACCTTACAAGCAATGATTTCCTCTCTGTACCACTATCATTTTTGCTCTTACTCTCACTTGCCACAGTTTACTTGCTTGTCCCAGGATCACGGTTATATACATTTTATGCAAAACAAATACTACTTCGTGGGAACTACTACAGATTGTTTAAAAACATTACAGAAAAAAACTGGCTGGTACAGTTCAATGCTGCCAGAATTCACCAGAGCAGGCTAAACCACTGGCCAGTTAAATGCATGTATTGAAATTGTGGACATTGATAATTCCAATTAAAGCTTCTCAAATGACCTGAGTTAGTATAATGATAATTGGATCATTTTAAGGCTGATACACAAGGAGCTTTTTCTGAGAGGATTGAATTGATGCGACTGTGAATGGTGTGGCAGCATCAATCTCAAAGCAAATTATCTGCTGAGCAGCAAACCCCTGTTGTATGTTACTGTCCTGTTTGACCTTTTCTCTTTTTTAATTACAATGATTATAGTAAGTCACAGGCAAGGAAATGCTTCAGATTGCTCTACCAACTATTATTTGCCACTCCATTCATTGCTTCTGTTGCGTGAATGTGCATCTTAATTAAAATGCCTGTGGAAGCCACGAGGAATGCTGACCCCAAGGAAGGTAAACAGCACTTTGCCCACTGTAAGACAGCATTGACTGTGGCTTGCTGTGAGAACTTCATCAGCTATAAATAGGTAAGCAGGTGTCACAAGTCAGATTTTAAACAAAAATGTGGCTTTGGTATTTGCTTTGACAAAGACTAAACAAACACAGGCTAACCAACCCTGCCTCAGTTTAGCCACCTCACCATTAAGTAATGTGAGGTTTTTTTCCTTCTGATGGTAGGTAGATTATTTACTTTTCTTACAAGTGATAAGATAGTCCTGTGTTTAAGAGGATGATGCATTCTATTTTTATATAAAATTATTGCACAGGGAGAAGAGAGGCTGAAAAATGTTTGGAGCAACATATTCAATATATTACCTATGTTTATTTCTTTCTCATGGCATAAGCTTTTTTCTTTTGTCTAGAGAGTTTAGTGTCCTGTTCCCCATCCACCCCCTTCCTAATTTCTTCTGTCTTATTTTTCTAATTGCTGAGAAACTAATGATGCTCTCCACATGCTTTATTTCAAAGCCTTTTTCTTTCTGTCTGTCTTTCCTGCCCAGCAGAACAATCCCCTTTATTCTCATTGCTTTAATGAGTGTAATTTTTTTTCTACTTCATATGCCTACTTCAGCATCTTCTGCTTCTTGAGCAGTACTACTGTGAAGGCATAAATTTACCTTTCTCCTAGCTCTTATTTCTGCTGCTTCTCCTATCAGTCTGTATTCTCCACTCTCGGCTTTAATAAGTATTTTTAGTCCAGAACTGATAAAAGGTAAATTGTGTAGGGTGAGAGAAATACAATAAAAGCACATGATGCAAACTGCTGTGGCCGTGTAGTGTGCATAGGCCTTCTGCTCTCACAGAGGTCAGCATCTGACCTCATTGTAAATGACAGGAAATCAAAATATTACTGAAGTGGAACTGTAATAGGCAGCACGGGACTGAAATGCTGTCTGTACATCAGTTGATGAGCACCAAGAACAAAACAAGCTTCATAAAAATCTGTGTTAGTAACTGCCAAACCGGCCGTTTCTTTCACAGTTTTTGCCTCGGGAGGTCATCTGACATGAGGACAAACAGGATTAGCAGAGCCTTGTACTGGCCTGGGCATTTTCATTTAAGAGTCATCATCCTGGACAGTCTTTGATGAAGCCCCTGCCAGCCTGTTGAAACTGCTGTTAATTTTGTAGTGTTTGGGTATTCTTTTTAATATTTTCAAGTATTTAGCTTTTTAAGTCTCTAAACCTATACATGGATTCTTGGTGCCTTCCCCTTGCAAGAGTTGAAGCTGGTCTGTGTCACTGGTGCCAGTTCTGTATAGCTGTAAAATAAACTGCCTGTGATCTTTCTAGGATCTGGCTCTTCTGGAACATCAAAACTCCAAATGGCTTATTATTTATTCTGTGCTAGTGGAGGACCAGTTATTGCTACCTTGTAAATGTGAATTATGTACTCTGACCTTCTCTGTAAGAACTGTTCTGTGTTTACTTTCTCCAGCATACTTCAAAAGAGTCTGTTCTTCTGTATGGTGGCTTCATAGCTTAGTCTGAAAAGAATGAACATCTCTCCTATGCTTGTTTTCACAGACTACTCTCATTAATTTTCTCTTCACTCTTCAAAGATCTTTCAACCGTGTGCAGTTTGAGTCATAAAGCTTATGTGAGAAAAGGACAGATGAAAAGACTTTTTCCTCTGGAAAAATATCCATGTTTGTGGAATGAGTGAACAGTACAAGTCAGAGTGTGTGTGATTCGGAATTATCTGGGGGGGGGAATGTAAAGGGAAAAGGAAAGTAACAGAGTTAAGCATAGTGACACATAGTGCTTTGAAGTTTAACTCATGATATATATATTTTGACCACTAGAGGTCTGTATTTCCTATTTTAAGAGGGGTTTATTTTATAAGCAAGTGCTATCACTCTTCAAAATATCTCCTTCCTTCAAGATTAAAATGCAAACACATGGCAAAATACCCATCGTTGAACTTCTGCATGTATGTGAGTATTAACATAGTTCACTCTGGTACATTATATCTACTAGCTTATATCTGATTTCCTTTATTCTAGTACATTCCTGGGGTTTTGTTTTAACTTTCAGTCCAATTCTTTCACTTTTAAGTCATAGAACATTTTATTTTTTCAAAGACACATGCAGCCTAAACTCTCAGAAGTTTTTAAGCCAAATTAAGAAGCATGTTGTTAAAGGGAGACTAAAAGTATCATTTACTTGAAAAGTGCAGATGGAAAAATACTGACACCTACTCATTAGACTAAAAGATTATTTTAACACTAATGAGGTATTTTACTAAGCATACAAATCATTTTACAAATATCAGCCAGGGATTATTCCTGAAGGTAATTTTACATTAACGAGGCTCAAACATATATTTTTCCCCTTGTGAGAAAGGTATTTTTATTGTTGAAAATACCACTTCAGAACTATTCTTAAAACTTTAAAAAGTCATTGAAGGGATTTTTTCAAATTGAAAGGCAATGTAAGTCTACATATTTTTGTTATCCAAATGGTGATTTTTAGACCTCAAGGGCTGTATATATTTCATGAATTGTAAACAATTTCACAATTTGAAAATGCAAGCATCCTTAACACTTTTTAGGTCCCTGCCCATTGTTGTGTCCCCGGGTTTGTCATTACCCTTGGGACAGTGTCAGTATGTGATGATGTTTCCTTTTCAAATTAGCTATTTACCTAAACATTATTTCTCTAATGCTTGTAAGGGAAAACAGCTTTCAGTCCAGATAGAGAAGAAAGATTTTCATGCTACGGTGACATTTATTTTATTGGAACTAGTAGATGAGCAAAGTGGAACAAAAAAATTAATAACTATATTGTTTCAGGCCAGATAAGTAGAAATAATCAGTGTCTTGTTCTATATTTAAATCATATGGGTTATATAGTGTCAGTGTAACTATGCACTGAAGGGATGTTTGGGTACAAGTCTATGATGTTTATATCTTGAAGCTGCTAAGAATAGGATCATTTAGAGAGGATAGAAGTGATATCTAGAGATAGAAAGCTAGCAAGCAGTTGGCTAGGTTTAAAACGTAGAATAAAGAAAACTAATATTTCATTTGCATATGCAAGGACACTGTTAGAAATGGATGTGTCAAAAATTGGCATAAGTGAAAGGCCAGTTCTAAACTACTTGTTTATGGGACTGCAGAGTGGTGAATAAAAGCTTGCAAGTAATTTTTGGGGATGTTAAAGGCTTACTACCACTACAGTGTAATATGTGACAAATTTTCTGCATGCTTTATGAACAGCCTACAGTGTAATAATGTCACAGTTATAAATCTAGCAGTTGCAGGAGCAGTGAAACTTTGGACTATTTTTTGCACATACTCATAGTACTTAAGAGTCCAGAAACTGGAAATATTTCTTCATGCTACTTAGTTCTTTGGCCAAAGTAACTCCTCCAATTCCCTCTTCATGCATGTTTGGGTTTTTTTCTTCAAAAGTTGGGAAATCCTGATGTACATGTTCCTATAAAATTTTACTTGCAAATGTTAGTGCCAAGGAAGAAATGCTCAACTTCACTGAGTTTCTCAACTTCACTAGAACATAGTGGTTTAGTGAATGCTAGCACAGCAATGATTAAGGGTTGTGCTTTTTGTACAAAAGTTTGTTGACTGGTCGATCCACAGAGCACTTGTTACAGTTAGCAAAAAGTCTTTGAGCTGGCAGTAAGTTTTAATATTTTAGCTTATAGATTTCCTTTTTTGGATTTTCTAGGTTTAGGTTTAAAAGTAATTAGTGTTTTCTGGGAGCTTTTTCTCTAAACACACATAATTTTGTTTTCTCTGCTGTCAATGGGAGGGAAAAACATTCTTGGGTTCAATAAATATAGAACTGAAGGAATAACCGTTCTCGATATGCAGTGTGTTTATTTAATCTCGTGGGGAAGATCAGTGAGGTGGTAGTTTGAGATCACTGCTTCTGGCTTGACAGTGTACCTGATACTCCAAATATCTTGGATGTTTTCATATAAATTCGTGGTCTCTTTCTTTCATGTTTATCCATCAGAGAGAGCAATCTCTGTTTTCTTTCTTTGACCAAGGCTGCGTGAATGTGTTGCAAACCCGCTAGTGTTTAGTATGTCTTCATTATTAGATATTCTTAAGAGATGTGAATAAATTATCTGCACAGCAGTAACTTAAAACTGCAAAGATAAAATATTTCTCGCTTGATACTTCCAGTTCAGTACTTCTGAAACTAAACGTGAAAACACTGAGCTTCAGAAAAGATGGTGTTGGAAAGGTTAATCTCCATGTGATAGCCCCTTGTCCCAGTCACCTCACTCTGCCTTGACAGGGATGAATATGGTCTTTTCCTTATCTAGGTTATTAAACATATAGCTGAATTGATTTTTAAATATGAAAATTTAATTGTTATAGCAGGAGGCTTGTTTATACCACAGGTTAAAAAGAATTGCCTCTTCTAAAAGAGGCTGAAGATACTTAAGACCTCCTAAGACGTAGAAATGAGGATGTTAACTGTTGTCATCAATCCAGCATGGATTTTTGCACCTCTGTTCTAGCCATTAGCTTTGCCAAAAAGGAAGATCAGTGACTCCTAGGAAATAAAAATAATCAATAATCATCAGGCAAACCAAAAGTCTGCTTAGGAGGGATGTAAAGACACCTTGTGTTGCTAACACTGCCACTCACTGCACATTAGACACCAGGAAAGAAAAAACTGTTTCAGATCAGGTAGGACTAGAATTTCTAGGGTTTTCAGTATGGGCATGAAGAGATTCTTTTGAAGGGCAACAGAATGTGAGGTACTATTTTATTACGAATATACAGTGTACTGCACATTCATAACTTCAAATTTGATGCCTGGTTATGTGGTATCTTTGGGGTATTTGGAAGTACCCGAAAGAGTTCATAGTTAACAAGAATTAAGCCATGAAGTCCCAGAATGAATAAAAGTGAGATTAGTTCGAGCTGTGACAGGTTACATGCTGCATAGTTACTTTCTCTGAGTGATAGTAAACAAATGGATTAGCACATTTCCTTTATTGCAGCTGGAATTGCCTATACAAAATATAGTGTTCCCCATGTGATCATTTTTAATAAAAGACAGAAATCAAAATCAGGTTTAAGTGCGAGCAAAATAATTTGATGAATTTTAAGTTTCTCTTCTGATAGCTTAGTTCCATGGAATAAGAAGTTTTCAAGTATGTTTTTAATTACACAGGAGTGCACATCCTACACAAATGTAGCTTACGGATACCTATTTTTCTATTTCTATTGGCATTATTATTTCCATATAGAATGAACCAGAATCTTCTACTGTGAACTCCTCCAATGTGAGGAATAAGGGGATTTACATTAATTTGGGGCTTGATCCAGATCTATATTATATCTTATATTGATTATATTACATCTTATATTTAAAAGGCTGTGGAGAGGCAAGAGAGGAAAAAAAAACTTTAAGCAGTGGTTTTTCTTTCAGTAAAGCCTTTATCTTCTATATTCTAACACAAGAGAGATCAGATACAATGTGTGAGGTACCTTACCTCCTTTCAGATGATATATAAAATTGCAGTTTGACTTACTGGATATTTCATATACTTGTTAGTCCATCTTCAAGGTTGTGCGGTCTTTACTAAAGCTTGTGGGTGCCTCCATAAGTATACAAAAATATCAGAAGCAACTGTTACTCCTTATAGGAGAAATACTTTGTTAAATTGCAGTGATTTCAAGCATGCAGAGCTTAATAAGCACTCACAAGACATTTTCTGTGCTGTTTTGGGTATCACTGGTCTCTGGTCATCTGTATTTGTTGCTGGAGTGATTGTGCAACCAACACTGAAAGGGTTCTTAGTTACACTGTCCAGATCTTCTCAACATTAGTCAGTGATTTCACTGGTCTGTTAGAAGGTGCTTATCACCTGGAGAGTGGCCTTTTTGGGGAAATAAAGGCTATGAATTCAAGACAGATCCTGTGTTTTCTACTGCTGTTCAAAGAAGATACAATGTTCTGAGCAGCACAGAGGCATTTAGGCAATTGGCTTGTTGCTTTGCTGTTTAGCAACATCTGAGTTTATAAAGCTTTAAAAGTTTCAGCTCTAGATGCAACCTGGAGGTCCCAATTGTGCCATGAATTGCTCTGACAGGAAGAAACAGTCCTTGTGTGTAAAGATCCTTTCTAGAACTGAGGATCTTTAGGGTTTTTTTTATGCCATTTTGTAATTCAAAGCTATTGAAAAGGTGTCAGTATGATTATCAGACTGGTATCTCCAGTGCTCAAGGAAAGGCATGTTTTATGGATTTCTCTTCTTATTGGCATGATGTCATTCTGTGATTAAACCAACTGACTTCTCTGTACTTCAGGCACTTGTTCCTTCCCTACTTTCACTGAGGCATCAAGAAACTTGTCCTGTAGCAGTGTTGGAGAAAGTCTTTTGTACCCACTTTGAGCTTTTTATCTTTTCAGCTTCTTGAAAGCAGAAAAGTCTACAAGTATCAAAGGTCCTGTAATGATGCATTTCTGTTACCTAAAATACCTGAAAGGATGATGCTTGAGAATGCTGCTGCAAAACAGACAGAAGGAAGGGATCTTGTAAGAAGGAAGTTGCTTTTGCTAACTTAGAAAAGCGTGTAGTTTTTACCACGTGTATTTTCCAAAGCTCCTAAAGCTCAGCCAGACTTTGGGAAACCTACCCCCACGGGAGGGGAGGATGCACCTCCTGGGCAAGGTATAGTAAATGCTGGAAATCTCTCATGTAGACTGTTCCATTTTGGTGTTGTGTGAATAGTGACTTTTTAGAGCAGCATGATATTAAGGCCCTGGGTGATATGGAAGATGCAGACAAGCATTTTGGATGGGTAAAGGAAAGAAGGCTGAGCTTTGCTAAGGAGTCCAAACACAATGGTTTTAATTAATCAGATACACCAGTGTTAGTAGGAAAGGAAGAGTTAGCCCCTCTTTTGCTAAAACATACAATGAAAATTCACAGCACATGGAAATCATTTTTATACAACAGAAAGGAGCAATAGGTTAGTAACCTCCAGAGTGCTACATAAATCTTTGTTTTGGAAATCAAATGAAATCTTTGCCTCTTTAGAGGTTATTTGCATTCTGGGATTTATCATTTGGTGATCACAGTTACGGTCTAAGTAATGTTTTGGGACCTTGAGAGTAACAGCTACTCAAGTAGACTAGGGCTTGTAGAACTGAACCCCATTAGTGTCTCAAGGGGATTCCCTACTCACAAACTGTCACTGTTACTGACTCGAACACACCAGAGGGCATGTGTATGTATTGGCTTTTCCTCACAGTATTTGCACCTTATAAAACTCTTAACACCTCATTGTATTTTAACTTGAAGCTTAAAATTATTAGGAATGTGCACTACTTAACATGGCTGTTGGCCAGAGCAATTTCTGCAACAGGTTGTTCTTCTGTGGGGACAAGGTGCTACTCCCACAGCTGAGAGAAGCAACAGGTACACAGTTCACTTCTCTAGACTCCCCTGCCTCCTATGATAGACTCTCCACACTCTCAGCTTTTATTAATTGAGAGGATCCAATGACAAAGGTTAATTGTGTATGTCTTTTAGTTTATTACACGTAGCTGTACTGCAAGGTAACGTGTGAAATGAAGCATATTGTATTGTGAAACCTGGGTCTCTGCTGCTTTTTGGTCCAGGGAGGAAAAAAAAATGTGGTAAAGGATAAAATGTCTTTCAAATTCTGTTAAGAATGTTAAAATAACAAAATAACATGTGGTATTAAAGGATGGAAAATAAGTATAAATAACAGAGACGGAGCAAAACTAAACACAAAAGGTATAGCCAGATAAGGCCTGGCTATAAATACAGGTATTACCATCTACTTTAAGACTGAGGTCAGTCAGTATATGCTTACCAGCCTCTGACTAAAACCAGCCAAAATTTACATAAGTTTAAACTCTTGGTTGTATTAGTGATTGTTGATAATATAGCAGAAAATGGGATTTCATGCATCTCAATTGGAAATTATAATGTTCTAAAAGGGTTAATGCATGAATGGCATGCCTCCACCAATAAGAAATCTCTGTTGGAATCTTCCCTATCACTGGCAGAGATCACAATAGAAAATTGAATCAAAATGCCAAAGCTGCAGTTGTTTCCTCATGAACCAAATCACCTACTTCTCAGAGAGAAGGATTTTTCTGAGTCTAGGTGTGAGTTCTTTGGCTGTTTTGTTTTGAAGCTTTACTGTGAAAGATGCGATTCAGTCAGTGGTGTTGCTAGTATAAAACTACTTAAAGTGGTATTTCAATTAGGCTTCTGTTGCTTCCTCTAGGCAAAGATGTTTGTAGGAAGAAGGGCAGGAGACACAGGTAATAACTTTGTAGACAAAGAGGTCATAGGACTTTGTGGAATTGCAAGTTAGTCCAAACAGAGTTTTCCTTGCTTTGTCCTGGTAATTTAGTTGATTCAGAGACTATGGTGCCATTTGTCTACTCTCCCACAGTCATGCTACTCTTCTGCTAAGCAGAGCCAAAAGTTAACATCATGTATGCTGCTTAAACTCCTGAACAACTTTTCTTACTTAAAAGTGAGATAATATGATAAGCAATGAACTCTGCAAGGCAGCATTCAT
Organism: Actenoides hombroni; assembly: GCA_024336885.1. Lineage (NCBI taxonomy): Eukaryota > Metazoa > Chordata > Aves > Coraciiformes > Alcedinidae > Actenoides > Actenoides hombroni. The sequence continues at coordinate 81,561,051 of WUAM01000431.1, read as the reverse complement.
TCTGCTTCTCTGGTACAAGGAACTGCCTTTCTGTACTTTCTCGTAAAATAGTAAGAAAGGTCCCATAAGAGAACTTAACGTACATAAGTTTGCTCAAAGTTGTGTAGCAAATTTTGAGGCTGTGCCCATACATTAATCCTCAAAAAGGACACTTCCTTGCCATGAAGTTAAATCACCAGGGTGAAGCCATGATGTACCAAAGAGCTCTACAGGTTTAATGCACAGTCTCTTCTGCAGGATGTGCTTTTTATTTTTACTCACCCGCAGAAACAGAAGGCAAATGTAAATTAATTAGTAACAAGCTTTAGAAATGCATTGTACAGAGTTAGCTATTTTCATCTTCAACAATGGCTAATCTGTCAGAAAGTGGGAAAGAAAAGAAACACTTAAAGTTCTCCACTTCTACTTCAGAAATCGAGAGATCTCTGTCAAACAGAGGTGCTCCCCTTGCTATTCTAATGGAAGTACCATGAGTTGGTCGGGAGTTATTCATGTTGCCCACTGTTATCTAAAAAGACTTTCCCTCTCTAAACACCTCTAACAAATCACATCCCTGGTTCTTAGCTATCACTAGTGTGGTTGAAGTGACAGGTAGAAGCGACAGGTAGAAGCTTTGCTCTGATTAATGAAAACATTAACTGAAAAACAAGCACAGATGCAGCATATCTGTGTCTATGTGGACACAGATGTACCAGTATCACAGAATGAAGGGACTCCTGGAGATCATCTAGTCCAACACCTCCTGATAAAGGGGCTTCACCTAGAGCAAGCTGTGCAGGAATGCATCCAGGTGGGTTTTGAAAGTCTCCAGAGGAGACTCCACAACCTCTCTGGGCAGCCTGTTCCAGTGCTGTGTCACTCTCAAAGTAAAGCAGTTTTTCCTGATGTTGAGGTGGAACTTTGTGTTCTAGTTAGTGCCTGTCACCCCTTGACCTATCACCAGGCATCACTGAAGGGAGACTGGCCCATCCTCTTGACCCCTGCCCTTTAGATACTTATAAGCATTAGAGAAGATCCCCTCTCAGGCTTCTCTTCTCCAGGCTAAACAGATCCAGGTCTCTCAGCCTTTCCTTGTTAGAGAGATGTTCCATCCCCTAATTATCTTTATAACCCTCCATTGGACTCTCTCCAATAGTTCCCTGTCTCTCTTGAGCCAGGGAGCCCAGAACTGGACACGGTACTCAGATGTGGCCCTTCTTGGATACAAGAGCACACTGCTGGCTCATGGTTAACCTGCTGTCCAAGCAGGACTCCCAGGTCTTCTCCATGGAGCTACTTTCCAGCATGTCAACCTGTAACCTGTACTGGCACATGGGGTTATCCCTCCTGAGGTGTAGGACTCTACACTTACCCTTGTTGAATTTCATTAGATTCCCCTCCACCCAACTCTCCAGCCTGTCCAGGTCTCACTGAATTGTAACAGTCTTCCAGTGTGTCAGCTGCTCCTCCCAGTTTCATATAACCAGCAAACTGGCTGAGGGCACACTCTGTCCCTTCATCCAGGTCACTGATTAATATCTTTGGACAAGACTGGACCCAGCAATGACTCCTGGTGAACACCATGGGCTACAAGTGTCCAACTAGACTCTGAGCTGCCGATCGTGACTCTTTGAGCTCTGTCATTCAGCCAGTTCTTAATCCACCTCACCGTCCACTCCTCGAACAGGTCAATGCCTAACCTCTACTAGTGCACCACTAAAACACCTCTCATGTTAATTAAACCTACTCATGTGGAAGTCTCATCACATTTCCAGAACCATGGCTGGTGATTTCCACATAACTTCCCACTAGTCAAAGAGTTACAGCTCTGGGGAAAACAAATGGCATGTTGAACATTATTTGTCATCTTTTCTTTTTCTGACTTCATGCTGAAAAACAGTGTTTGTCTTATTGGAGAAGCAAAAGCAAATGTATTGTGGCTTTCTGTGCAAGGAAATGGATGTTAGATTTCAACACCTTTGTTCAGAGGAAGCTTTGTTTTCCACTATTCAGCAATATCTAATAGGATTTGGTTTGCTGTGTCTGACTGAGACACTTGATTACTTTTCTTTTATATAATTAATTTAGATATCCTTACAGTGGGAAAATATCACACAATAGCAATATGCCTTAGAAAAGACCTTTCTTCCCTAAATGAGAATGTTAGGAACAGCCTGGAGGGAAAAGTTAAAAGATTAAAAGCACAGGATCAGCATGGAGGCTTCTTAATGAATACCTCATTAGGGTCAGAAAAAGGGAACCAAAGGCAGAAAGGGAAAGGAAAGAAAACAGTATGAGGAACTGGGAAAATACAAGACTTTATTCAGACCAAAAAAATCTTTTAAAATGGTAATGTAGCTAAGCCCAAGAGAAGTTAGTGTCATTGTAACTGTTAGCAAGTGTAACGTGGAAAATAGAGAGGCCCAATTGTGCTTTCACTTGCATGTCTATTAATGGCAAATCATTACGAGGACTAGAAGAAAATTGAAGTAGCCAAATATGAAGACGAGCAATGTATATGTGATTTTTAATTCTTTCTGGGGGGAGGGGGTGTTTGTACAAGTCAATGGGACCAGGGAGATGCTAGAGGGTTAATCCAAGATAATGAAAGGTCGAACACAGACACCTTAATCCATGTCAGTGTGAAAAGTATTATCAGCCATGGAAAAAACAAGATGCTGTGATCCGCAGTGCTTTGTCTGGAAGGCAGCACACTTAATAGAATGATACCAAAACAGATGTTCTGCCAAATTTGGACAGCTTGTTTCCTGTTTGTGGGTTTGGGTTTTTTTCCCCAAAGTTAAATTTATCGTTCTATTTTGAAAATAAGATTAGTGAACTCTCTTTACTGTCCTGGCTCTGAGATGTTCCTTGGGGGTACCGAGGACCAGTCCCAGAGGTAGCAAAACAAAGAAGGCTGTTGCAGCCAGAGTGCGAGCTGAGCCACGATGCTGTGGATCAGTGCATCCTCAACCAAGTGCAGTCTTGGTTCCCCAGCAAACATAACCACACAGAGGGCAGAAAAGGTAGTGCTGTGCCCTCCAAAGGGGCACAGGAGCTATGAAAATTACCAACTTAGCTCGGCAAATGCTTGCATGTGTGGCTATCCTGTACTGACATACAACTTTTTTTTTTTGATGGCATGTTTCAGAACATGAAACAGCAGCATAAAATGTATTTGAAGGCAAAATATTTTTGAACGCTTTTCCTTTGAAGTGCTTTTGAGGAAGCCTATGGGTAAAGAAACACATTTTACTTGAAATAGGTTTTCTCAAATCAGGCTTTAATTTTTTTTGTGGTAAGATGCTAATAACAAATCCTAGAGGAAAACAATAGATGGAATTCTCACAGTAGAGCCAGAGTTCGACTCTGAAAATGTGTTGATCCCTGCCCCATGCACTCAATTTCTGATTGTCATGCATTAAGTAAAGAACATGAGGGAAGAAATCCTGAGCAACTTGAGTGGTAGCAGACTAAATCTTGGGCTCAATGTACCTTGTAGAGGGGGGAAGAAAGGAAAATTGTGTTAACTTTTAAGCTTGGGTAACAAGAATGAGGGGAGAAAGGAGAAAATACAAATAACAAAAGAAGCTTATAAAGATGAAAACGTGACAAACATCCTATAAACATGGACTGGGAGTGGCATGCACAGTCCCTCAATAAACAAGTTTGGGCTGCATTTTGTACATTATGTGCTGCCTGCTTCAAGCAAAGGGTCTGGCCAGGCTGTGCTGATGCTAAAGCAGAGTTAAATGGAGTATAACTGCCAGCAGAACATTTTTTAGTGAAGTCAACTAGTGCATTTTTCTCCCTTGCGTAAGCCCCCCGACATAAAAGTACAGCTGTTCAGTGGATTTCTGGAATGTTTTACTATTTGCACAGTTCCCTCTGAGCTAGAAATGCTGAGGCACAGTAGTCTCATTCAGTGTATCCCTTTCAATTGTCAGAAAACTGAAGGAACTCAGGAATGCTGGTTTATTTTCTCTTTCTGTTCCTATATTTCATCTGCTGATTATTAGATTCCACTGGCCAACAATCTATCAGTAACTGACACACTTGTATGACCTCAAAGAAAGGAATAGGTGAATTAGTTGAAATTAGGGGTTTGGCTAAATCATTCTTTGTTCTGGCCGCAGCACTAATTATAGCTTTCACCTCAAACAGTGCAATGCTGTCTAAATATTGACCTTGCCCAAATTCAGATACTGCCAGTTACCTTTTGCTGTAGCCTGCTTTTTGTCTTGTCTTCAATCATGCCGCTCACTGATTCACTGCCAATGTGCTCTCACTTCCCTGCTGTGAGGTTGTCTTCAGTTATTACCCATTTTCTGTGCCTGTAAGAGAAATGCTACTCAACTACAATAAAAGGAGATAAACACCACAAATAGTAACCAAGCATTCTAGTTAGCGTTGTTACATAGCGGATACCTGGACAGTTTTGCTATCAAACAAAACCCAAATGGAATGAAAATTGTAAAAGATACCTGGCAGCCCTAAATGTTTAGTTCTTTCAGATGATGGTGCAACAAAGAATACTAACAGCATGCCATTTGGAGCTTGATATTTTCTTACCCTTAGTTGCAATTCACTTGAAAGTTCAAAGTAATTTTAGTATAATCCATCATTTATCTCAAGATAAGGTCATAAATGATTGGACCAGCCATTCTATTTCGTATGTACTTTGTCTTAAATAATCCCAGCTGTTAGGTTCTTACAGTCAAGATAACATCTTTTCACTTCTTCATTACAGCTGAGGTTAAAAAAAAATCAAGTATCATAACTCACCTTGTTTGTCAGATTTGTTAAATTCCTCAAAACGTTCAAAAATGACACATTCTTCTAGGGTACATCTGTAAAATTATTTTTTTTGGCAAAGGCTAAGTTTTAGAAGTTGGTACGGAACATGGTATAAGTGCTCTGAGTACAGTGTCTGTCTATTGCTGAAAGTGATCCTAAGAGACAAATTTGTTGATGGTAAGGGAACTAAAAGAAATATTGTGGTTAGCAGAAGCTTACTGGCTTGATTTTCACTGCAGGATTCTTAGGACCAGAAGGAAAAGACAGAAAATGATACTGTGATGAGTAACTTTCTGTGCAATAGCTGCTCTGTGTAAGAAAACAGTTCTGCTGGAGCTTCTTCAGGCTGCAGCATTTGGGCTTCATGCACGAGGTCTATACACTTTGAAACTTTGAGTAAATTATATTGCCACCTACTCACTTCAGTGGATTTGAACTCATCTCATGTGTACAAGCCAAAATTGTAACTTTGCATAAAATTTTAAATCTAGATAAACAGCTGAGGTTCAGATCTGGGCAACAGCAAGCTGCTTATTCCTGTTAGCATGGTGGAAGCTAATCTTACTATAGTGAAAAGAACAAAGTGAGTCCTCCCTCCACTTTCCCCTCTCTTCATAAGTGATCCATGTTTTCCATCTTCTTTTCAGAGTTCCACAAGATTTCTCAAAATTTCTGTGATGCTCTGCAATTTTATCTTACCTAAGTTCCCAGACCTGATTCTAACAACGCAGCGGGTGACTTCCTAACTATGCCATGGTCTCCCCTAGGACAAACTGCCCTCAAATCAAAACTGCTATCCAAGCATTCTGCAAAATTGATCATTAATATTGGAGAGGAACACGTGGTAGAAAACAGCATCCGTGTCACTGCACTTCTGAAGGAATTGTTGCAGAAATGAAAGCATGAGGCACAAACATCAGCAGTAAGCTAGGTAAGGCTTGGACACTGAAATAAGAGTACCTGAAGGCTAGAGATTAGATAAACACATGGTGAAGCCTACAATACAAGTAGACCACCACGAACCTGTAGACACCAGGTTCTATCCTGACCCAGTCCTCCCAGCTCTAAACTTAACCTTACCATGCTTGTAACTCAAAGTATTCTGAGATAATATGTCTCTTTCTGGAAAGAGATGGTTGCTGGGGGGGCCAGTATTGCTATCAAGAATAGGTGAGGGGTTTATTTTGCTTTGCTGTCGGCTCTCCTTCCCCTGACTTTGCCATATGGCCACTTTCTTTGGCATATCTAATATACTGCCTAAGCTGATCTATTCATATGCTGATGAATCTCTAACTCATTTCCCCAACTGAGCTTCAGGCAAAACGCATCCAAACTAAATTTTAGTCTATTTCTCCTCCTATTGAAGTGTCTCCTGGAAGACAACCATTAAATTCAGCTCAAAAACCACCCAAGATTAACCATGTAATGTGCATCAGACATAGTATTTGATTAAAATAATGCATAAATATTCATGTTCTCTACGCAAGTCAAGACAGAATGTGACCTTTTATGAACTTACTAAGACAGAAAAGGAGATTGAAGTGTGGGGAACACAGACACATGCTAACCATTCGGAAACAATTGATTAGATGCCCTAAAATTTGGGCTGTATATAGGAGAGTTTGAGTACTTGTGGTGACAAGAGGTAATGAGCATATGAGTAACCTGTGACTGCTTAAAACATTTTCAACTACTAATACACTTTTGCATAAACAAGAGTTTAGGACAGTGTAATGGGATTTCGTAGTTTATGTAATCTTAAATTACTGTATTAATTACTGGAGCTGTAGTAAGGAACCTGAGGTAGTGCCAGAGAGGAGTAGCTAAATGCATCCCTGTAATAAACACAGGGCATAGAATGACCACAGTGCAGCCAACTTAGGAATGTAGGAAAATACAGCGAGTGCCCATTATCTGAAATAAATTTTTTAATGGAAATTAACTCTGACACATATGTCCATGTCTGCAAACACAGCCCATATGTTTCAGTATGGAAACACTAGAAAGGGTAAATAAATCACTATGTTTACATTCTGCATCTGCCTATGTTTTTGTAATACGACAAGTGGCAAAAAGAAATGTTACATTTTCAGATCTTTAATACAGTTAAAGATAGCATCATTCATTCACAGGTAACAGAAATACAAATCATGAATCTTCTTGTTCTAAGCGGACTGCAAAACAAGATGGTTTTGGAGCTGTGACATTTTAACCTGAAAGGCAGTGCTCTCCTCACTTCCGCAGTGCTGTGTGGATACTGGCATTTCAGACTGGTATTTACTGCCTTGTACTTCTAGTTGTAGTTTGCACATGCTGTCCAACCCAAGGAACATACTGGTTCCAAGCAGGAAGGCAGGACACCTCACACCATGGGAAATGGGTGCACTTCTGCTGTCCTCCAGTGTGAGAATCGTCTGTTTCCACCTACTACCTTGACAAGGTAAGGGGAGAATGAAACCAACTACATTCCAAATTAATAACAGGGGTGACTTCTCTTAATTGTACAGGCCCACCTTGCTTTCTCAGTTTAGCAACATAAACTAGGAAGCACTTCAGAGTTGTAACTGTTTTTCTCTGCTATCCGGTGAAGTTGTAGAGAGGAAAAGTTTACAGAAATACCACATTCGTGCTGGAGAGGCATATAGTTAAAATTTTTAATAAAGGAGCAAAAGCTTAATTTGTAGCTATGTCATTGTATTTCTGAAAGATGTTGTAATTGAAAAGATTATGGTGGCAACAAGCAAAACAGATTGCTATTGTCCGACACTAAAACAGAGCTAAAAGAACCTTTCTGCATCACCATGGTAATTACCTGCTTCAGGCCATACTCAATCCTCCTATTCAGGAAAAAAACCTAATCATGTCAGCGGTGTGGGTTCATGCAAGTGGAAAGAGAAGATGCCCCCTCCTAAGCAAAAATCCCTCTTCACCCTCATCCCTTTTTGGGGCTTGTGATGTTACTGAGCCCGTTTACTAGCCTGTCCCATGATACGGGACACAACAAAAGTGAAACAAGTGGTGCTGCTTATGGATGTGATGGAAATTTACAGCGACCTGTAGCACACTCTGGCCAGAATCCTGCTGTTGCTTATTGCCATGTATCTCATTAATTCTACTGGGTTTGCAGGAATATAGAAATGGGTGTAACTGAGTCCAGCAGCTTTACCGCTTGTATGTACTGTGATCTGATTCACTCGGCAAAAGGCCGGTTGGCTTGCTCAGAATTGTGTGCCTGTAAATAACTGACAGTAGTTTGTTTTAATGTATGGAGAGTGGGAGGACAGAAAATGTTACAGGATTTCACCTGAACCTGTTGAAGAACTCTAATCCAGTGTCACTTTTAAGTGCCATTAAATTTAGAAGCTGGGGTGGTAAAAGGGGGGTGTCTTAGCTTTTACTAACACAAATTTAATCTGTTTGAAAATACCTCCTTCTCCCCCTCCCAGAAGAGGAAAAAGTCTGCGTATGCGGAGTGTAAGCTACACAATTTTGATGAAACCAGTATCAGTTGTTAACTGGTGGAAGTTGTAGACTGAAAACCAGATGCATTAGCACAAGTGTCAAAAATCATCAGCATCGCCTTTAGTGATTTTTTTTTAAAATTAATTTATATCATGAGCTTAGCACAGTAATAAAAATTTGAAGTGCCCATCCAACCTTGAGCAGAGATAAGAGGGCTCCCTCTTGTAGGCTGCTGGGTAGAGCCTGGCTGGTGAGAAGGTCTTACTCTTCCGAGGGCTGTGCCTTCTGTCAGAGGGTGCCTTTGCTTTATCTTCCAACCGCTGACAGAGGCGAGAGCTCACACCCGTGGCACGGCTCGGAGTCTGTGGGACATTTAACTGCCTCCGAAACAATTATCTGGTGTGGGCCTCGAATGGCCTAAGCCGGGGTACTCGGCTTACGCGCTCCGCGTTTTCTCCGGACCTCGGACTTGCTCTGCCACCTTCATCTAAAGAAAGTGTAAATTCAAACCGCCAACACCCTCCTTCCCCCGGGGCCGGGCGGCGCGTTCCCGGCGCGGTGCAGGCGCGACGGTTGCCTGCCTGTCTGCCTGCTTGTCTGTCTGCCTGTCTGTCTGCCTGCCGTGCTCCGGCCGCAGGGGCAGCCCCGGGGGTGCCGGCGGGACGCGCCTTACCTGGCTCCGCGGAGAGCCGGCCTCGGAGCGAGGAGTGGCCCCGGCCCGGCCCGGGCGGCTCAAGCCCTCGACGGCTCTGCAGCCGCACCGCGTTCCGCTGGGCTGAGGCTCCCGGGAGCTCCCCCTGCCCGGCCGCACCGCTCCTCCCGCTCCGCTGCTCTGCCCCTCCATTTATAGCGAGGGGCGTTGCAGCCCAGCCCAGCTCGCCCGCTCGCTCTCCCCACCCATCTCCCGGGACAGACCTCTCTGACCCGTCTCCCTCCCGCTTCCCCCCCTTCCTCTCTCCACGTCCCTCACCTCCCCGTCCGCTGCCACGCCCGCAGCCGGAGCCCTCCCCCCACCCCCCCCCCCGGCTCCGCCGGCGGGCCGGGGGGGCCCGGGGGGGGGGAACGAGCAGGACGGGGGTCCCCGGCGCTGGGCATAGCGCGGAGCCAGCGCCCAGGGACTTGCGGTTACTTCGGAGGAAGGCGGCTGCCAGCGCAGCGCGGGCTGCGTGGGTAGTGCGAGGGGCGGGCGTGGGTCCGTTTGCCTTCAACTTTCTGAAGCAGGGGTCGCAAGCGGCGTACAAGCATCTCCGGTTTCTCTAGGAATCCCCGGAGCCGCCTGCGAGCACGACTGAAATGTTCTCATTATCGCTAGCGAGGCTGCAATACATGTGAAATTACAGCAGTAAATCTGTCAAACTTTATTTGCTGGGAGCAGAGGGGAGAAGGAAACGGGGATGTGAAACCCTTTTGGAATACATGTCCCAGGAGGTATGATCTTCTGCTGGCTGGCATAAGAAAAAAGGACTTTGTGTATAAGGGATGGTTTTTATTTGTTTGTTTGTTTCTCTCTTGATCTGGTGAAGAGGATAGGGAGCAACTTTTCAGGCAGACTTCTGAGATTGTCATGATTCATCGAGTATCTGAGGATTTCAGTAGTACTGTTCTCTTCTAGCGTTTATCTGACCGTCCTTATGGCCAGAGCTAGTGCTTCCAACGGGAACTGCACAACAGCAGGTGGCTTTTCCATCTTTTTATACACCTAGTGTGTTTTTTGAAGGCCTTCTTTAAGGGCATCGTGACTTAGGATGGTAATATCTTTCAAGGGTTGGTGGTATAACTTTATTGTGGCTAATAATTGTTAGGATCTACTTAGTGAAAGTGGTAGAAGACAAATCAAAAGGAAACACTTGGATTCTGCAGTAGTAACAACTTTAGCTGGAATAATAATAGTTTTTCAGCATCTGCACATGTATAATCAGGGACTTGTCTGGCTATAATTTGTTTTGGAAGTCTGTTGGCTAAATCAGAGGTTCAGACAGAAATACAGAACTGAGTCACATTACATGAACTTAATTGTTCCAGGCTGTGTCTGATGGGCCGCAAGTGCATTACACAGAGGCACTAATTCACCTGTGACATAATCTTTGGCCTGATGTTATTTATGTTGTGTGAAGAAAAATCATCTGTATTTTCATCAGAACAGCAGAGAGGATCAGAGCAGCCTATACTGGCAGCATGCTACCCTCCTGCCACCCAGGGAGTTTGTAACTGGCTTCCTCTCTACAGAGATCATGCTGAGATACCCTCTTATGATGAAGTATGTGCATGTTCACAGATTATCATGACAGGGGCCTGGAAGCCACTTGCCAGTAAGCAGTGTTCAGGCCTCTACAGTCCCTGAAGCTGGGTTCAGCAGTGTGCTCTTTTATTCATATGTATGTTGTTGGTTGTATTACGTGGGGGCTTTTTGACATATGGGACACGTTTATTCCATCCAAACAATTCTTTCTATATATGTGACTGATTCTACTGAGTATTGCTGTATTTGGCAGTTATTGCACAATTCTGCCTCAGTCTGTTCTTTGGTAAAACCTGCTGGTTGGAGCTGATGGGGAGGAGGTGTGATGTTTGTCCTCTAGTGGTCTTTCAGTTCTTCTAGAGCTGAGCTGAAGGAACTGAAGCTACATCCCAATGCAGTCATCAAACACTGGCTACTTAGAGTCACAAAATGCCTCTGGATATATGAATCACTGCCTAGGATTAGTTGTTCCCTTTATTAACTTCCATCATCGCCCCTTGTTAGGAAGGGGATGGGGAAAATAACTGTATTTTTAACAAGAATAAAATGAAAAAATAAACTTCTTTTTAAAATGGATTCTTTTTGAAAGGTCTGCATCTCTCTGTTGAGTTCAGTCTATTTCTCGTGGGTGTGCACAAGACAGAAGATGTAATTTATTGTAATTTTCAGATAATCTCCTCCTTACCAGCAGTTTTGCACCTGGAATCCCAGTAACAGAATTGTAACATGATGAGTACTGAAACATGCACTTGCTATAGAAATGTGATTTACAGAAACATCTAGTGAATAACAGACTTGATGACTAGAACTCTGTTTTCATTGACCTGCTGTAAATAAAGAGGCTTCTCCCCACCAGAATTGATTGAGGTGTCTGTAATGCAGAAAGGGCTTCAGGGACCGGGTTTCATTCTACTGCTTGTGTTAGAGCAAAAAGCTGTCATTAAGAAGGTGGCTGGACTGGGCAATTTGATTGCTATAAAATCAAATAGACAGCTCTTCTAATAACAATGTTTTATTAAAATCACTAGAGCTATATTGAGAATAAATTGTTTAAAACAAATCTTCATTGGGACCTCAAAATCACATTGCCTTTAAGACCCACTGATTTTTAGTACATTTGGAATGATTCACATCTTAACCTTTTGGTTATTTTTTTTTCACATTTGTAAGGTGTATTTTTCCGTGAGAATGAGAAGTAGAAAATTCTTTCCTTGGTTGAAAGCTGATGTTCCATCCATAGATCCCCGTGCCTCTGGGCATCAAGAGACAGGCTTGAGGAGAGCACCAAATGTTGTGAGATTTGTGGCATGTTGCTTCTATCCACTGTATGGTTCTGCACGTATCTCTGATGCATTTTCCCACTGTTGCTTCTTTTGGGAAATAGATTGGACTTTTGCACATGGAATATAGTTGTGCATTTGCTTAGAAGAAAATGAGTGATTCAGAGGTAGGTCTTTGAATGTACTGGAGATGTGGACATGTCTGGTAGCAAGCTGATTTGAGTGTGCTGATGATTTGCCTGAATAAAATTTACAAATGTGTGGTTTTTTGGGGGAACAGTTCTTGTCAAAAGACTTTTTCTGCCATAATGAGTATTAGAGGCATATCCTGTTTACGTATCTAAACCTTTTCTGAGAAAAGGGACCAAGAATCGACCCCAAGTCAATGCATCTATTATTTAGAATTTTTCATCCTCTTTTATCAGTGAACTGTGGTTAGAGTGTGTTCCCTTCCTTCATGCCTACTACAATTGAAAGTTACTGGAAAATGTTAAGGAAAGAAAACTTTGAAAAAAGGTAAACTTTGAAGGGCAGGTCCTGCTCAACCAACCTGATCATCTTCTATGACCAGCTGACCCGCCTAGTGGTTGAGGGAAAGGCTGTGGATGTTGTCTGTGTGGACTTTAGTAAGGCCTTTGACACAGTCTCCCCCAGCGTTCTGCTGGAGAAGCTGGCAGCTCATGGCTTGGACAGGTGTACTCTTTAAGGGTTAAGCTGGCTGGCTGAGCCCAGAGAGTTGTGGTGGAACAGAGCTAAATCCAGTTGGCAGCTGATCACAAGTGGTGTTCCACATGGCTCAAGTTTTGGGGCCAGCCTTGTTTAATATCTTTATCAGTGATCTGGATGAGGGCATTGAATGCTTCCTTGGCAAGTTTGCAGATGACACCAAATTGAGCTGAAGTGCTGATCTGCTCAAGAGTAGGGAGACTCTGCGGAGGGATCTGGACATGTTGGGTTGGTGGGCCAAGGTCAGTGGGGTGAGGTTTAACAAGGCCAAGTTCTGTGTCCTGCACTTCGGTCACAACAACCCCAGGCAACACTACAGGCTTAGGGAAGAGTGGCTGGGAAGCTGCCTGACAGAAAAGGATAGATCCAGAAAAGGATAGAAGTGTTGATCGAGAGCCAGCTGAACATAAGCCAGCAGGGTGCCCAGGTTGCCAAGAAGGCCAATGGCAACCTGGCCTGTATGAAAACGAAGCAGGGAAGTGATTGTGCCCCTGTACTCAGCACTGGTGAGGCCACAGCCTGCGTGTTGTGTTCAGGTTTGGGCGCTGCAGTATAAGAAAGACATTGAGCTGCTGGAGTGGATCTAGAGAAGGGCAATGAAGCTGATGGGGGGTCTGGAGAACATCACTTATGAGGAGCAATTGAGGGTACTGGGGTTGTTTAGACTGGAGAAGAGGAGGCTGAGGAGAGACCTTATTGCTCTCTACAGCTACCTGACAATAGTTTGTAGTGAGGTGGGCGTTGGTCTCTTTTCCCAAGTAACTAGTGATGGGATGAGAGGAAATGGGTTGAAGTTGCACCAGGGGAGGTTTAGGTTGAGTATTAGGAAAAATTTCTATATTGAATGAGCACTGAAGCACTGGAACAGGCTGTGCAAGGAAGTGGTGGAGTCGCCATCCTTGGAGGCATTTAAAAACTGTGTAGATGTGGCACTTCAGGACATGGTTTAGTGGTCATGATCATGTTGGGTTGACAGTTGCACGTGATGATCTTAGAGGTCTTTTCTAACCTTAATGATTCTCTGCTTTTAATTCTCACTGTCCTCCTTGTCATTCCTAACTTATTCAGCTGTAGGAATAATGTTAGTAGGTTGTCTGGAAGGAATAGGAATGTGTATTACTGTTGTCATCCACTTGTGTGAGACCATTGGAGACCATGTGGTTTGGCTAAGACTAGCAGACTCTACTAAGAGTACTACGTATTTGTGTGAGAGGTGGAGAGAACAGGGGAGGAAGAAATGCCTTCTGGGACAAGTGAGGGGAGGTCATTTACAGACTTTTGAGCAGTAGTGGTGATAAAATCCACGAGGGCTGCCTCTCCAGAGCTATGGAAATTTACATTATTATTTCTTTCTGATGAGGTCCTTGAATAATTAAGATAGTTAATCTCTTTCCAGGAAGCTATATGCTTTAACTTCTAGGCTTCCTCAGCTTGTATCCTTTAATTGTATCCTTTATAATCATCACAGCATACAGCAGAAGGGGAGGCTGGAAAATACGAAGACTCTAAGGAAGCCGATGTTTCAAATCGTAGCATTTTCTCAACACTTTAAAGTTTAACTGGTTTTATTTTGATAGATTGTAGATTTCTTTTTTTTTTTTCTTCTACTGTGAATTTAGGAAGCTGAACTGAATAAGTGTGTGGCATCCTTATTTTCTGAAGTTTATAAAATAGGGCAATTATATACTTATTTTTATCTCTAGTGTGGGTTTTGCTAGATCATTAGCTTAACAGCAACTGCTTTAGGGTTTTGGACTGCTGAAAGAAGTGGCAGATATAACATGTACTGGGTTTGGAGTGCAGGGGTTGCTGTGCAGATGTCCTGCAAGAACAGGCTGGCTGCCTTCTGGGTCTGGATTGCAGTGAGACAGTAACTGGACCTTTGGGTATCTGGTGAGTGCAAAGCATCCAGCTCGGTGCCATTAGTAACGGGGATATAGTGTTGGATGGTTGCTATGGGTGGAGGAGGGATGGACACTTAGACTCTTCTTATTCTTAGGGTAAATCCATGCTTCCTGAAACTGCCAGGTCACCACATTGATGCAGAACCCTGACACATCTCCCAGAGCTTTCTGTGACAGAAGGAGGCCTAGATGCAAACTTTGTGTCCCTCCTTATAGACATTATTGCGGCTCCCAGAGGAGTGAGAGGACCTGGAGGAAGCAGTGGAGGCAGAGCCATGTCGTTTTCCTCATTGTCCTGGGAAGCTGATGAGAGATCAGCCTCTTTTTGAGGCAGGGATCTCCACAGCAGCAGCAAGTACTGGGTGCTGTGCTGCTGGGAAGCGAGACCTGAACCAGACAAGCCCGGGCACAAGGCAGCATCCAGGGGCTGGGCTGGACTCCCTGAACTGTGCTCCCATTTCTCTGCAGCCCACAGGGTTGGTGAACCATAGCGAGTGCTCTGAGAAAGTAACTGGAAAGAAGAATAATTTGGGACATATTTCCTCCTCTTTTGAAGACCTTCTCAAGGGTTCATGACATGAAGTTTATTTGTTTGAAAAGTCCTGGATGGCAATATTGAAATATGGTATTATTCAATACCACACCCTTCTCTTGTTTCTGTGGCAGCTGTTGTAGTTGGTAGAGCTGCAGTTGGTGTGGTGCACTCACCTTCAGCACGGGATGGGTGTGTGGGATGTGGAAGGAAAATGCAGGGAGGCTGGATTCCCTGCTCATGTGCCACTCCATCTGCACGGTCACAGCAGCTGCTGCAGGACTGGCAGTTCCGAAAAGCAGATGCCTCCCCTCCTGTGTGGGCAAAATATCTGCGTCCAAACTGGATTTATAGTAGACCTTGGTTTGATGGACTCATTGTTTAGCTGAATATTAAATCAGACAACAATGAGGTTGGTTTTTTTAAACTGCATAGCATTTCCTTCCTGTGTATCCATTGCTTTCTTTACCTTCCTCATTTGTCTTCCTTTTTCCTGTCAAAAAAATCTGCTCTTTGTTTAAATGAATGAAGAGCATTCTTGATAAGGAGCCTTTTATTCTGCTTGTGCTGCCTTTCTGGGCAGGGAAAGCCAAGAGAAGTCACCTTTTGAGTGCTTCTAAGAAATGTCAGGGTGTTTGTGAGAAGACGGTTACTTGGGGTCCATTATTTACCAAACATGTTGCTATGCTTTTGAAAATGAGCCGTCTTCCCTCAGACCTTGACTTTTTAGTAGTGTTTCTTCACAGGCATATATATCATTTAGCTTGGCTTTGCCATTTAAATCTGGCCTGGGGGTGTTCACCCATTCTGCATGATCATGGGCATGTTCTTTCTAGGAACTGGCAGCAAAATGTTATGGTTTACATGTTTTTTCTAAAATGATACGTGCTGTTAAATAAAATATTATACAGGTCATGCCATTCAGAAGACTATTTTGACAAAATGCAGCACAAGACATTGAACACTGAATGTGATCATGATCCAAAAATCTGTGAAGCTTGGCTCCCATTTCTGTCGCTGATTGTCGTGTCTGTTCCAGATTCAGCTCTGGTCTCCACATAATGCCATGCTAGTGGCATCATTTGTTTTCAGGTGATACAAAGGCAGAGTTTGAGGCAAGAAAGTATTCCTGTAAAAGGAATTTTGTTTAAGTTCCTTAGAGCTGGAAGCAGTGATGATGGTGAAGTATGTTTGGAGAGGCAGTGAGATTTATTCTCAATATGTGGTGCTACGTGTGAACTGAATTGGGTACTGTTAGCAGGGGAACACATTGTAGCCCTTAGGTTACCCATCCTTTGAATAAATTAATCTCATCTGAAGCAAGCTTTATGTAAAAATTATGTTTGGGGTAGAAATGAGTTAAGATTTGAAAGGAGCATATTAAATACTGAAATAGAGAAATCTCAGTTGTAAAATTTGTGACTACTGTGTAAGTGGTTCTTTTATTACGCAGAACAGGATGGTTCAGGCACCTTCTGTTGACACGTTAATGATTTAAAGCTCTTACAGGTCAGAAGAACTATCCTATTTAATTTTTAACTGATCGTAAAATGACCAGTTTCTGGAAAAGGCTGTGGCTATGGTAAAGCAAGATGATGTTTGTATGGCTTAATCATCTCTGAAAAAATGGGTTTGGACTGATGTGTAATTAGTAATTTTTAAAATGCCTTTTCTGAAAACAACAGATCAGACTTCCCATTGTGGTAAACACAAATACAGTGTGTATTCATAAAAACACATTTATGCTTTGGGAACAAAAGGAGAAACAAAAATTGGGGTTTGATCTGCCCTCCACTTCTTGTTGAACCTAATCATTGTGGTTAAAATTTACTGGAGACTGTGCGGTGTTATCAGTTATTTACTATGTGAAGAACTTTCCTCCCCAACCTAACCGTGGAAATACTTAGATTCTGGAATTCTGTAAATTTACCAAGAATTATAGCTCTAAGACATTATTTACCATGTTTTTGAGCTAAACAGAAGCACAAAAATATTGATTTTCCTCTCTGTGCAGGTTGGAGGAAACACTATTTTTCTAGTTAGAAAGGAATTTTGCTCTTTCTGGAAAAGAAATGTAACCAACAGGAGAGTAAAAGATGGTGTTTTTAACACAGAGGTATTAAGCAGCTTCTTTTGCTTCTGTACACAAAACCCTCATTTTCTTCCCCTCCTCATCAGAGCAGTTAAGAGTGAGGATAATAATTATTGCAGTTGTGGCTCAACACCCAATTTTTCCAGGCATATATTTGTCATGAACCTAACCCTGCCCGATTCCTGTGGGACGAGAATGGACAGGGCCTAAGTACTATTATCGTCATCTCAGGGGGTGATTAGGCCCCTTAATTACTCAGTCACTTGCTGGACATCCTCAGGAAGCTTATTGCAGAGTGAAAATGCAAACCCCTTACTGTCTAGGCACCAGAGCAGTGCGATCTGCAAACCACTATGGGCTGGGAATAGGCACTTGCTAATCAAGTTCTTGTAAATAAGAACATTTTATAAAATAAGATAAAAGCAGCTAAATTTCAATACTCACCAGCTTGATAATGTTAAAAATAGGTGCAAATTTCCAAGTATGGAGTGGTACCTGATCTACTGCAGAAGTAACATCTCCTCACTTCAGTCAAAATCTAATCAAGGCACTCGGTGTGCTACTGAAAAGGTGTGTATGAGCTACAGAACCAAAGAGCTTGACTCTTCCCTGCCTTATGTCACTACTTACACCTGTATATGGGCTAAGTATCGTGTCCTGGCAGAGCAAAAAGGGAGGCTACTAATACCCAATGTGGACGTGTGTAAATGGCTAGAAAGTGGGAGTTACCATTTTGCAAGAATTCTCCACATTTCAAAATGTGTGGTTGTCCCAAATTAGAGGACACAGTTGGCCTGTATTGTGGAGGGAAAAGTTTGGAAAAGACTGGCCTAGGGTTATTGATTTGAAAGGTGATAGTGTAAAATCTTATACATGTAACACACAATAGTATGCTATGCTATTTAGGACACTATGAAAACTAGGGAATATTTTTACCCTTCAAACCACAACATTGCTTCGTTGAAGCAACTCACATGATCAGAATGATTCTTATCCTTGTACAAAGAGATCACTAATGATAATTTATCTTTCAGTGTTTCAGTGCATGTGAAATATTTGATTGGTTTAAATAGCATGTGTCTGTAGCATTAAAATATGAACTTTGAATAATTACCTTGAATCAATAACAGCTTTTTTGAAAGTCCTTTATACTATTCCCGTGAATAGCTTAAGACATATCATTGCTGTATCATCTTTTACAATACAAGAGCCAACTTCTCAGTGTGTCGCATTGGTGTTTACAAAGTTATTTTTCCAAAACCCGTGAATCTAGATCAGCATGCAATTTTAAAATGCTCCCCCAGTTTGGAGAGTTTGCATTGGAGCCCAGAACTTTGGGTTTGGTCCAAATTTCAAAGCATAAAATCCGCCAGAGATTCCCAGATTCAGGCTTCAGCATGCATTTTGAAGTCCCTCCATTGTTGAGCTGGAAGAGCACCTGGGTGAACAGGCTGTGCCAGGAGCCTCTAGCTCCTCTACCTGCCCCCATCGCAGGAGCTGCCCTTTCTTATCTGCAAGAGCTCTGCGTGGCAGGGCTGTGACTGGGAGCAAAGACACTTCTGCTGTACTTTTTTGTCTCTGCCCCTCCACTACATGTCACAGGGTGGAGGGCCTAGAGAAACACAGTGGCTCTACATAAAAACCATGGGGGACCGCTGCTGAGGCAGGGCTAACTGTTGGGGCTGACTGCCCCCTTGGAGACGTTTTCTTTCATGGCTACTGAATGGCTAGAAGAAGTTGTGTGCTAATTTTGCTTGGTAATGGTCCAGAGAATCGGGATGTATCTCTGTATGTTCGCATCCCATTTAGAAGTCCACGTTAGGTGGCTGCTTGCTTTATTTAAATCTCAGCCAGAGAACACCATCATCACAATTTGCTAGACATCTGAGTGCTCTCAGACAGCCTGGCCAGGCCATGCTGTGCCTTTGACACTCCAGTTTCCCAGCTTTCAAATGTTACCTGTTTTCACTGCATGGGTTGTTTATCCCAGACATTGACTGTTTTTCAAAAAAAGAATGCTAGTTCCTAGGCAACCTTAATGAATGGTAAGAACACGTTAGTTTGTTCATAATTTAGATAACTTTA
Source organism: Actenoides hombroni (assembly GCA_024336885.1). Classification (NCBI taxonomy): domain Eukaryota; kingdom Metazoa; phylum Chordata; class Aves; order Coraciiformes; family Alcedinidae; genus Actenoides; species Actenoides hombroni. The sequence continues at coordinate 81,541,955 of WUAM01000431.1, read as the reverse complement.
GTTTGTTTACTACAATATTTGTTTTATAGCAGTGGGCTGGCTTAGTTTATTAACACTGAACTATGTAAATATGAGGATGAGAACAAAAAAACACCAGAGGATCGTAGCATGGTTATCAGGCTTTTTTGCTTTAAAGTGGTTTTTATTGAAGAGGTTTATATTGTTTAACTTTTAATACCAAAAAATAGCAGCAATTAGAATGCTTTGATTTTTAGAAAGCGTGAATTACAGAAGGTGAATGACAGTTTCTTAAAGCCTCTTGATGTACCTACAAACATAAAAATATATAGATACATAAACAGCTATATATACTTTGAATACTTAAGTCTATGTAAAAAAAACCCCAAACATGCTGTGTGGTGTTATTGTGATTCAAAACTTTTTTTTTCCTCTAAAGTACAAATCTGTTTTTGATACAGTTGCTATAAAGCAGGAACTTAGACTACTAGGCTTAGGAGGACAATTCTGGTCATAATGACTGATGTTCTTAATTTTCTTCTCTCAGACATACATAAATGGTCAGGATCACTCATGCAGTCATCAATCATGAGACGTGGAAATGATCTAATGGGTGGTGTCAATATATTGAAGTGCTGCTAAAATCGAAATACTAGCACAAAGACATATAAATCCTTTTAGGAATGTATTGGATGAAATATATGTGCTGCTTACAGGTAATCAGGGAGTGAGGCTATATTTATGGACACATTTAATCAGCAAGGTCAATTTTCAGAAGAGTGTGGAAAACAGAATGTGTTTCTGCCAATCCCAATTTGTATTTAGCCCAGAGAGTGTTTTCCTGACTGGTCTGCAAGGATTTGGATACCTGTTTTCTGAAGGAAGAGCTGACACAGCCCACTGGAACAGTGTTGTAGCACTGAAGGAATGTAGATTGCTTTGGTGTAAAACAAGCTTACTGTGGCACATAGCTCTAAAACATAAGCACATAGAAATCTCAGTGAATTGACGTGTAAATCTCTGTTTGGAAGTGCCAGGTGTGTGTGTCCTCATTCATATTTCAATGATCTATTTATAGGGATCAGGATTCTGCATGGTTTTCAAGAAGGGTTATTTGTTTTGCAGTACTTTGGGTTTTAGCTTTGAGCACAGGGTTATTACCACAGGCTGTTTACCAACGTTGGGACAAGTTGACTGGAAACAATGTCTGTTCCAGCTGAATTACACTGAGCCAAAAAAAGGGAATCCATACAGAAAAGTGGGATACAATAACTCTTGATCAATTCACAGAAACAGCAACATTCTTGCTCATTTACCTTGTATTTGAGCAACGTGTAATCAGCACAATACACTTTGTTCTGATTTTTTAAATTATTTTTATTACTCTTTCTCTCACAGAACTATACTAGTTTTCCTATTTATTTCTATAGGCCTGTTCAAGAAAAACAGGGAGTTCTAATTTGAAGTGGAAGAACCTGGTACTAGGAAGATTGGCTTTTACGTACCTAGAAGTTACAGCTGTGGTGAGCTCTCCCAGAACTGCAGGTGGAGAAGCTGGGAGGACAGGAGCTCTCTGATGAATCTGGCAGGTCTCACTTTCACTGCAAGCTTTGACATGAGAATCCAGAATTTAAGAAGGTCACAGAAATGGGAAGAGGAGCATTTTCTTGCCTCACCACATGGTACGTGTTTGTTGGGTTTAAAACTATGATGCAATTTATGATGTGAGTCTGCTGCTCTCCCCCAGGCTACCAATAGCACTCGGGGGGAGACTTTCATAGCTGGGTAATGAAATGTGTTACATTGCTCTTGTGTTCTTTTTGCTAAGGGATGAAACGGGAACTGCCAGTGCTGGTTGTAGATTACTTCAGAAGCTGGAGTTTCACAGAGGTTGTTAGGACAATGTTGCTCTGAAGCACAGGCAGAACCTGGCTGTGCATTCCTCAAACTTCCATCCACAGGCATCTTGATCTTCTGCAACCAGCTTGCTACTTTGTCTTTTGTAAAGGATATTCTTTCTGCCTTTTAGCTGGTGATCACGTCCTATCTCTTTTGTTGCCTTTTCCTCTCCTCTTAACTGTGTTTGTCTGTTTTTCTTCCTGGTGATTTTGCTTCCTTAGCACCTCTGACCCTTTTCTTCACTGAGGGAGGTCTTACAGGATTTGTCTGAGGATCTCTCCTGCTTGTATGCTCTGAAAAAAGTAAGAGCATAGGTTGGTTGGTTTTTAAGAGCTATTTCAAAAGTGTGTTAGCATTATAGAAAAGCCTGCAATAGTCAGGAAAGGAAAGAGAAGGAAGAACATCAGTTCACAAGCAGATATTTTGCCTGCCTCAATGCATTCTCAATTTTAAAAGCCTCTTGTTTTTCTTTCATTTTATTCTTATAGTACCCCAGTATTTTAAAGCAGCATTAAGGTCCACGCCTCTAACACAAGTTTTTGAAGTGCTTATAATTTCCTTCTGTATAACTGCTGAGAAAAGGTAGTAGGTGGATCCCAAAACCTAACATAGGACTGATCAGGATGAAAATTGGTACACAAATCCCAGTGTCAGGTGTGCTTGGATTGTCCCCAGATGTATTATATTAGGGTAAATGAAAAGAAAATAGCTGGAGTTGGTTCAGTTGAGTGGCAACCTGCCTTCTTGGAGATGTGGTCTCTTTGCTATGGACAGATCACAGCAATAATGTGAGTAAAATAAAAGGTGATATTTAGCATGTTTCTTCCTATTTGTAGTGATATGTGTCTGTAGCTTGTTGGTATTGGGGAAACTCGTACTAAAAACAGGAGTTCACCTAAGTGCAGTAGGATGTTGATAAAAGGAGCTCATAGTAAGACGATTTTTTTCACTTACAGAGACAAGACAGGCCTGATCAGAAGGTTGTGAAAATAAGAAATGATTGTTGTTATTTTTTTCCTCTCCTTGTTCACTTCTCTATTTTACTTGAAATCTCACCAATGGTTATAATATCCCCAGTATCTCCAAGATTTATTTTGAGCCTTTCTTGGGAGACCTTTGTTAAAAGCACCAGTGCTTGCAAATACATTTGAACAACATGGAGTATTTTCTGATCTGTAACTTGTTTTCTGTTTGGTTTGGAGTTGTTTGTTTGGAATTATTGGTTGTTATTTTTTGGTGGCTTTTTTTTTTTTGTTTACATTCCTGTATCACCTAAACTACAGCTTAGAATAAACCAATCTGCTTTGAGGGAAGCTTGTAATTCTGTTTAAGTTAAGTGATATCATGAGACTTAATTGGCCTTTCCTAGTGAAAGTCGTAAGTCAGAATTGAAATGCTGCTGCAGGCAAAACTGGATTTAGTAGAACAAAATTGGCAGAAACAAATAGCAACAGGATTTAATTTAAAATGTTATTTTATTAAAAAAGTGGTGAAATTGGTCAGTAATAAAATATAAATGGAAAAAGAACTCGTCAGAAAAAAAACCCAAAATCTTTCTAGAAAGAATAGCTACCTGTTCAGACACCCAAATTCTCTCTATGTATAATTCTCATGGCTTTAGATGCAAAGGCTATAGGAACATTCCATGTTCCTTTGTCTTATGGCATAACTCTATGGAAAAAAGATATGAACCTCTACCTGATGTATTTCATGCTATTCTGTGTTGTCTCTGTACTTACTGACTGGAGCTCACCAGGTTTGGGGTTTTTTTGTTTGTTCTTGTCCATTTTGCATGCTGCTTTTTGGAGAATGTGGGAGGTTCTTGTAGTAGTACTTTTTTAATGCACCTCAGCTTACCAGTTTGCTGGCAACTACTTGGATTGGAGATTGGCTAGAGTTGCACGTTAATGTGAGGGCGTTAGTGTGAACAAAGAACAGAGATAGCTCAACTACCACATCCAGAAGGCAACACACATGGCAGCTTTTGTTTGAAGCTTTTCAGAAGCTGAAAAATTGCTTACAAGTCCAGAAGAATAAACCAGTCCTGCTCAAATACAGTGAGAAGACACAGAGGCAGCAACTGGGGAACAAAAATGTTTGAAACGCATAAAAGGTTGCAGGAAAGGTTTGGAAGATAATCCCTAGAGGGAGTCATGGTGATGCACCTGGGGAAGGCAGGCTTGCTCTTCCAGCCCCATGACAGCGTAAGCTGGCAAACAAAAAGAGTTTCTAGGAGTCATGGGTAGGACCTCTCTGATATCTGAATCTGACTACTGAAATCTCATCTTGGGAGAGCTGAATGCTCAAATTCTGTCAATATTTAGCAGGGACTGGAGTGTACCTGAGGTAAGATGAGCTCTGTCACACCATGGGAAGGATCCCAGCTGGTGGAATGGCTGGATGAGATGGATTTCTTTTGGAAGTGATAAAACACTGTTCTGAATGCTTAAAATGTAGCAGAGCAAAGGGGTTCATGCTATTTTGTGGAAAGATGGGAGAGGGGGCTAAATTATGATAAGCTCACCAAGGTGGATCCATATGCCTTGCTTTAGAAGAAAATAAATGGAAAAGAAAATGAGAGAGAAACTTGTTGAGGATCTATTCTGATAGTGAAAATAAGAGGAAGCAGAATCAGTCATAACTAAGATTCGTTAAAGAGTAACTGCTGTCAGCTGCAAAAAAAATGGAAGGACCTCTTCAGAGTTAAATTCTCCAACTCAAGAGAGGCTGAACTCCAGCTGAATGATTAGGAGTTACAGCTGCAAAACTCTACTGATAAAAGCAATGCTTTAGAGGTCAAGCAACTGAAAAGAAAACAGGCTTTATAAGAGGTGAGCATACGAAATGCCTGTTCTAGAGTTGGGGAATAAATACTTTTTTTTTTTTAAATGTAGGTAGCTAGAAGAAATGCAAACATGTATCTTGCTTCAAAATAATTTGATATCACTCAGTGTGGTGTGTGTGTGTATGTGTAAAACTACTCCCTCAGCAAGGCATACAGTCATTAAGACTTGGGGCTGACCTGCAGAGATTTAATGAAACTCTTTCCTTGAATACAATATAAGAAAAATATTAAGATGGTGCACGAGCACTTGGGAGAAAAATGTGTGTGGTAATCCAGGTAAGAAATGTGGGAATGAACAAAATGTGTGCACTAATTTTGCAGTTTATACAAGTAATTGTATTAGAACTATTATGTGCCTGGAAACTTAAAATATAACTTCTGATTAAGTACGCAAATTGCCTTTGTGCTTCCAAAAGGTAGCCCAAGAAGGAGGGGCAACCCCCACTTTTCTAGGCTAGGTAGCAAATTGCTTTGTGTTTGAAAGATGGAGATGTCAGGATAAGGACAGATAACTTGTCAGGAGTTCTGAGAATGCAGTAGGTGGTTGGTAAGAAAATGCATTTTTCCGTCAGCCTTTTCTTAGGCAGCTTGCACTCTACCTGTGTAGTGGTAACCAAGTGACCGAGGTCTTGGGATGCAGGCGTGTAAGAAGTATAGCTTGCTACCAAGTCTGGACACTGCTATTGAAGGCAGCTGGCTGTGTATTCTTTTACACAGACTAATTGTATACCTCTGTAAATGCCTGGAGGGTTTGCTGTACTGATGATTTGTGTCATAAAATGCTTTTCATATAGCCTCTTTCCTACAGGACCTCTCATTCTCTCAGTTGTGTTTAGAGTTTAGAAGAGAGGCCCTGGCCAGTGCTTGTAGGCTTGTACTCTCCATTTTAATTTAGGAGCTGTATAAAGCTATAATGCCCAATGTACTCTGTATGTACTGAGGTCAGGCAGCACCTGTTTGAAATGAAATCCAAGCATTGCTGCTATAGTAATGTCCCTATTCCTTTAACTGCCATCTACTCTATAATGATTACTGGAAAGTCCTGAATAAGTCAGGGTTTGGTCAGCAGATAACTTCTGTTAGTTAACTAAAATGTTCTAAGTTTGCTGCACGTAAACTTGTTGAGGTTGGTTTTGCATGCGATTATTTTACTAGTCCTGAAACATTACCTTAGTGAAGTTTCCCTTTTTAATTCTGTAGATGAGGACTTGATAGCTGCTGGCTCAAGACAGCCAAGGTGCTTATTTTGTCACTGTCTGGGGCTCAGACATCTTGCCCAAAGTCCACGGACATTAACAAGGTTTCTTTTAGCTTTGGATCACACAAATCCATGTGTCCTGAAGGGTGTATCTGTAACGTAAACAGCTAAGATGAACACAGCAATGGCTCACAGATAGAAATTGTGTAACCTAATGGGGAAGGAGCTGTTAACAGCGTGATTAGTCAGTGTGATCTGTGTTATCAGCTGCTTTTTCAGAAATGGTAAGTGGCAGATTAAATTCTCAGTGGAATTTTCCTTTCTTCTTTCAGAGGGCGCTTGCAGCACGCACATCCCCTCTCTAAAGGGTGTGTTTCAATGAATGCATGTCACAGATCTTAGCAACGAAACCATGACTCTTTTTGTCAAGTTTGATGCCATATAATGTTTCTATGAAAGGGAAACCATGGAAAAAAAATTGGAAGACACCCCCTGCCCCCCATTCAAGAAATTGAGCGATGATAACTCCTTTCCTACTGTTACTTTGTCTGTATCTAAAATATTGGAGTACTTTAAAGATGTTAATTAGGCTTTATAACAGATCTGAAAGTAGGAAAAAAAATGTTTTGTTCACTGCTAAAACAGCAAGTTCTAAGAGGCAAATGATAGCCATTTTAAAGCTAATTGTGATGCTATGGAACAATCTGAGGGAGGAAGTTGCACATATTGTGACAACCAAAATTTTGAAGAAAATTAGGGAGGGAAGCAGTAATTAATTGGAAAAAATTGCATGGAGCCTGGGGTTAACAAACTAAATGTCAGAGATAGTACTATGAATTTCATGCTAACTATATGTAGAAATGCCCCTCGAAATTTTTTTCTTTTACCAGCAACAATTTTTATATGTTAACAAATTGTTTTATAAATTGGCTGAGATGTAATTATGAATATGGTATCTGGCACCAGCATCCTAATGTTGCCTCGCAGCACTTTTGGAAGCAAACAACTACCACATTCAAAATCAGGAGCAAGATTAATCTGTGCTGTTCCTACAAAGTCAAATGATTATAAATGCTCTGTTGGCTTAAGGCAAAATCCTTCTTCTCTATCACTGTGCAGCATGGCTGATTGAAAGGTGCAGGAGCAAAGGGTGTTTTGTGAAGGTGGGGGTTAAATGTTACACATTACACACTTTAATGCTAATCCTAAAAGAAGCAATCAATGCACCCTCTGCTTCCACCTCAGCATCTGTTCCCTCTCTTAGGAGCTTCAGAGTAGGTGGCAAGAGTAGGAGAAGGTGCATTAGCTCACACCTCCCATGCAGCAGTAGATGTGTAGTACATGGTGAACTACCCCAGCTGGGGCCCCAGTTCACTTATAGCCTGGTCTACAGTCTGCCATCAATAAAGGGATTTGTTTTAATTTCTGTAAGCCATGGGCCAGGTCCCCAGTGTTTAAAAACAATATTAGCTGATTTTTTTTCCCTTTCATTTTTAATACATTGAGATAGATTAAAATGTTATGATTATCTTTCCTGCAAATTAAATTTTGTTTCCAAAAGGTCCTAATCCTAGCTGGAAGCTTTCTGGAATAACAATATTGAATGAATGTTAATGGTACTTAAAATCCCTGCAATTAATATACTTAAAGACTTAGAATGATAGATATTGTCCATAAAGTCTGAAATTGTGGGAGGATTATATACTCTTCATTCCATGTTTAACTGTGTATATTTTAATAAGATTTTAAATTTCTGGTTTGTGTTTTTATTTCAGATAACACAACAATTATGTACAAAAGGGATTTATAAACATAAAAAACCCCCACATAAAATTCACAATGTGCACTAATGTTTATTATCCTAATTACAGTGGTCCCTTTTGAGGCATGCTTTGGTGTAAAATAATTAATTTTGATGCCTGCAGCTTAAGATGTGTAACTTGCTTCCGCCAGTTTTCTTATTGTAGAGCCCACAAGGGTAGAAACTGATGCTTAAGTATATTTTGTTATTCTAATCAGTCTTTTAATATCTTTAGAAGCCCTATCTGCCTTTGAGAGATCAGAGCACACAGTGTTATTCAAGGTTAATGTGAATGTTCCCCGTTAAAAAGAAATGTAAAAGTTCCCTAAAGCATATAGGAATACAGAATTGGGTTCATTTTGCATCAAGTTGGCAAGCAGATCTTTGCGTTTTCAACTGCGTATCTATCTTCTTTCTCCAGATCAGGGATAGTGTGTTCAAGTGTTTGTTTCAGTGTTTGGTTTTGTGGGGGTTTTTAAACTTTTTTTTTTTTTTGAAACAAAAACAAAATTTTGGTTTTTTACCTGTAAAGCAACCTTTGCACACTTGCATTACCATAGGTTTTGAAGTTGATTTTGGAAAGGTATTGTCAATTTGGAAAGGGCTTCAAGGCACTCGTGGCGATTGTGATTGATGGGGGAGCTGGGTCCCTTTAGCTTGGAGAAGAGGAGACTGAGGGGTGACCTCATTAATGTTTATAAATACATAAAGGGCGAGTGTCAGGAGGCTGGAGTCAGGCTCTGCTCTGTTATGTCCAGTGATAGGACAAGGGGCAAGGTGTAAGCTAGAGCATAGGGCTTCCACAGAAACATAAGGAAGAACTTTTTCGCTGTGGGGGTGACGGAGCTCTGGAACAGGCTGCCCAGAGGGGTTGTGGAGTCTCCTTCTCCAGAGACATTCCAAACCTGCCTGGACGCGTTCCTGTGTGACCTGCTTTAGGTGATCCTGCTCTGGCGGGGAGGGTTGGATTAGATGATCATTTAAGGATGTTGCAGATGGAGGTAGATCATGTAGTACCTGATGATGTGCTGAGAACCCTGAAATCAAAGGAGCTGGCAGAAATGTTGGTCTTGATTAACTGTTATTGTCTTTAAGTCTGAAGACAGTCCTTGTTACCTCCAGCCAGAAGCCTCTCAATGGCAGCTTGTTTTCTCAAGATATTAAAAACTGCAGAGAAAGGGCTCTGCCCTTCCTTAATAAGCCCAAGTGGTCCATGGTGATTATGCCTGCCTTTGGGTGCTCCCACTTAGCTCAGCGCTGGTAAAAGTATCACAGAATCCATATTCCTAAAGGTTTTTTCCAACCATAGCAAGTCCAACTATTCTCTATCTCTACTAGGGCCACTATTATACCATATCCTTGAGCACCATATCTAGGCAGTTTTTAAATACACCCAGGGATGGTGATTCAACCACTTCCCTGGGCAGCCTGTTCCAGCCTTTGATGACCCTTTTGGTATCGAAGTTTTTCCTAACGATCAAGCTAAACCTGTCCTGGAGGAGCTTGATGCCATTTCCTCCTGTCCTATCTGTTTTGACTTGTGAGAAGAGACCAACCCCCGTCTCTCTACAACCTCCTTCCAGGTAGTTGCAGAGAAAAAACCATTGTCTACACTGTCAGGGAGAGTAGGAAAACAAGGGAGGCAGAAATAAAATGAAAGTGTTTTAGCCATTTGTAAAAATGGATATGAAGGAGATTATGGGGGCACATACAAATACTTCTTAAATACATTTTTTACCAGTGAGCTATATATTATTTGTATACTTTTCTATTAGGGAATAGACATTGTGATTTATATTTTTTATTATTTTTTATAAATCGGTTTGGCTCATCTGTGAAGATAAGATGCCATCCTTAATCTTTGTCTGAGAGTGGCTAGAGAACTTGGCATCTCTTTTTCTCAGAATATATACCTTCTCTTACACCTTTAAACATTGTGAAACTTGGACTGAATAGGATCTGGATAGCTGAGTGTGTATCACAGGTATGTTAGCCTTATTTTTATTTATTGTGCTCCTCATTCTCTTCCCAGGTGTTCTTAGAGGGTGCAGTGTTATTTGGAAACCCTGGTTTACTTGACCTAGACTGGAAAAATTCCAAGTCCATGTAAATTGAATGATACCTGAAAGTTCAGATGATCACTAAAAGCCTCTCAGGTGGAAAAACTGCAAAAACTAAGAAAGAATTTAAAGGGAAGGGTTTTGTTTCTAACTTTGTCACATCTGGTTAAGTCTTCTGGCTCTTTGGAGACGTCTGGCTCTTATGTATGCTTTGAGAGTTAGGAGCCATGTGGTAGCAAGCTGTAGCATAACTGATGTTCTGCTTAAGGATCTCACCTTGTTGCTGCCTCCTGGAGTAGGCAGCGCAGATTCTACAGAGAGAGCAGGTAACTTTGACTTGGAATGAAGCGAGTAGTTTCTTATTGTTACAGACTTATTTACACCCATGAAGGGATGTAAAGTGCAGTTGCTTTTAATGTATTCTGAGGTAAAATTTCAAGGTTTTAACTAAAAATACCAACTGATTAGCAGTTCTAGATGAGTCGGCCATCCAGAAGATCATCAACCCTTGGAGCCTTCATGTGGCTAATAGAGAAATGATGCCCTTTTCTCAACACTGCTGACTGTTAATAGAGAAATGCTGTTAAAATGTCAGTTAAAGCTTATTTTTCATTTCTTAGTGTAAACTCTGTATGCTCTTAATGACTTTAGATGAACAATAAGGAACTGAAGTCACTGGCTTTGATTATTCCTCCCAAAATTAAAGCTTCAGATTAGATCATCTATTCCAAAGCATGCATGTAAATGGTGTGTGAACAAAATGAAGCGTGTGGTCTGGCACTTCTGGTCACTTTTTTACAACTGTGAAATTAATTGAGCAAGATATGGTATCGTGCAGGAGAGGGAAAGACAAGGAAGGTTTTCTACTTAATTTATTGGAGTGGTGAAAGCACAAAACCAATAACCAATTTGTCCTTTTGGTAAAATCTGAAGTGTTGCTAATGTGAGGTGTCTAATGAAAATCTCATCCCAATTTGCCTTGTGATTAGTTGTTGGTGTTTTGGTTACAGTGAAATTCATAACCTAGCTTTGTATCAACAAAATATTTGTCTTACTCAATGCTTTGAAGAAATACTTTTGAGGCAAGTTGGAGTACAGTTCTGCCATGTCTTACTCTGTATGGGGAAAAAATTCTCAAACATGGCAAAGTGCACATCTCTTTATTTTACAGTAAGAGGTAAGAAAACTCGTCAACGTCTTTCTTGTTTCTGACCTTCTGCATATTCTCAGTTTGCTAATTAAAATGGGGAAAGGACACACATATATCTGGTTTTAATTATGGTGTTTATTGTATAATAAGTAGCAGACTCCTCTTATTCACAGCAGTTTGTCAAAGCATACATTACATTGTTCTTTTACTGTGTGGTCATAGCCACAGTATTAGAGATATGCTTGCCAAGGTGTAAAGTGGCAGCACCAGCAAGAACTGAACAAATAAGAGATCCAGTGGGACTGTTTCTACTTTGAGAAATACAAGGAAATTCAAAGGGAGTAATGCTGATAAACGAGAGCTTTATTAAATATTAGAAATGTTTAAACAATATTTGCTGTGTGCTGTTCTGCCTCAGACAATGAATACTCAACCTTAGTAACTGAGTGTGTGATTCTCTACAGTGAATTCCATCTGTGCAGAATGTGGATTTGGATTCACTGCAGAACTGAATCACTGCTGTGGAGGGTGACATGTCACAGACTATTGCTAAATCTTCTGACCTTGCGTCCTAATGGAATGATGAAGTCGGTGGAAGGCAAAAGTACTTCTCACTTATGGAACTAATTTTTGGAAGATGCGTCCTTCACAATGTTCTCCTGAAAAATTGTTTCATATGGAATTGCTCAATATTTGGTTGCTTTGCAGTCCCTTGCAGAAAGAACATATTGTCAATTTATGAAAGTTAATTTGCATTAATATGTTATTCTAGCATGTGTGGGGATTAACTTTGGATGCTGTGGTGGTTTGACCTTGGCTGGATGTCAGGGCTCACCAGGCTACTCTACCACTCCCCCTCTTTCTCTCAGCTGGATCAGGGGGAAGAAAATCAAATGAAAGTCACAGGTTAAGTCAAAGGGAGTTTAATGAAAATCAAAGCAAGGCCATGCACACAGAAGCAAAAGAAAGCAAAGATTTATTCTCTACTTCCTATCAACAGGTGCTGTCTGGCCCCTTTTCCAGGAAGCAGGGCTCCAAAAGTGTTAACAGTTGCTTCAGAGGACAAGTGAATGTCCCCTACTTTTCTCATTTACATATGTATTCACACTTGACAACAGTCTTCCTCCTACAGTAGCAATGCAGTCTCTTTTTGGACCTCCACCTACCAGTGGACCTTTAAGTTCTCTTGTTTAAAAATAAACAAAGCAAAAACTGACCATTATGAGCCCTGACTTTCCCTGAGCTGACAAGGGCTAGACAGCCTTACATGCCTTAGAGTTGGAGTTTGCCATTCAGCTTAGCACTGAGGGAGCTGCAGGGAAACGTTCAGGCTTAGTTTCTGACAGAGCTGTGTAAGATAGAGGGAAGCAGGTCTCTGTTCCTGCTTTGGCCCTTCCATCACTTTTACTTGGGGAACAAGATTATCTTTTCTTATACCCTGGAATCACAGAAATATACATTAAAGGTAATTTATCTGCATTCCATTCTTCCTCTTCTGATGCTTTGCTGCTGTTTTACCATCTGCTTCCTGATGTGAAATATTATTGCATCTGTAGGCAAGCATTGTGTGATGTTTACTGTTCTATATGGAGAAGATCCTGATCTGAAACCCTTTCCTTTGTCCACGCTTGCTTTTAGGAATTAGCTTTCAGAAAATCATAATGTTATATGAGTTTCTAGCAGAATAACAAGTGCCTGCCTGAACCATGCCACATCCTGTGTGCTAAATAATCTTTGGGTTGTATTTATTGGCCTCTGTGCATTTTGCTGCATTGACTGAGGGACGGTTGCCCTGAAGTATAAATGGTCTGAATATGACACTTAATGCATATGTAAGTAGTGTTGATAAATACTGATTTTACTAGATATTAGCTTTATAAATGGTTAAAATATGGCACTTGGCTCCGAAGTGAATCAGATTGTATTCTGGGCAAACTGTTCATAAGATTATATCTGCTTTAAAAAAGGAAGTTTAAAAAAAAACAAACCTCATAAAGCAATTAGCCTTTCATCATTCTCTGAATCCGTTCTTTCCATGCACACCCTCAAGAGCGCGTACTGAGGAGAGCTCACTTCTCCTGTTGCCACTAAGCTGTTCCTAGAAACTTAGTCTCCTTGAAATACAAAGGCTGAGTTGCAGACGATGATTATTTTTCCCTGCTGTTGGAGAAATTGCTAGCAAAGAATGAAGCAGAGGATTCCTAGGTAAAGAAGAGAATGTCCAGTTTTTCAAAGCATGATTCTTAACTATTCTGACTTTGGTGAGAAGTCAGAAATGACTGAATACTTTCTAGATTTATGGTATTGTTGTGGGTTCAGATAGATTCACTTCAGCTTCCAACAGTGAGCTGTTGGGAACCTAACTGGGGGTGAGTGGCATAAACGTGCCATTGTGACTGGCCCAGGGACCCTATGCACCCTTGGTATGGACTACTTCAGGAGAGGGTATTTCAAGGACCCCAAAGGGTACTGGTGGGCCGTTGGTATTGCTGTCTTGGAGAGGGAGGAAATGGAACAATTGTCCACCTTGCCTGGTCTCTTGGATGACCCCTTTGTGATGGGGTTGCTGAGGATTGAAGAGCAGCAGGTGCCAATCGCTACCACCACAGCGGGCTGGCAGCAATATCGCACCAACCAGCAGTCTCTGATTCCCCAGCCAGAAGCTTATTTGTCAACTATGTATGTATGGCTAATTAACAACACTCTTCTGGCAATGCTGGCCCTTCAGAAACTTCCAGGTCATCTATCTGCTGATAAACGTGCATCAGTCTGTTTTTTTGTTTCCTATGCCTGCAATGGAAAGTAAATACCACGTGAGCTGACAAATAGTCTCTCAAGTTATATGGGACAAACAGCCTTTTCTGTTTCTAACCCCAAACTAGTTATTATTGATGCTTTCCTTCAAGCTATGTAGTGTTTTAAGTGGAACAATAGATGATGATACGGACTTGTAATCAACTGCTCTCTTCATGAAGAGCCATGTAGCTCCCCAGTGATTTTTGTCAGACAATGTGAATCAGATGCATTTTGGTGAGCCTTGCATCTTGCACTTCATCTCTGGCACCTTGCTCATCATTTCTTTCCCCACAAGAGAAGGGACTCAGTGGTAAAGAGGCCTTGAGGAAGAGAGACTGCCCCTTCACTGAGCAGTCCCAGATGATGCACGCTGGCAGCAGGTCCATTTGAAGGCTCATACCTGAGCTGGGCAAGGCAGCACCACCTCTGTTGTGTACCAGGATGTGTCCTTGTGCAAAGAACTGGGAAGCTGTGGCTGTCCTGTCACCTGTGGCATCGGTTCCTACACAATAGGAATAAATGCAAAATCTGCCTGGAGAACAGTGATTCTTCCCAAGTGAGCTTGGTTTCTTCTGTAAGATGAACAGGTCTTTACAGGGGTTTTAAATTCTTGTGACCTGGATTGTTTTCAGAAAGAGCTCAACAGTAAGAAGGGATAATGGGAACTATGAAAAGAAAAAACATTTTTGATACTTGCTCCTTTTCTATGTTGGATGTATCTTATGGGCTTTCTGGCAGTAAGTTTTATATAGATGTCTGTTCTCTCATGCTCCATTAGAAGCTCTTGGTGATTTTTCTGATGTAGTCATCCCAGCTTTGCTGCGTTGTGTTTGTTCCCTTGTCGGGAATGACAGCAGCTACTAGCTGATTAAGAAAGAAAGCTCTATTTTTATTTTTTTTAATTTATTTACTCACTGAAATTGAACTAAATATATTGTTGCTCCAAAGGAGACCAGAGTAGGACCTTAGACCTACATTTTAGTACCTAACAACAGCAAGTAATTATTAGTACATCAACTTTAACCATTAGCATGGTAATGATACAAAAATCAATACTGCTTTTCCCACCTGGGTAGGGAAATTACAGTTGCTTGTAGGAATGCCTGTTCCCTGGGTTCCTGTAACCCAAAGTGATACATCTTGTGCAGCAGGATGTCTGTCCTGGGGCTCCCTGGATCCATGACACGTCTTCTGTGCTCGTCTAGATACGAGTCTCATTATCTCTGAGGACAGTATGTTGTCATTACTGTCACATACACACATTGTACTGCCAAACAGCTGCTAGGAATGTGAGATTCATGTTCTGCTACATTTATTTCACACTTCACGCATTTGTTCTCACCTCCAAAGTATCACATGGTGCTGTGTTTAATCATATTTTCATTTGCAGGGGAAGGAGATTTGCAGAGCAACTCCCAGAGTGAACGATCTACTTTAGTAATAAAAGAACTTGGTATATTTGAGAAGGCTGATGAGCTGGCTTTATGCTGTACTAACAGACAACCTTCTAAATTATTAAAGATTCATACCTTATGACAATCTGTTGCAAAAAGCTGGTAATGCAAGTTATATATATCTTTATATGCATATATATATATAGAGAGAAAACCCTTCCTTGTTATATACATCTTCCACATGTATACCCACGTTCACATCTAATATAACTCGACAGCCACTGTTTGTATAAACAGCTATTTACATAAACAAAATTACAAATAAAGTTCATAAATATAATTGGGAAGTGCCTGTTTGCTTTCAATTGTAAAGCATCATAAACGCCAGTGACTGGAGTCCATTCTATTACATGCTGTGCTAGAATCTGGTTTGTCTGATTAATGAATTGCTAAATAATTCAATTCTGAAATGCAAAAGACATCATACCAGTAACATTTCAGAACGGGAAAGATTTTAAATATATTGTAATACAACAGTATTCAATATTCTGCAAAATAGGTCCCAAACAGCAAAATCTAACGGTAATTGGGCATTATTTAGGGATATAACTCTGGACAGTTTTATTATGCAATCCATCTTTATTTGTATTAACAGCTCCGTTGGTAAATAAGGACTTAACTTCATTTAACACCCATAAAATTGCTGATTGCTTTCAAGTTCAGCAAAAATAATTCTTTTGCAGTATGGTAAAGGAGGAGATTGTGTTTTAGTCCTTTTTTTTTAATTACAAATAACTCAAAGAGTAGCTTCCTATTAATTGGAGATGGATAACAAAGGGAAAGTGCTGGAGTTGAGACCAAGATATCTTTAAAATGCATCAAAAGTACCTTTCTTTTAAAATTCTTTGAAAAAAAAGTCTTGATCTTGAGTGTCTTCTGTGGCTCTGCTCTGTGCTTCTGTGTGGTGGGTGTGAGAGCACGCTTGCTATCTAAAGAGAACAGCAGGTGAGAGGAACCCTTCCTTAGGGAGTAAAAAGCCCCCTGCAGCTCTGCTGGCTCCTTTCACTAGCAGAGTGGGTTTACCTTTCCAACTGCAGACGTGCAGCAGAGAGGGAGCTGTAAACCACTGCCAAATCTAATACACTGTAGGTCATGTTCTTCATGCTTTGTTTATTGCTTCTGGGGAGCTATATTATGGGACCTGTATTTGACCCTGCTTGTTCTTAGCTCTGCTGTGTATGAACTGCTGCCCTAGCTAACTTCATTGGTGCAGCAGAAGTATGGCCAAAGTCAGGACTCAGCAATCAGGCTACCTGTAGGTACTTGCTGTGTAAGCAGCTGTGGAGCCAGTGCTAGCATGCTTTTTTTTAATGCAACTCCATGAAGTTTGCCAAGACAACTGTAGTTTTCCCAACACTAACCAAATAAAGACTATGATAATAGTAATAGATGGCTTATCTCACCTTCTCTAGACTAATGCCACTGTGTCATTCCTGAAATTTCATAGATGGAAGGAAGAAATTGATTTTTGATTTCTAAATGTTCTAGACAAAAACCTCATTCATTCTTTCAACTGCAAGTTCTAGCTACTACATGAAAAGAACGACTATATTTTATTTAAATTCCTAGTTTACCAATCTGAATAAGAAAAACCCAACAGTAATTGCCTATTATCACTCTGAATAAAATTCTGCTTTTTAACTGGAACAACCCTTTAGATTTTCCTTTATCCATTTTTACCATTCAGTTACCAGATATTTCTTGATGTGCTTGTGTTACGGCAACACTGCCTTGAGTTCACTGACTCTTAGAGCACGCAGGGAGGAACTCTACAAAATGTGTGAGTGGGCAAAAAGTTAGTAGATAAACTTCAGTGCAAGCAGTGCAGGCAATCCACTGTGGAGGGAATGTGCCTGCAGGATCTTGGACTCGGAGCTGGCAGTTCCAAGTCAAGAAATAGGTCTTTGGACTGTTATTTACTGTATCATTGCCTGTATCTGTTGGCTTGCTAAAGGGGCCAGGCAGAGATGTGTTCTGTGGCATTTCTAATCCCAGTAAGCTGTAGATACTGGGCAAGGCAGAGGGTCTGCCCAGACGTGCTCTTCTCCGTAGTTTCTCTTAGTGCTGCCGTGTGGAGTGTGTTTGCACAGTACAATGTATGCCTGAGGGACTGGTCCAATTCTCCAACTAATCAGTTTAAATCTTACTTTTGTCTGGAGTGGAAAAGTTGGAACAGTCCCTCAGCTGTCAGGTAGAAAAATTTTGGAGCTGTTTTGTCCATATTTGAAGATAAGAGTTCATACAAACAAACCAAGGTTAATATGTCACCTCTTGGTGTATTTCCCACAGTAAGCCGGAAACACATCCTTAACAGGAGATGCATTTTATATTTATGAAAAATGGTTAACCAGTTTTCTGTATCTTCATTAACATTCCCTTGGATAAAATCCACTGATGAACAACTTCCTGATGGAAGAGGTCATGGCTTTTCCCTCTCCCATAAGTATTAAATGTCAGTACTATGTTTGAGAGTAGTGATGCAGATAGAGATTTAGAGCCATGGGGCCAGTGGCATTAAAAGATTAACATAAGCTGTCTGCTGAGACTACTTTTAAAAGATGTACAGAACATATTTATTATTAGGAACAGGGCAAGAAATTGAAATTCTTTGAATTTCTTGTTGTACCTCCTGTACATGGTACAGCTTCTACCCATGTATGGGAAGCAGTCAGTGAAATTCTGTTGGTGCTGTGTAACTGCGCAGAACAGCGGCATATCGGATAGGAGATGGGAAGGGTGAAAGAAAACCTTTAAGCATGCAATTTTTCTTGTTATTTGAAAGGTGCAGAAGTTTAGTCAATTTACAGGCCTTATGAGTGGCCCATGTTAATGGGGATACTTCAGTCCTTCCCAGCTAAGAGCAGGATGGAATCCATGCTGTGACTGGTGATGCTACGCAGCTGGCACATGTGCACGGACTGCCTTGTGCCTATAGCGTGTTAATATCATCACAGAATAGTTAATCCTCTCTAAAGTCTACACTTTTGTTTCCTGTAATATTACTTATTTGAGCTGCAGCGTGGCCAGACATTTTCATTTGGACAAGGAACTCATTATTGTGCTTATATAGTAAAGCAAAGTACTCACTTTGCCCCTTCCCCCCAAGAGTGCATTTTTTGATCTTTTTTTCTTGGTTGTTATCAGGGTCCTAAAATAACACTTAACTTTGATTCAGCAAGAGAGATGTTGATTTGTACACTGAAGACAGCCTGATAAATTGTTGGGTATTTTCCTTGCATTATTAGTGGAAACACTGTCATTGTTTAATTGAGAGCTTAAATTAAAAACAATTCTTCTATTTCTAAATGAAATCTGTGACTTTTAGTAAAGACTTTGGTCTCCGAAATACTGTAAAGATAAAGTGATGGTTTTTTCTTTGACAATCAATCAGACTTGTGTGGTCATTTCCCCTTGGCATCAGAGCTAAACTGTTATAAGATTTAAGTTTAAATGTGTGAAAAATGAAGAAAGGAATGGATGTTTGAGGACTCTTGTTTATTTCAGTCTGGGGCAGGAGAAAAATAGCTTTCAAGAAAAGTATCTGGATCGATTACTAAATTCAGTAAGGAAGATGAGATTTTATTTCAGAAAGTGTTTAAATTTAATTTGGAAGCCAATATTTTAAGGCTTTGTTCGCTACCCAACAACACAACAAAGCTGCTGTTTCCAGGCAAAACCATTGAGCTCCCGAATGGATATATGGGGTAAATTGTTCTTGGTTTATGTGATTAATACCAGATGTTGCATTTAGGGGAAATATAAATAAGTCCTACTGATTGGTGATAATAGGCACATTTGAAACATTCAAACCTTCTTTTAAAGAAACATCCCCAAGCTAAACTGGGGTCAGAGAGCTATGTGAGGAGCAGCGACTTGGGATTTATGCCACTGATTTCAATAGGATCCAGACTTTGGCCCAGTAACTACCAAATGACCTGTTGCAGAGCTGGAGCTGTAGGCTGTTCTTGAGTGTTTTGCAGTACAGACCGAGAGCTGGATGTTTTTCCTGTTACTCTTTCTGGATGGTTGCAACATTGCCATAGTTTGGTATGCTCAGTCGTGCTGCTGTTTTCCATAATGGTCACCTGTCCGAAATTCAAAAATCGTGCAAGGCTGTAGTGAGAACTTGTACTGAATTTTCGATTCCAAGTCTTCTCTCTGTGAATTTTCTGTTTTGTGATCCGTGAACTGATTTTCTCCTACTTATGCAGCCATCTGCAAGCTGCTGATGGTGATAAAAAAAATTGTGTTACTTGATGGATTGTCTGGAAAAAAATAATTGTGAAAAGCTGTTGCTAAAAAACATTGTTGAAATGAAGGGTCCAACTGCTTTTAATCTGTTCTTTGGCCTGGTTTTATAAAGCCAGCCTAATAAATGTCAGGAAGCAGAGGGGTAATTAGGTGTTTTAGCTTCACTTCTGCTGTAGCACACTGTATGGTTTAGTTTCCCCCCTTTTTGTGGAATATACTCAGTAATAAAACTTCTCAAATGCTTTGTTCCGTAAACATTACATTGGCAAAAATACATGTTATGAAAAGAAAGCTCAATCTGTACTCTTATTTGGAAGGCGAAGTCACTTATCTATCTGAAAGTTATATAGCAGCCCTGGAAAGATGAGACTGTGATACGGAGAGAGCAAGAAGGTGTACTCTGGTCTGCAGTTCTAGAGTATAGTTATCTGTGCTCAGTAGCGTACAGCCAACATAATTTACTGGCTAGGAGACCTTTTAAAGAGTGTTTTCATGTGCTAAGGTAGTCTCTAGGTAAGTTTTAAATGGAGCTTAAATGTGGAGAGGCCTTTGAAAGTACATGTCTTTGACTTTCTCAGCACTGAATCACTAGAGCTACTCGTCGTGACACACGTCTCCATATAACGATCTGCCTAAAACCAGTGTAGAGATGGTATCAAAGGATATATTCAGCTTCTTATAAAACAATTCTTCCTTAACATGTAGTCCTTGTTGCTGTGCAATAAAATCAAGAAGTAAATTCTAAAATCCGTAACGTCAGCTAAAACCTTTTAAAGATTAAATTGCATCTAGTTCTCTTGGGCTTTGTGCTTTACTGTCTTGTGTTATCAGCCTAAACCTGTTTGTGGAGGTTTTGCTTTTAGCAACAGATCTATAAAAGAATCTAAGAGGTATCCATGGAAGTGTTGTAGCAATTCATCAGCCAACAGGAAAACAATTATTCAACATACATTACTTTTATGGATTCCCCCCCAGTTTTCATTAAGGAACACTCTGCTTTGCAAACTGATGGAATAATGCACAATAACCCTAAAAGGGTCTTCAGGATGGAGTTCTCATGGAATAGTGTTGCACGGTTGTATTTCTGGTGTGTCCAATCATCAAGGATGGCAGCAGGAGGATGTTTGGCACTGAATTGCTTAGGCCTCTTCAAGTGCTTCTTCCAGAATGTTTTGAAGTTATTTTGACTAGGATCTTTTGTCTGTGAAACAGCATCTTATTTTTATAGTGGAGCTGGAGCACTGGGATGGAGTGACATACACATTTAAATTAAAAAATAATAATAATTTAGAAATACAACCAATAGAAATAGCTCAGGGAATATGAGACAAGTATTTTGCATTGCAAGTTTAGCTCAACGTAGTTAAATATGCTGAAGCATGTAAAAGGAATGGAAAGATTTCATTCTTCCTACACTGACATCTTTCCAAACCCATGTTCCATTGACCTGGACAACTTTGAAATAATGTGTTTTCCTTCTTGGCAAAAGACATCTCTTACTTATTTAGAAAAGACATTCTTGGCGAGATATGTTCTCTGAGTAACTGTAGGCAGTATTTCTTTTTTTATAATAAGTTAATTGTGTCTTTGTGTGATCACTGTGTTTCAGATTCTTTTTTTTTCTTTCCTTCAGGCAATTTCTACAGATTTTATGTCATTTAACTGATCTGTTTTCATGAACAAGGCACACCCACCCAGGAATATCCTGGGGCAGTAATTAGGACAGCCTTGAACCATAGGATGAGAGACCCAACTTGAAGCTTGAGCTTGAAATGAGTAGAGGTGCAAATCCTCTTTCAGCTGCATGGTTATGGTTGGTTTAGTACTTGCACGGGCATTGTTATTCCCTAAGGCTTCATGTCCAAAACAAAATCCATTTGTTAACGCAGTGAAGTGTTGGGTAATGAACTGTTTTGACATGATATTTAGAAAAATTATTGTCAGATAAAATTTACCAAACTAGAATCAAATTAATGATTTGGTTCAATTTCTACAAAAATGTGATTTAGCTTATGTATGTCCAGCTTTACTTATTGTTATAATTTGCCATCACCAAGTGGTTTCTATGGAGTATATTTGGTACAAACACAAAAGACTGTTCTCTTCTATGTGTGTATTAGGGGATTATAGAGCTCAGCCTCCTCCTGAACTCTGTGAGAGTTAAATCTGACTCCCTTTGAAGTAAAGACTCCCTTGATTACTTCAAAAACTTCTTCTTGCGGAGGATATGCATCCTCCCATTCAGCTCCACAGAGCTTTGACTATATTTTGCCAATCTTAGTTTTTTCTAACCCTCATACTGGTTTAAATAAGGATGCATTTCATCAGATGCAATGATAAGAGGGAATAGCTGGACTTTCAGGTACACCGCTTTAATCGTAAATAAAACAAACTTTTATCCACGAACGGTGAAAATTATATGTCGTTGCTATATATGTTTAGAACAATGGGGGGACTCTATACACAAGGTGTTCCCCACCTTTAAAGGTTGAAGTAAAATAAGTAATTTCCTAGAATAATAAAACTAATGAAGCTTGGCTTCCCTACATTATCACACATATTGCCTTTCTCCTGCCTATGGATAGGAGAACACAGAGCTGTGCAGATCAAGATTGACCTGCCAGTGTTCTCTTAAGCTTACTGCTTCTCTTGACTGCTTGGAAAGTCTGTGGAAAGCCCTGATTCTTGGCTGCTGAAATAAGAAAATAAGTGAACTAAGTGGCTTTAGGGGCAGCATGGGGCTGCACAATGCCTCTGAGCATTTGCAGTAGAACCTTCTTGTCTGAGACCTACAGTCCTCTGTCGTATTTGGTTGTAGTTGGGCAGCACGTTATAAAGTTAGTATGAGGTACTGACATGATCATGTAATGATAGCTTCCTTGGAACACTTCTCAGAAAAGTGCTTTTTTCCATCTTTGGCTGCTTACTTCCTCTTCATGGTGGCCTTGACATCCTTTCTGGTCTACCTGTCTTCATTATGGCATTCTTCTCGCTTTTTGTTTTTCAGTTCATGTTTGTTTTAAGCGGAACTACTATGGAGAAGTATGCTTAGGGTGTAAGTCTGGTAAGGAGCATGGAAGGGCAAGTGAAAGAACCAAGCGTCTCTCTGCTGCTATAATGCACTGGTATTTTGTGACCAGTTTAACTGGGTATTTTAATAGTCTGAGAGCTAACATCTAATACTGATTTCTTCTAGTGTCTCGTTACACAAACATTCTCTCTTGCCCTTTAGCTGTCCCATCTGTAAACAGAACCTGGTTATAATTTTCCTACTTCTGATGAGTTCTTTGAGCTCTGCTAATGAGACATAGGTGTGGAGGTGTTACAGGGTATCTGGTCTCTCTCCAAGTAAGAACAATTGCAGTGTGACAGAAATACTTTTCTGGTGAATCCAGCATAGCTGTGGGAGTTTTGTATTTTCAACCCTACATCTGTGTATTTCTACTTTCCTAATAGTTTTATGTTTGTCTATTGTATTGTTTATCCAAGTCTTATTTAAATAGCAATCCTGATCTGCATCTGATTATGCTATATATATAATTTCATTTTTTAGCACACCTGGCAAATGTCTTGTATGGAGGATCTGATACACTTTACAGCTGGAGCAGATGACTTCAATAGTTTGACTTGTTATGCTTTGAATAACTTGTTTCCCATAGTATATTTGTATTTTGTTGTGAAGTTTGAATAGGTAAAACATAGTATGCTGTTGCTTGTGTAGTGCCTGGTGAATTTTAAAGAAACTGAGAGGGCACAACAGACAGTTCCACAAAAAGGAACAGAGCATGGGTTTTCCAATTTCCAGTCCCTACCTGCTAAGCCACTTGATATTCATACCATCAGTTGAACTGGTAGAGGTGAAATGAAGACGGCTGTACGATTCATTTGCACCTCATCCTCCAGTTACAGTGCAAGCTATAATACCCAAGCAACATATTTCTCCCCCTAGTCCTATTTATATTAATTAAAAGAATAAAAATCCAGGAAAAAAAAAAAAAGGAAATCAACAAACGCTTATGCTTAATTTGTAGACAAGAAGTAATAAGCTCTGAATCTGCTACATTCTTACTATTTTAAAGTATTTTTCTATTAATGGAAATTCTTTGTTTAGAAAGTGTCCTTTTTCTCCCCTTCCCAGGAGATTCCCTTTAACATGGGAAAATTCAAAAAATCCTTTGAATGAAATACATGACCATTTCAAAGGAGTCTTAGCAAGACAGTACAAATAAATAGGGATTTCCGATTTAGATTTATTATACAGTTGTGGAGGGGGAAACCATCTGTGTTATGTGGTTTAAACATAAACACAGCAAGCACTTCTAAACACAAGCTATGCAAGCAGTTCTCAGTATGCTAATTATTGCTGTGGTTTAGTGCATATACCCAGCGCAGCAGGCAATCATATAGAAAAATCAAAATACGTTGTAAAAATATGTAACAAATGGAATGGTCTCTTTTCCTTCGCTGTTGATTGCTCATGGATGATCCCAGGCTCAAACTGGTTCTTTATTCATTTGGCTAGTAGTAGGATTTCCTCTATACAATCAGAATATTAATTAAAAAATATTAACAAGGCAAATATTAGACTAACATATAGTTAATATGTCTGAGTCAAACAGAAATATCTTTCACTATAAGCTCCAAAGCCCAAGTTAAACCTCAAACTGCTTTGTATGTGGTCTTAGTGAAAACCTTAAGCCTCCAAAGAGGAGTGAGTCTTCCCTAAAACAGACCTGCATATGGGAAACCCATGGCTTGCCAAAAGAAAAAAAAACCCAGTCTGCAAGTCAAATAAAGCTTTGTAGAGAAGTTGCAATGTAGGAATGTAGGTAGCAAGCAGTAAAGATGTACAGGTACAGTTTTTTGCTAGCTTCTCTGGAAATAGCTTCAGTACCAGTTTGTTTCTAAGAAGGTAATTTTTTTTTTTTTTTAATTTATAAAAACTTCATCTGGTAGCCTCTGTCAGAGACAAATATTGTAGCAGAATCAAAAAGAAATTAAAATAGGGATCAGAATAAGAGATTTACAAGATTTAAATTAAAAAATAAACAAAACCACACCAAAAAACCCACAACAAAACAAACCCCCCAAAAAACCAAAGCAAAAATCTTGTTAGAGACAACCTCAGTATCTCAGTAGTTAAGTATAACTGACATTAAAGATTACACAGGTACAATACTTGGATCCTATGTCTGGATTCATAGTAGAGTACTTTTTTAAGGGGAAATTACATTGATATTCCTTTGTGTCTGTGGAGGCCACGTGACATCTGAATACTTGGTTGTGACACATTCAGTATGAAAGGTTTGTAGCCTACTGAGAGCTGTAAATGCTACATGGAAGAAAGTTCCTGTATACGATAAAATTGTCCCAACACCCTCGCTTTTAACGTTGATGCTCTTAAAGACATTCTTTTTTGTGTCTTTCATTCTCCTGACACTTTTATTTACATTTCATATTTCTAATCTGTAGTGTGTGCAGGCAGCTCAAGTTCCTGCACAGTGCTGGGGACCTACTTGAAGCATACTCACTTTCACAAAGGAAATAAATATTTTATTTTTTTTTTTCTTTAATGAAGTCAGATTGAGAAGTTGGAACCAGAAGAACGTCATTGCCAATATTTCTAGGTTTTCATCTGGGAAAGACTTGGAAAATGGGAAGATGTTGTCTAGCTATGCTACTGTTCTGATGAAAGTAATTTTATGGCATATGCTTTATATATAGCTGGGTGAATAAAAATTTGGAACAAGGCTGAGATACTACATTTTTTTTCTAGACCTGCTGCTGACCTGCTGTGAAATCTTTTAATTTCTTCTTGAATCGGCTTCTCTACCTGCAGGAATAGTATTATGATGATTTTTGCATAAAAGGAACATTTCAGATCAGAAGGCGGAATTTTTATTGCGGTTAGAATATCATCAGTTCATCTTGTATAATTCTTTCTGTAAAGATAAAAATATTGGATGGTGCTGGAGCAATGTAAGTTCTATTAGTCACGATGTGCCACTTGTCTCTGCGTTTGGACACTAAGATATAAGGGATATAAATAGGCATACTCAGACCACTGGCTCCTTTTTTGGCTTCTTATGGCAAGAATGGAGGCAAGAAGGGTGATTATTAGTTTTGCCTAGGATTGAATAAAATAACAGGCAGTTGATTTAAAAGTCAGAGGTTGACCACAGCAATCTGTAGTGTCCTGCCAAAATCCACTCCGAAGCGTTGTGAATGAAATCACGGTTTTTCATTTCATTTGTACTCTTGAAAGTAGCTAGGAACATTACAGTAGCCAAGTGGTAAACTCTGGATGAAGGAATCAGACAGCTTCCAGTTGTTCTGATTTCTGTTTTGTAAGTACTAATGGTATAAGGCAGTGCACAGTCAAGCTCTTCAAATATCTTGTGCAGCACTTTTTGTCTTTTAACTGCATCTGAAAGAAAAGAAAAGAAAAGAAAAGAGTAGAAATGTTCTTGTTTGCATACCTTCAGTCCAGGTCACTCAGCTCACTCCTGAATGCAGATACAGAATTGTGGTCACTGCACTAATGAGCCCCCTATTTAGACCAGTTTGGAAATGGCACATCTTTCCATATTGTGCATGTCGGAGTTCACCGATAGACAATATGGAAAGATAGGCCTTGGTATTAATATGGCTGGGTAATGTGCGTTCCCTTGTACTTGATGGGCATTAAATACTATTTCCCATTTCTGTACCTTACATTCTATGAAACTGCCACTCTAGTTACTACAATGAACCCGTATCTCCTTAAGGTGCTCTAGAAACAGTTTAGAAAGCTAATATTCAGGATGCTACATGTGCCGTTAGGTGGTGCTTTCAGGCTTCTCTAGTGCAAAGAGAGAAGGAAAAGGAGCCCTTAGCTTCGTGCAGAACGTGGTTGTGCAGGGTGCGGTACTGAAGCCCGGCTGCGTCAGTGGCAGGATACAGCCCGAGGGCTTGGGGGAGCCTGAGATTTGGCTCGGGAAAAATTTGATGGGGGAAGTCACGTGCAAAGTGTGTGCTGCGAGTCTAGAAGATGATTTTGAGCCAAAGTTAATGAGGTTAATGCTGTTTTCTATTAGCTGAAAATCTGGCTGATTGCATTGCTGACTTTGGATGAGCATCTCTGTCTTTAGCTTTCTCCCTTTGCTGTTGTTCTCCTGCTTTGAGGTGCTGCCATGTTTGTTGAGAATGAGACTGGGCTCTTTTCCACAAAACATCCATACCTCTTTACAGTAACTCTGTAGCCAATATTTGTTTCTAATTGATTCCTTGTTTTGCTGTTCACTTTGACAGATTTTTGCTTTTATCAGAGTTCCAGCTTTCAATATAGCTAATGGCCCCAGCAACCAGCTGGCTCCTTGGTTTACAGAAAGCCTGTGGTGGCAAATTCCCACAATATAATAATGAATGCACACAGGAGCCATTGGAATGCACTGTCATGAGTGACATTCTTTTTCTACAGAAGTCATTGCTTTTGCACCTTTTATTTTCCAGTTTACAAGGAAAACTAATTCTCTGGTGTTTGTTCTAATGGTTCATTTGTGCTACTGATACTATTTCTATTTTCATGGTGAGATCTGACTTGGTTAATACTACAGAATAAAACCATCTTATTTTTAAACTTAAGTTTAAATATGATTGGTATTAATTTGTCATGTGCTATTTTTTAATTTAATACCCAGTTTTCTATTTCTGCTTGCCACTTCAGCTATTTTCCTGGTATTCGTGGCTGGGATCCCAGGGACTACACAAGAAATCATTTAACTTTTAATATTTCCTTACTAAGTGCTTTTTTTTGTGCAACATTTTTACACCAGTATTCATATTGCAGTAGTACTAACATAATTTATCCAAGATTAAAATCCTTTCTACAAGGTATTGTAAACATGTAGTATGAAAAACCTACTGTGGGAGTTCTCAGAAATACACCACATTGAGGGTCTTGAGCTTACAGAGACCAATTATAGTACAGGAGCAATAAAGTATTGCTCCAGTATTAGAGATGAGGAAATGAAACATAGAAAGGGTAAGTGATGAGTGTAAGAACATACAAAAGGGCTGAGAATCTCTGTTCTGCGTTTTCATCATGAGTTGGTAGGATTTTGTTATTTAATGGGTATGTTAAATTTTAATGAAATTTTATTTTTAGTGGTAGTAAGCTGTGGTGCACAATATTCTAGAAAGTTGGATAACAAGCTCAGCAACAGCATGCCAGTGTTTTTTAAAATGGTTAAACAGTGGTGTTTGGAGTTCTGGGCAGTTATTAATAGCAAGAAAAATTATATATATGTATAAAAAAATAATTTAAAAGGTCTTTGAAAGAGAAGATAAGGGGCAAAAGCTTTGATTGGAAGGGGAAGTGAACATGCTTCCTAACGATGGGAGAGCTAAGGTAGTTTTGGAAGAAAGATATGAGAAAAACAGTGAACCCCAGTCATTCCTGAGCAGGAATGGATTCTGGAGGAAAGGCTACATAGAAGCAGCAGCAGCCTAGGATTTTATAGTGTTTTCTAATCTCTGTGGGTTTTTGTTCACAACGTTGTTTCTAGAAATTCTGTGCCAAGCTTATTTTTCAGTTTGCAGTTGTGTTTGGATATACATATGCTGTAACTTCTGAAGAGTTAATCTTTAACAAGAGATGTACATCTATAGTGAGAATTTGTCAAGAGGCAGCTCTGATGGAAGTTGTCAATAGACGCTGTCATTTTGGGTTCCAGCTGCCTGATGAGGATGTAATGGACTAAGCTTGACTTAAAAAACGATTCCCATAGATTCAAAGACTCATGGATAGAGCCCAGACTGTGTCCAGGCTCATAGTGCTTACGAAGGTTGTATTTTTTAATGATTGAATCCCTGAAAATCAGTCTGTCAAGGACTATTTCAGAATCTATTTCAGAATTTGCCTTTGGGTATCTCTTGCTTTTAGTAGCTGTACCTATTGCAGAAAGGGCCTCTCAAATGTAGCAACTGAACTAAAAGTATTGGGAAACAAAGAAGAGAGAAGCCAAGGGCTGCATTCCCAAGTTCCCACTCCATGCAGCTAATAGTCATATGGACTTAGGAAATGTTATCACCTACTGTGTCTGTTAGTTTTATGCTGCAGGTGCAGTACAAATATTTTCATGTATACAGATGGAGAGTGGGGTGAATCTTGTTTTAAACTTGTAAGGTGTGAATATTAGATGCCAAAAGAATGGTGAATGAGGAAATGAATAGTGAACATGTGAACCTAAGTACTAGTCTGGAAAATAATAATTAAAAAAATGGTTTTGAGTTAAAACATCTAAGAAAGAAAAAATAGCTAAGAAGGAAAGTTTTTTCAGGGAACTATAAGCCTGTGAGGGAATAGTGGTGGGTAGTTTGGGGTTTTTTTTGGTTTGTTGGGTTTTTTTTTGCAGGGTTTGAGTGGTGTTCTTTGAAACAAGCGTGACTTAGATATGTGCAGAGCGCTACTTTATAGAAGGTAAATGTTTGCAGAAATGTTTGGTATTTTAAAGAGAATTCCTAAGTGTTTAATAGAAATGCAAACTTACTCTCTGGATTTTGTCTTGATAAATTTGAACACGTCACTGGCAGTTTATAAATGGAGCTGACTCTAATAAGGATTTCTAGTAAGGATTCAAAGAGAACCCTTTTCAGATGTACTGGACATGTAAAGGAGGTACCTTTCTGGAGAGATGAATTTGAAATACAACATGGTTTTGTTTTAGTTAAAGATTTGTCAAGGAGCATTGCATTAACTCCTTATTGTAGAAGTTCCTACTGGAGCTCTTTGTGATTCTGCCCAACCTGATAGATATTCACCCCAGTTCTGTTTCCATAGGTATGTCTGCTTTTTTTCCTTCAAAATCTCACTGCAAATAGGATCTACACCTACTTGTGCATGAGGGAAAAGTGAAAATTCATCTCCCATTAGTTGAACAAGAGAGTTAATAGTTTCCATACAAGAGTTTACAGAGAAATCTTCAATATCTTACACGTTGCTATTCTCCAGAGTCTTTGCAATTGTGATCTAACGCTGGGAAACTATTAGTTAGAGACTGGAAAAAATAATGTCAAATTATTATTCATGATAGTGGTAGAAAATGTACACAGCACATAAGGAACTGTTTAAAATATGTCAACAATCTATAGTTATGGGAAAAAAAAAAAAGATTGGATGGACATTACTGCTTATTTCCTCAAGGATTAGCTTGGAGAGAATTACTTTTGTTCCGTGTTTTTTATTAATGACTTTGGCATAAGCAATAGGATTATGGTGATGAAATCTATTGATGACAAAAAAATTTAGGAGGGACCATAAAGACAGTTATTTAATATTATAAAGGAAAGAACTGGACAGCCTTGGAGACCAAAGCAATAGAAAATCAATAATACAAACTCAGGGCTGGGCACCTGGGAATCAAAGCATTTCTTCCAGAGGCTCACAGCTAGTCACAGAGGAGGAGGAGGAGGATCTGAGTGCACTGATTGCATGCTCTTCCTACACAGAAAGAGTATCGGGCCATCAGTGTGACACGGCTGAGGAAAAATGTAATGTGTATCCAGTGAAGTGCTCCCAAATAGTGAGTACTGAAACTCATGTTCAGGCTCTTGAGAGTCCTCTCTGGGTATGTTGTGAGCAATTCTAATCACTCATGATCAACAGATGTGGATCCAAACTGGAATGTCCAACCAGGATCATGGGAGGAACAGAGAACACCCTGTACAAGAGGAGATGATAATACATGACTTACTCAATGTCAAAAAAGAAAAGGTGAAGAGGCTGTCATGGCTGTTTATATCAGGAAAGGGAAGAGCTTTTTTTGTACTTAACCTACTATTGTCCAAATGGTATCAAATAGAGTAAATTTACAACTCTTTTTTTTTTTTTTTTTATAAAATAAATATTTCCAGTTATAATAATTGATTGTTTTGGAATTGCCTAGTTACTTCAGCACTTTTTTTGGTTTGTTTTTTTAAAAACAGAAGGAGAAATTGAAACATGCTTTTCAACGTTCTATGTATTCCCTTTTTCTTCAGATATTGCACGGTGGAAAACTGTACTTTTGAGACGAGAGTAGAGAATTTCCAGGTCTAAGCCAAAGTTCACAGTAGGCAGTGGGTCAGGGCTTTTGAAGCAGCAGTTGCTTTGAATGCTTTAATAGGTTGAGGCTGAAGCTCCAGATTAGTGGTCCAAGGCAACTCATTTCCCTGTGTGTTTATACTGTACTGAACAGTGCAGTGTAAAATGGTTTGGGGGAGAAAAATTAACTTATTCAGCCGTATTGAAACAAACATTTGAAAGTATTCAGACAAATACTTCATCCTAATAGATACAGTTTCCGGTTTTGATCTCTGAGAAGTGCCTCACCTCCACTGTTAATCTCCTTTTATATGAATACCAGACCAACTGCAGATTCTCTGATCTAGATGCCTCTCTGGACTCAGCTGCTATTCTGAAAACCTGTATTCTTGTGGTTATGAATGATTTTCTTTCTAGACAGCAGTAGTATAAAGGGAGAAACGAATGTTTTGGTTCAGTATAATTTGGCAAAAACAATTCCCCCTTCTGAAGATGCCAATTTTGGTCAGCTCTACTGACATTTTTGGCACATTACCATCTCGTTTCAATGACTGCTAGGACTAGGGTCTGAGGTGTTCATTATATCCTTGAGGTATTTAATTTGATGGTTTCATTTTGCCTATGATCACTTCCCTCTTAACTGTAGATGGACAAGCCAGCAGGCTTCTCTTTGTCAAGCGAGGACTTCTAAGTGTGATACCAGGGGTTGCACACGGTAAAAAATTTAGTCAAACTGACCTGTGAGTTTGATGTTCAGTTCTGTTGTCTGTTCTTATGGCTAGTAAAAAGGACAATGGTAGCAACTTAACTAACTTCAGCTGTCAAGGTGTTATTCTGGTGCAGATCTGAAGTATCTTTATTGATATCAAATGGATTTTTATAGCCATTAAAACCTGCACAGGAAGTTCAGCCTCAAAGCCAACAACATTATGTTCTGTTCCTGGTACCACAGTGCCGGTCCCTGCACGGATCAGTGATGCACTGCAAACATGGAAAGGTCATTATATTCTGTTTTTTAGATTTCAGATATGACCCTTGATAGGTTTTTCAGTTTCCTCATCTTTGGCATTACTCTGAGCCCAGATTTCTGTGTAATTTGATCAGGATTAATCTTTAACATATGTGCCATTCTGCTTTTCCAATAGTTAAAATCACAGATGTAAGCCCTGTTTCTTTCCTGTGCAGCTTTATTTTACTGTATTGTTGGAAACTACAATGTCATGAAAATTTAATTTTTATGGTAATGGATATGGGGCAGAATAATTATGTCTTAATTACCATTTACGATTAGGTTGATCTTTTTGAAATTAGAAAACAATATAGAGCCGTTTGATGTGCATATCAACATATGAATGGAACGTGCTGTATACTGAACATATATAACTTTCATCTCCCTACAGCAGAAATGCAAAGCAGAGAAATAATCTCCTGCTTTTTCACTGTCTGAAAAAAAAAATTAGTTATGTCTGTTTGCTCTACTATTATTCCCTCTTAGAGGCATCCTCATCTTTGTTGGATGAGATGCTAATGGGACAGCAGAGATGACTCTGCCCATTCCATATCCATTTTATCCACTCCATGCCCAGCTGAGTGGTACAGAAAAGAAGGTGAATTATTAAACAGAATTTCATAGCTCATGTCTCTGTGGGGGTTGTTTTTCATAGGACCCCAATACTACCAACTTGGTGCTATGTGCCTAAGAAACGAGATAAATGACACCAGTAAGCAGATACTTCACTTCAACATAAAACACCTGTAGGGAAAGTTCAACCTGAATTTTATGTAAAATCAAGGAGAGTCTTGTTATCAATGTACTTTTTGTACTTGTCAAGGCATACATTTGTCATAATTTAGTAGTATGTATGTTATTGACCCTTGAGTGTTAATCACTTTAATAGATTTGTTTTGCTAAGGCTGGATCTCCAGCTGGTCTGAACTATCACAGCCCCATTGCTCTTAAGTTCTTCCCACTTCAGTGAAACATTATTTCCCTTTTCCTAGCTTCTTTATCTTCTTTTTTTTTTGGTGGCTTCAACTTTGGGTGTGGGGGGAAATCTCTATTGCAGTATGGATTGAATGACTTTTTTTTTTTTTCTGTAAATATACAGTGTAAGAAGCTGTCATGTCACTCTTAGTGGAGCATTTCTGGCTTGTATTTGCACGTTATCTCATTATAATGATGCCAGAGGTCCAATGTAAATATCCTTCTGTTCTGTCCAGCAACCCATACTTTAATTTAGTGTAATCAGAAAATAATAACTTCTGTAAAACAGCCTGTCAGGGAGAAATAATAGGGCTGTTAGGCATTTGGCAAAACTCCATTGTGTGCTGCTGAGATACAATATTCCGGTTTTGCGGGACGTTTGTCAAGCCACTTGGTTGCTGTAATGTGCTGGGAAGATCTTCCTATCATCGAATAGCACCTGACAGAAGACTGTCAATGGCCAGCTCCTCACAATTTAATGAGCAAACCTGGAACAGTAATCCCATCAGGAAGGGCATGTAGTGTAGATCTGATTACTGTATTTGCAACCAGTGCCGTACTTGCTGTTTTCATGTGGACTTCCCCCCTTCCCCTACTGAGAAATTCTTTGTCATGGCATTAACTGTGAATCAAATAGAATCTGCAGAGAAATAACTTTAAAACGTATCTGGATCTTTCAATCATTTTTTGTACGTAAACATTAGAATATTTTTCTGGGCAGGATTTTACTTCTTTATTGGCAGTACTTGAAGAACCAAAATAGGCTTTCAAGTGGGTGTTGGAAGAAGGTATGGACTTCTTTTATCCATGCTGTAGTGACTGGCAGCAGTTCAATTTGTTGCAGTCGGAGCACATTTAGCACATCCAGTATATGGACATGTGTAAATGTCTCGCATATGGAACTCCATGTGTTGAGAAATGTGCTATTGCCTTCTGTGCACTCCTGAAGACAGTTCTATGGGACTACAGGGGGAAGGAAAGTTCTTTATTTAAAAGGTGAACTGAGAAAAGGCAACAAGGGATGAGGGGTGTGTGGGAGAAGTATAAATGCAAAGAAAAGCTATTCGTTTAGTTACACTCAAGGGACAAATGAATGGAAAAAATGGGTTTATATTTTTTCAAAAGATAGTTCAAATCTGCTTTTGTAAACCTCATTTCAGTGAAAAACTGCTTGGATTGCAAGCTTTCTTACATAGAACAAGTTTTGATGGCTGGGGACAAAGGAAAAAAAGGCATGGTTTTGGTTTTTTTTTTTTCAACTTAAAAGAAAAATATAACAATTATAATGTTAAGAGTTTTGTGAGTAAAAAGGTGGTCTGTGCCATCAACCATGTTTTGTTGCTTTATTTTTTAATTGCTTAGAAGTACATCCCAGAATAGATTTATAAGTGCTGTCACAAAACATGTGAACATGCTAAATTGTTCTGTGCAGAGTCCAGCCAGAGTAATTCCTGGAATGGTGGTAGACCTCTGGATAGCAGATAGCTGGGAGGACAGTGCTGACTGTCAGCTTTCGCACACAGATTTTTGTTTTCCAAAGTGACTCTGTACCAGGTCATCATCTGGAGTAAATCAGCTTTGCTACACCTGATCATAAAATTAAAATTGTACACTAGATGTAGAAGATTAAAAATCTGTGATTTTTTTTTTTTTTTT
>WUAM01000431.1:81464952-81501214 GCA_024336885.1 Actenoides hombroni | reverse complement strand
ATTAAGGATCATATTTCCATCTGAATGTCAAGAATATTTAAAAAAAATATAATGTATTTTTAATATTAACAAGATTAAAACTTGGAACATTTAACCTGTGGAAGTCTACTTCAATATTGTTCTTTATTTAGCTCTTCAAATGTATCATTTTGCCTCTGTGAGCAAATGAAATGATGGAAACCTCTCTTTGTAATTACTGATGTACTTTAGATTTATGTTTCATCATACCTTTTATAATAAAGTACATTCAGACATGTCAAGGGTTACTGGACTTTGCTGTGCTAGAAAAATACAAAGAGCTGTGCTATTTGGATGTAGGTGAAGTGGTTATTTAATTGCACTGTGATAATAGATGGTCACTATAGCTTGTAGCTATATACAACAGAACTGGATTCTGTAAT
The DNA here is from genome assembly GCA_024336885.1 of Actenoides hombroni. NCBI lineage: Eukaryota > Metazoa > Chordata > Aves > Coraciiformes > Alcedinidae > Actenoides > Actenoides hombroni. The sequence goes on along the minus strand of WUAM01000431.1, from coordinate 81,500,813 downwards.
GCCATGGACAATTGTATCCAGCCTAACTGAGGCATTCATGTGATAAGAGGAAGAATAAACATCCCATGTATAAATTGGGTTAGAAGGCAGAGTGAATTGTGAATCGATACTTTTCTACAAAGGATTTAACTGATCCAGGATTAATTAGCACAGTATCAACAATAATTGTCAGACTGGGAAAAGAGGTAATATTTTCCAATTCTTCAAACAGCCCAGTAAAAAGAATTCCATTTCTGTAAGGAGTTCTTGTAGTAAATCATTACAGGCAGCTCTTTTTCTCTGTATGGTTGACTAGTTAAATATTTCTGAGGGAGACTATGTAAAGTACTCCAAGCTCTTATGTTACATCTGTATGGGAGGAGAGCTGTAGAGCTAAGGGAACAAAGTCACAGAGAGCCTCTGTCAGCTACATTGCTTGAGAAGGGAAGGTGGATGGGAATTTGTTAGTGTGTGTTACTAAGACTAAGCATCTAGTGATTAGTAGGAAGTGTTTCCCTGGGGAGGCAGATAGCTTCCAGCACCTGTGGATCACAGCTTTTCCCTCCATATTTAGTTTGAGTAGATGCACCTCGAAGAGCTACGTCTGTACTCTGGAAATTAGGTAGAAATGAGCACACTATTTGGAAGGGAACGCTGTGTTTTCAGTCTTACTGGGTGGGTAAGTCTTGTTTGTAAGGTTACATCAGACCCCAGAGGGTCTTCAGAAAGGTATTTCTGTGAGATTTTGCACACATGCAGCATCATTGCTCTTTTGTTGCAAAAGAAAAGCAAGCCTGTATGATGAAATTAAGAGTTTTGTTTTCACAGACGTGAGTTTGGGAATGTTTTTTCTGTTGGGTGACATAACTGAGGTAGAAGCAGTGAGCTGCTGTTTCACCTCTTCTTGATAAGAAAGTCCAATTTTAGCTGACTGTATGTGGTAATGGAGTGACTTTGTACTTGAGGGTTACTAAGAAAAAAATAGTGAGAAGAGAATCATTAATTTTTAAAGATGAATGATACTATTGAGATAACGGAAAAAAGAAAGAGAGCAAACTTTGAAAGTACTTAAGACCCTAGAGAATTGGACTGTGACCTTTTATATAAATATGAGTATGATTTGTGAAGAGAATCTTGAGTAAAGTATTTCCTTCCCTTTTCAATTATTTCAATTAATCTACAAGAATATGCAGTGCATTAAAGCCATAGTGTGGCTAAGAAATGCTGAGGAGCTCAGACTTCAGGCTGACAGAGGCCATATTTGGGGGGTATGAGTTGTATTGGAACCTGTGGCAGCAATGCATTACATCCTGTTGTTTGCTTGAGCACACTTGTAAAGACAGTGAATTGTCAGGGTAGAAACAAATCCTTCAGCAGAAGTCTAATGTCTGTTTTGTTTCAGTGAAGGGAAAAGTATTCATTCCTGCAGGAAAAAAAATAAATCAAGTGTTGTAGGAAGCTAAAAACCCTCCAAGAGGCTTTCATCTCCTTTAAGGAGAAATGAGGAATAGAAGGAGCCATCCAGGGGTTCTTTACTCTCACATGAGGAAAGAGTTTTGGTAAGATCATCCCTATTTCATTTCCTCATGTTACTTCTCTTGGTGTGGAGTGATGGTGACTAAAGATTCAGAATATCAAACTGAATCTGAAATATTGCTTATGTGGTAGAAACCTTGCAACCTACCCTAAACCCCTTGACAGAAAGGCTGAAGAAAGTGTACTTCCCCAGGGTTAAATGTTTAGTAGATCCTCTTGTTGAAAAGCTGCCTGGCAGAAAAGGACCTGGGGGTGCTGGTTGACAACCAGCTGAATATGAGCCAGCAAGAAAGCTAACAGCATCCTGGCCTGTATCAGAAATAGTGTGTCCAGCAGGAGAAGGGAAGGGATTGTGCCCCTGTACTTGGCACTGGTGAGGCCACAGGTTAAGTACTGTGCTCAGTTCTGGGCCCCCCACCAGAAGCAAGACATTGAGGTCCTGGAGTGAGTAAATTCAGAGAAGGGCAACCAAGCTGGTGAAGGATCTAGAGAACACATTCCGTGAGGAGAGGCTGAGGGAATTGGGATTGTTTAGTCTGGAGAAGAGGAGGCTTACGGGAGACCTTATAAATCTCTACAACTCCCTGAAAGGAGGTTGTAGTGAAGTGGGTGCAGCCTCATCTCTCAAGTAAATAAAAACAGGACTTGAGGAAATGGCTGAAGCTGCACTAGGGGAGGTTTGGATTGGATGTTAGGAAGAATTTCATTACTGAAAGAGCAGCCAGGTGCTGGAACAGGCTGCCCGGGGAGGTGGTGGAGTCACCATCCCTGGAGGTGTACAAAAAGTGTGTTAGATGATGCATTTCAGGACATACCCTAGTGGGATGGTGAAATATTTTTGTTTGTGGTTTTGGTTTTTTGTTTGTTTTGGCTTGGTTTATTTCTTTTTGGTTGGTTGGACTTTTTGGTTTTGTGTGTGTTTTGTTTTGTTTTTTATTTTCCCTGATGGTTGGACATGGTGATCTTAGAGGTCTTTTTCAAGCATGACAATTCTGTGATTCTGTGACTCACTGTTTCTCTCTTACTACACCTACTCCGATCACAACATGAAGAGGCTTCAGCATACAATAGCTGGAACAAGAGGAGACAGAAAATACAAGTTGCACTGTAGATTTTAAAACCTGAGCCACAGTAGCTGGAACATGCCTTTATCAGAATTACAACAAAATACATTATTTCCATAAACACAACCTGTTTTATTGTATTTTTTAGCGTAGATTTCTTGTCTCAGTATCTTTACACTGGGGTTATTGTTAGGCTGAAGTTGTCATGAAGTCTTTATTTTCTTGTTCGTAACATTCTCATAATTTCACGTTTAGTTTTCACTAGTAACATCATAGGGTGTTGAGGTTTTTCTTTTAAGAGTGTTCACACTCTTCAAGTTACAATGGTGACAGATTGTGAATACTTTAAATCTTGGTATATCACAATGTCTAGTTTTGAAAGACAATTCCATTTGGAGAAATAGACTCAAATCCAGTATTGTGGAGCACATGAGTTTGTGGCCTCAGCCTTTTGTTTTAAAGGACCACATATAGTGTACACTCTTCTCGAAGAGTGGGGATTTAGTTTTCAAAATGCCTGGATGAGAAGACCTTAAGGCAAATCATTAAATTATTTCAAAGCCAAATTACCCATTACCAGGGTTATTCTTTATTTGCTTTTACAGTTACTTCTTTACTCTTAATAAATGAATGTGTACATTTTTGTAAGAAGGCTTTCAGAACTGTTTTATGTAGCATTACTCCTGCTGTCTAATAATAATTATTCATGGTTCTCTATCACTCGTACTCTGTTGAGTAAAAGAGGTCCAATGTGTTCCTTCCCTTTAAAGGACTGTGTTTGCATAGTCTTGTTTTAAGTAGCTTTAGCTTTGTATTATTCATCAGAGCTCCATAAATGTAATGGGAATTCATGTTTTCATAAGGCCAATCCACAAGCTTGCTACTTCTGCCAAAATTGCTTTCAGATAAAAGTGGTTATGTGCTCCAGAGATGTAAATAGTTATCACAAATACGTAGCAAGAAACAGTTCAGCATTTGCATTAATTTCAATTCCTTCTCAAAATATAAGATGTGGAAAGAAACAAAATTAAAAAAAAAATTCAAGGATTATTAATGTTAACTATATTACTTATGATTTTCACAGGGACTACAAAGTGCTATGAGGTAAACTTTCTGAAATTAAATTCCTGTCATGATGCATTCTGCCCTTGAGCAAGCTAATATAAGCAAAACAACCTACTAATCAATGAGAGAAGCAGCAGCTCTGCCATGAAACAACTTATGATATAATGTAAAATACATGGTTGGCAAAAGCTCTGATATGAATTTGGTATTTCACTTGGAGGTTTTCTTAGGAGTAAGTTAGCTACCTTTAAGTATGTTAGCAATGAAATTGTCTGCACTAAATGAAGTAAAAAGTAAAGGTTTTGGCTGTCAAAGGAAAGTTCCTGGATTACTGCATTAAACTTCTATGTGAAATTCTTTTATGAAAAGAATTTGGACCTTAGCTTTAAAACTCTTCACAGAAAATACACACTTGGGGTATATAACAGGTAATTAATGGTTGCCTGTAACACTGAGCCTGTTCAATCTGTGTAATTAGAGCAAATCAGGCAGAAACACTATTATCAGCTGATAATGCTTTTGTACTACTTCATTTCTTTTTTTACACTTGAGATGAGATGTGACACCTTAATTGAATACATCTTGATGTTGGTGTCAAATTTTAAAGCATATACAAGTGTGTCTTCACCTTAATGAATCATGGTGAACTGATTTAAAGTAGCTGATACCATCTTCCACTGACTGAAAAGTATACAGAGCATGCTGCTCAATGAATCAATGTTAGATAGTTACAGGTTAAGGTCACTGGTGATCAGTCAATATCTTTATGATACCATCATTGATCAGGCTTTTTCTCTAGGTTGGTTAGCAGCTTTTCGTATTATTGAATATCAAATATTCACAGTGTTACAGATGTGCTGGTGGATCTTGGTGGGAAGAAATGGAGCCTGTCTGCAATGCTCAGCCCTCCTTCACAGGCAGGCTCTTGTTGCATGCTGGTGACTGGCGTATATTAAATAAGAGCTATTTTACACACAGTCTCCTTTTCTCTCATTCTGGTCGGTCTGTCTGTGAGGCAGCAAGTGTTGAGGGATGGAGGGAGAACAGGGTAGGGCTGCAGTGTTGCGAACGACAACGTTCTACAGATGCACCAAAATATCCTTGTTCGGAAGATGTGACAAGTACTGCAGCGAGGGCCTCAAATTTGATCCACAGAAGATGAAGAGGTTAGTATACTAGGTTACTATACTGTAGTCATGATATCTCATTGGAAATAAATAATTAGATTTTTCTACCTTCAGTCTGAAAATGTTTTCCCTCTTTATGCTTTTTGTATCAGTAATAATAAATATTAAATTGTCATGCAGGTCATCTTTAGCCTTATTGATTTTTACATGAAGACTCCTCACAGTTACCAAAATAACCTCCAAACTGGCACCACTTTTCATGTGTATTTTAGTTTTTCAAGCTATTTTTATTGTGAAAGATCACATGATTATTGCAATGTGTTGACTTCAATGCTTGAAGATACTTGATGTATGTTATTTTAGTCTAGTGCTTGGATTTTCCCACAGCAGCAAAATCCTTATGTCTAAATTATGATGTCTAATGACTCACAGGATTTTCCTGTTTGCAGTGGTCATTTGCCATGACAGCAGCATTGAGCAGGATGATGAAATGTGAGCGTATGCCTCTGGGATACTCTTTGACCCCCTGGGTCAGAGCTGAAGACTAGCTCTGGACAGGAGCTCTCATCTTCTCTGTAGCAAGCTTAAAAACCTAACATAAATGTTAAATATGCAGAAAAAGAGTCAGGAGTGTGGGTAAGCACGGAATGTGTTCATGACACAACAGGCTTCAGAGAACTGAAGTTTATACCATCAATATCAGAAAAACATTAGGGAAAAGGAGAACTCCTTTGTCTTCCTTAAGGTATTTTGGGGAAAAAAAGATACACTTAGTCATCACCTGCCAAAAAAAGCACACACAGAAAAAGCTGTTCTTTCTTTCTTTGTTTTTTAAACCAGTTGTCCAAAACCAGATAAGGACAAAAGGGAATTGAAACTGAAGCAGGTCAGTACAGCAATCATCTGAAAGGAAAGGTAACCGCTATAGGGACTTGCCAACACCTATCTAGTTAAAAGTACTCTTTGTAACGTGATGCTGGAAGTCAAAGAAAGGCCAGAGGAAAAGCTGAAAGGATATGGGGCTGTGAGCATTCATGGGCCTGTCCAAGTGATACTTACTATCCTTCAAATCCAGGATGCTATCTTCCACAGTTGCAGAAAGGCTAAAACTAAGCTCACAAAATAGAATTTAGAGCACAAAGTGTTGTTAGCAGCAGATGAAGATGAATAAATGCATCCACTGTCAGCTTCTTTCTGTGGTTTGTGGGAGAAAGTGTCTTGCAGCAGCAGCTCCCAAATTCCAGTATTACATGGCAAAATCCTTTGAAAATAGAGCTGTGGTTGTGGTGTGTGAAGATAAGGTGGGAAATTTGGAAGGATAGGAATATGCCATCCTATTTTTGTAAGATACCTCATTGACCCCTCACTCTGGCCTGATTTTTCAGACAGAACACTGCATGCTTCTGCAGTGCAGTACATCAGAGTAGCCTTCCCTTCTCCAAAGAGCTGCAGGGCCTTAGAGGGAAGCAGTAGTTTCTCTTTGAAATCCTGCCAGTAGAGAAATGCTATCAGTAGCCCTTCGAAGAGAGACAAATTCCTCCTCAAGCCTACCTATGTTATTCCTCACCAATGATAGAAGAGAATAAATACTTTGAAAATAGCTGAGATCACCTGCAGAGGCATTGCTCGCCAGGTTATAAATGGTACTTGTTAGCTGTGGCATGGAAAGCCTGCAGTAGAAATGCCACCAAAGATCAGAGTAATGTTGTGTTAATTGATGCTGAAATAAGCTCTGGTTCAGAGCTTTCTCCTAGAGGTATCTGGGTTTTTCCCAATCCGGAGGCAATAATTTGGGTGTATCTGTTCCTGACTTTCAGTACCTAGCAATGTTAATAGCAGTGCCTGGGTATTTTCTCAGGGCAGAATTCAATTTCTTTTATTGAATATTAGCATGCAGTTATAGTTAATTATTTAAAATCAAAATAGCCAAAGAAGTGTTTTTCCTGCTTAAATAACTTCTAAGATCCTGAACGATACATGCATCCCTATATCTCTCAAATCAATATATATAAAACTTGGTGGAAAAAATACTTTCACCTCAGATTCTATAAATATTCCAAGTAGGATCTTTAAAGGTATTCTGACAACTGAGGAGAATTCTGGTCATTGAATGTCTGATTTTCTTGTGAAAAACTATGAAAGCCATTCTTTTTTTTTTTTTTTTTTTTATTGAAACATACAAGGAAATCATTGCTAATTTAATATATCTTTCTGGGGGCATAACAAGTCATCAGGAAGTAGTAGGGTATTTTTGGATGTTGTTTTCTCTCTACCAATGCTGGCCTACAAAACAAGCTTGTAAATATTTTAGTACATTTTGAGAATTCATCTTCTCTTTTTTGTTTTTTCTGTGTGTGTGGTTGGTTTGGTTTTATTTGTTTGTTTTTGCTGTGTGGTTGGTTATTTTTGCTTTGTATTTTTAGAACACAGAAACAAACTTGTAAATATTATGTGAATCTGATAGTTGCTTTTTTTGTTTTCCTTTACATTTCAGAAAGACATCCACAGAAGCATGACATTTTTCCTATCTGTATAATTCATTGCAAGCTGTATTGTTTAACGAGTTTTTAAGCAGAATCCCTCAGAATTAATGGGGTAGTTAACTTAAAATCAGTGTTACAGGATAGTACTATGTATTTGCATACCTTAATTATGTAATTGAATTGCACGTCTTAATTATTACATGGTTACATGCCTTAAATGTGTAATTACACCTACTTATGTTAACTGCATGACCAAAAGCATGAAATTAAGGTGTTTAATTACAGTTTGTACAGTAGTTGAACAAGTGTGATTTAGCTTTTTGTGCACTAAACATAACTTCGAAATAAATAAAAAATTCTACACCTTGCACAATATTCTCTCCGAAGATTATTACCAGGAAGCTGGTAATAACAAAGCCAAGAAATGCTTCATTCTTGTTTATTTGGGACACAGGTCTTGACTTTTATACTGCCAAGGCAAAACCCGATACCTGCTGTAAGACAGTGACCCTAAAGAGTGGTCTGAAATAAAGCACTCGTACAAAATGAAAAAAAAATCTTTTGTGATCTTCACCTGCAGTATAATTTTTAATCTGTTTCATAAAACATTGTATCCATTGGGCTTACGTTCTGGTGCTGAAAATTGGAGTTGCTAGAATCATATGTAAGGATAGTAACATTAAGCCAAAATGCGTTACCTGCGTTAAGCAGAGCTGAAATGTATTTATCAAATAAAGTCAGTATTTCCTACCACGTATTTTAACTACTGGCTAAGTTACAAGAAGCCACTTAAATCCCTCTTTCATTGCACAGTTGCACCAAAACAACATGATTTATTTGCCCTGATTATTCAGAGATGCTGAAGGTCATGCCTGACAATTCCTTTAAGCAGCTAGTGAGTGTACATGTTACCCCAAATTACCATGGCGAATTAACAGATAACCTGGGGGAGAAGAGGAGGGGATAAGGAATTCCACTTGAAAAGCTTTTACATTCTGGAAGCTCTTTATCACCCTGGGTTTTGTTTCAGACAGGTTTTCATTTGTAAGAAACCCTTATAGCTTCTTATTCTATCCTCCACCTTCCCACTTCACATTGAGGTACTGGTGCATTCACAGCTTTGTCTGCAGAAAGTTCTCTCTGGGCTGGCATTTTCCCACCATGGAGTAGGTTGAAGTTGCAGAAGAGTTTTGTCCAGGAATTTTTGTCAAGGAAGCTCAGTCTTCAAGTCCACCCTTGCTACCTGTCTGATCTATTGCAAGATGGCTGGCTGATTCTTGAGCTTAACTTACACAATATTTTAAGATGAAGACACAGATGATGTTCTGCTACTCTACTATCTGGAGAAAAAGAGAGGTGTAGGAACTGTTTGGGTTTTTTTGGGGGGGGCTGATTGACTTCACTGTTACTGGCGGTTTTCTGGGGAGTTTGTATAAACAGAAAGTTGGGGTTTTTTTAAGAGGTTTTCTCCAAACATGGAGTGTCTCCTCTGGACTACAAACTTTTTGTTATCTTAAGCAACTTGATTTTTCTGTGCCTCAGTTTTTGATGTGTATGAGGATAAGATATGGTTTTCTATAATGTAGAAGTGTTGTAAGGACACTGGAGATTGCAGGGGCTCAGTAGGAGCTGTGTGAATACCTTTTATAGGTAGGGATGAAATAGGGGAGATTGCTAAGGGTGAAACAAGTGTTCCTTCTCTTTCTTCACACAATTGGAGGCGGCTGCTGTTCCTGTATGAAGCAGTAATAGGTTGTTGTATTCTCTCTTCAGGCATCTGCCACCAGCCTTACCTCCTGCTGTTGACCAAGAGAGCCACTCACAGCAGGGACAGACCTTCCCAGGGAGAAAGGGACAGGTCTGGAGCCCCCAGATGACAAAAATCAGTTTAACGAAAAAAGACCAAGATTGGTCATTTATTCACCAGGGCCATCACTTCGCTACAAAGAAAAGGTCAGCAGGAAAATGGTGCCTGCTGTGCTTTAGATCTGAAATGTTCCTTCATTTCTCAACCCTGTGTGAGTGGATCTATTTGTGTCTGCTGTCTTCTGATCGTGAGAATTGTATGTTAAGAGCTATATAACACATTTCCCGTTTTTATCCCAAACCAAGATGATAACTGAGTAGCAAACAACAAAGACACTCCAAATCCCACATCTTCAGAATGCATTAGTGATGTGGTTTAGATATCATGATGACAATGGTGAGGTTAGATATCAAAATGATTACAGAACTCATTGTGCCATATTGAGATGATTGCTTAACTTCAAATAGAGATGCAGGTTAAAAGATTTTTTGAGTTGTATATTCCCCATTTTTTTTTTTCTCGTTGTTGTTCTGAGAACCATTGTTTGCAGATATTTTGTGCCCGAAGTAGGAGCTGTTCCTTAGACCACCTATTGTACTTTATTGGTGACCCTGGGGACAATGGTAAGCGTGGGATTTCTGGAAGTGCTCATATCAGCTTCAGCCAGTATTTCTGTGTTTATTATGCCATTATTTTAGAGGTAGGAGAACGGAAGCATAGGCAACAGGAATGTCAAAAGCATCATAGGGAATTAAGATGATGAGTTCCTTGGACTTGCTGAATTTTCCATTTGGGAAATCTGCATTTTTCCATTTTGAGAATTGATTTTCCTCAGATATCATAGTGAGCCCCTGTGAAAGCTAGGTATAAAAGTTTTTTAAACTTTGTAGGAAAACTGTTGATGGTGAAACATGTGGAGTTCCTGCAAACACCACTGTCTTGTCATCACGCGCGTACATTTCAGGAGCTTTTTTACAAGACTCGTAATCACATTTTGTGTTGTGATAATGTCCACCAAATGTCTTCTGGAATTTATCACATGCACAAAACTAATACGTCTTTGCGGGTTGGATGTTTTTGTTGGTTTTTTTTTCAGGTGGAGAAATTTTGTCTAAGAAAGACTTCCAGTTGTTACTGAAAAATGTGGTAGTTTTGAGCTGGCAATTGCAAGGCCATATTGGTTTTTACGTTTAAAGAAACCCAGGTTACCTAATCACCCTCAGACTTGAAAGAAAAAAATCACTGTGTAGAGTGTAATGGCCACATAAGTGTCTTACAATATACCAGATATTTTTTCATCAAAGCCAGGGGCTTGTGAAGAGATGTTGGGATTAAAAATTAAACTGTTCTATAACTTAGACTCTTCACAATTTTACAGATTTGATAATATACTTCACACTTTGAGGGGCTTGTTCTACTTCATTCCTATTCTGTGTTCTAAAAACACTCACACATGAGAATATCAGATTACAATTTAATGACAAACATGCACAGAAGCTTTTCTTTTCCCCTTCTGTGGTATTTGTGTCAATATTGCCATGGTGATATTTAAATCCTCTTTGTTTATCATTATCAATCCTGTCATCCTTATGTTTACAAATACCTGATAAACCACTTGTGGGGAATGTGCTACAGTCTTCTGGCATAGGATACTTCATGCTGCAGGTTCCCAAGATACTGTACTTGGTGCACAAAAAACCCCACTGAAACGTAGCTGTCTTTAGGCTTGTAATAAAATCTCTGCTTCATTTACACTGTAGCTTTGTAGGGTATCACAAGGTCCTTTCCCATCCTCAGTGAATCTGGCTTGTTACTAAGATTACAAAATGTGAAAAGCCTCTTAATAGAAATTGAGAAATAAATGAAAATAAGAGCAGTAAAGCTTAAAACAAAACTGGCAAAATGCTCTTGCCACATGTTAAGCTTTGTAGGTGGTGTCTGAGTGGAAAAATTGCTTGACATCTCAAGTCTAAAAAAAAAAAAAAAAGAAAACAAGATTTGGAAATTTTTATAACATTTAATTTCTCCATTAATCAGGATGTGAGCCTTTTGGTCCAGTAGTTAAAGCCAAGAGCTTGGTAATAAGAAGATCATGGCATCCTAATTATGCAGTTTGGATGATTTTTCCATTGTCTTTATTATTTGCTTATTTTTTTTACTTGTGTGTGTGCAGTGGATGCTTTAAAATGTGAAAATCGGATTTGAATTTTTGAGCTACCTGAAATTCTACATGAAACTTCTATATGGAGTGCTTATGTAAATTTTCTTCTTCTGTATTTTTCATACTACTTTTTTTTTCCCCCTCACCTACTCAGATGAGGAGATGCACATATAGAGACTTCCAACCTGCTGAACAGAGCTGATCTCCATCTATGCACAGGAAGAAATACTCTTTGCTCTCATGGTTCTGAATTTCCTAATGGTTTATTGCTAGCAGGGTTCTAATTAATGGGGATCTAATTAATGTCTCTAAATATATAAGGGCTGGGCATCAAGAAGGCAGGGACAACTTCTTTTCACTTGTGCCTTGTGATAGGACGAGGGGCAATGGATTCAAGCTCGAATAAGGGAAGTTCCAACTCCACATGAGGAAGAACTTGATTACTGTTAAGGGTTACAGAACACTGGAACAGACTCCCCAGAGTCTATTGTGGAATCTTCTTCTCTGGAGACTTTCAAGACCTGTCTGGATGCATTTCTGAGTGATCTGCTCTAGGTCTGTCCTGCTCTGGCAGGCAGGATTGGACTTGATGATTTTTGGAGGTCCCTTCCAGCCCCTAACATTCTGTGATTCGTTTGGAGAACCCTGCTTTCCTTGTGCATTTTAGTTGGAGTATCTGCACCAGTATTATTAGGAAAGGAAGACTTTGGCATACTGCCTTGCATTTGAATACTGTGCAGTCTGTACCTAGTCCATATCTTGGTGTGCTCCCCAGACCCTATGTATCTGTTCTTTTCCACAGTGTTTGGGGATAGTGAGAATATAAGCTCCCTACTGTCACGGCTGGCCAGAAGGCAAAAGGGAAGCAATCATTTAGATGATTATTTTTAAGACCTTATGCAGAGTAGGAAGTTCTCTGACTTCCTGGACTACTTCTTAGTGGATCACAAGAAACGGAGCTAGGACCATTATGTATTGAGTTGAAGCTGAGATCTCTGTGTATTGACCCTCCTGAGTTGCATTGAATTCTAAGAGCTGTAGCCCCAAGGATGTGCTGCTGCTGCTTAGAAAATAGTGTAAATTTTATTCTGCTGTCTTTCTGTTGAGAGACAAATTGATGTTAAGTGAGCAGAGAATTACATTTGTGTTAACCTATTTCCTATGGACTTGAACTTTGGTCACTTTTCACACATATCAACTTTTCATTTTTTTTCCAATATGAGGCAGGGCTGGGGAAGAGGACTTGTCTTTTTCCTGTTTGGAGAGAACCTCCTGTTTGTGAAGACCCTTTTTTCATGGAAATTAAAATTAATACTTTCTGCCCTGGTTTATGCAGGAGAACTTTGCCTGAATTCAGCGACACTTCAGTTTCCTTGCTCAGGGTGTGCTGATGAACACAGTGGGAGGTGCGAATCAAGGGCAGCCAGAAGAAGAGGTGGAACAGACCAAAGTAATTTAAAAGTGTAAGTACTATGCTTGACATCAAGAATTATGTAAGGACATTAATTATTATTATAATCAAATAATACAGGTCAAATAATATGTCAGAGAAGCAGTATGTTCACAGATACTCTGTACAGAGTGCAACGGTTAGCTGGCTCCAAGGACACGCAGTACTGTTCCAATTAATTGAGAATAGCTTGATACTTCACAGGTTGGAGCAGCCAGATCATTCTAAAGCAGTGATTATCTTCCCTGCTACAAAGTGTGTTTAATTTCAAACTTAATTGTATCCACATTTCCGTTTCTAATTAATCCAGATACAGAAATGCTATAGTAACCGAACAGCGTGTTCTTTGAGGAAATAAAACATGGCACAATCCCGTGGCACCAGAGTAATCTGATTAAAGAGGAGATGTTGTAACACAGATCTTTAAAAGTTAACTAATTTCCCATATGCTTACTATTCTTGTGATGCACTTCAATTTTAAAGGAGAGATGAGAAATGTTCATCTTGCTCGTTTTATGCTTTGGGATTTCCACTGTCTCTAGTTTGTCATGGAATTTATGGAGGTGATTGAGAAGGTGGCATATAGCTGAACAGAGCAAGAAACCAATTTTTAGTAGGAAATTTCCAACACTGACATCTGCACGAGGGATTAGGTGCACTGATTTTACAGTTAACAAGGTGTATCTCTGTCATCTATAGCACGCGTTTCTGAGAGGGTTCCTGCAGCTGTCCAGTATTCACAAGGAGGTCAGAATGACATGTAGGAGACTAGGGACTAGTTTTTTCAGCTATAATTTTTCATATACTGAGCTAAAGGGCTGCGAGTGTCCCAGTGCAAAGGTTTCCACGTATCTGAACCGCACCGAAAAACAAAGATTTATCAGAGTGCCGTTTGCCACTGACATCTGTCACTGCTGTGTCAGTTTTGTGGCTGCTGTGCAAACATAGAACCTTAGAAAATTCAAAACCTGGGAGAAATGCATGGTTGAAATAGCTCTGAATATTTCTGTTTGGCTAAAAGGTCACAAAGAAGTTGGATTTGGTTGGGGTTTTTTTGGTTTTGCTTGTTCTAGTTTTTAATCTAGAAGTGCTGCACATGCACTGGTTCTGATAGACAGTATTATGACTGATATTTTGGGGGTTGATTTGAAGCACTAGCAATGAAGGCCTACCAGTGCTTTCTTAGGAGTGCAATGGAAAAACTGTAATGCTGACCCTTTTTATTGGTAATATCAATGTGAAAAACAAACAAATAAACCACAATAAAATGGTATCACGCTTAGAGTTAAATCTAATGTTTAGACACTCATTGGTAGAAACTGAGTGCACTGAGGAAACCTTGTTCATAAACTCTTTCTGAGGGATCCCCTGTTACCACTTGATGCAAAGGTAAGAAACAGGTTTGTTTGGTTTTTAGCAGTCTCACAGAAAAGAGCTTGTTTGTCTCCCAGTCGAAAGCCGTAGTCCTGATGGCATTCAGCTGGTGGTGGAATGGAATCAACTGGATGGTGGAATGGAAGATCTGTTGGCAGAGATATGGCAGGAGAATTAATAGATGCAGTGAGGGGTTTAATTTCATTCAGTAAAACATAGCAAAAAAGTGCTTTAGTGTTTACTTAAATTTCTGAAATCGAAATTCTGGGGGGGGAAAGAATTGCCTCTGAAAACTGATCTGAGTTCTGAAAAAGATTCACCTTTTCCTTTCAACGTGTAAACCAGACTTAAAGATGTTTACTAAGAGGAGAGCACCACCTTGTGTTAGTAAGTCACTACATCTTGCAATGCTGAATGGGAACGGTTCCTCATACAATTATATTGGACTCGAAGAATAAAAATGCAGGTTTTTTCTCACATGGTGGTCTTGTTCTTGTGCAGTAGAAAGCCAACAAAGGAAAAAAAAGTCATAAGTGTAGCAATTAAGACCTGGATATGTGGTCTGAGGGTCAGAATTTGTGTCAGCACATACACTGTCAGAACTCTGGGTTTATTCTGAATCAAGATTCTTATACAGAATTCGAGTTTGTGGCATCTGATGCTCTTCAGATAAGACTTTTTTATTTACTAAAAGTATATGCAGTACTCATTCTGAGAGATAATATAACGAATGCACATCTATTAAGCATCAATTAGGATGTCTGCTGGTCTGTGAGACTGCTGCATACACACAGCAAGTAATGTCTCCCATGGCCTGTGTTTTGTCATGCCTTCACCAAACCAGATATTTAAGTAGGTATCTCAAATCATCCATAGGAAGTAGGATGATTATCTCTTCAGATCCAAAAATATTAATTTGAGATTATTTTACCATAAATTTCTACCAAATATTATTGTATTTATAATTTATTGATTTATGCTCCTAGTAGTATATTCTGGGAGAACTGATTTCATAGATTGGACTGTTTTCAGATAATATAGAATATGGATTTGTGCTTGTGAAAAAACTTTCAAGTATTTGATTTTATAGATTCCCATAAGGGTGCGATAAATTTGAGACATTCCTTTCTTTAATGTACAAATACATTTCAGATCGTGTAACTCACAATTATAATACATCATGAAAGGTTGTTTTGCATTAAGGGAAAAAAACCAGTTTTAAATATATTAGGAAACTGTGTTCTATGTTGAGTTCTGCAGTCCTCAATGACCTTGAGAAAAATAAGTAGGAGGCGTTTTTGTGACATTGGAGTCAAAACCTGAGCAGCTGGGAGTCACATTTTCATCTTTTAAATACTCTTTAAAAATGGGGTATTTGGGGTGTATTTAACTTACCTTGACTGCAGAAGAAAAAACCCTGACTTTAATACTTCTAATGTATTCTTTATTAACACCATGATAAACAAAACCAGTTAATCTCTTCTGATGTGAGAATAATGCAGATGTATTGCATATTATCTCAACCTAAGTGAACAAACTAGAGAAGCATTCCCAGGAACATTTTCTTAAGGCACTGAATATACATACGAGTATGTAAACTTAGGAGAACCTTGTGGGTGCTTGACCATGGATGCATTTCATCTCACTAAACTTCAGAAAATAATTGGAATGCAGGTGATGGTTTTACATGGGTATTTAAGCTCCATTTCTCTTGTCTTGTTGTGAGTGAGACAGTGGAGAGGTTGAGATCTCCACCTATTTTCTTTTATACAAAGCTAAACTGATCATGTTTCATTTTTTTTGTGAAGCAGAACATTCTCACAGCCAAATTATCAGGGCCAGGTCTTTTTGGTGTTTTGTGCGTGTGTGCATGCGATGATGAACATTTCAGCAGCTTCATTCACAATTTACTGCAGGACCTTAATCCATAACATTCTCATTCTGTACAGATAATCTTTGCTTTTTGTGAAGTCCTGTTACAGATGGACCTGTGTTCTGATTAGGAGCTTTTCTGAAAGGAACCTAGCTCTTCCAGCATGGAAATGAGCCTGGAGAAAAGGATCACCACATGATTGAGCCAGTGGAAAACAAAGAATAAATCTCTGCATTTCTAAGTCTGAATACAAATGTCTGACTCTAAACTGAAATTGGATTGTAAGTGGGGAAACAGAAAAACAAGGAAAAATAGGTCTCTGAAGAAAAAGAACTGAAAGATGCAAAGAGGACTTTAATGTATTTGCATTAAAAACATTGCTGTATTAATGAAACAAAAATACACGTGTGAATGAAAAATAGAAAAATCTTCTACTTCCAATAACTATGCTACAGATGTAGATATTTAAGCTCTAACATACTTTTCAAATACTTTAAAAGGGTAGCTAAGCCTCAGAATTAATTATTTGATCTCAGAGACGGAGACATGATATATAACATGCTGCCCAGCAGTGAATACTGCATGCATATAGAGTCTGGGTCTGTATATAGTTATGCAACTCTTGCTTTGAGTATTTGCCCTGAACCATATAAACTAACCACAGTGGTTGTCAGTCTACATGTGTGTTCCCTGCTGTTCCCAGAATCCCAGCATGTGTTCCCAACATGTGTTCCCAGAATATCCCAGCTGTATACTATCAGTTCTGCTCTGAATCCTTTGTAATACATCAGCTAAAGCCTGTTTTCCCACCATGGAGGCATGGTAGATTGATGCTTTTGGTGAAAGGAGACAGAGATGCTGCAGGTTTGAGAATTCATAGTCAGTTCTGGCGCCTTACTTAAAGTTATCATTGCTGCATCTATCTTTGGAAGTGCAGGAAATCCAGGTGTCCTGTACAAAACATCTTGGACAAGTGCATTTGAAGAGGTGTCAGAGATGCTTGTTTTCAGAGAAGTAACTGTAACAGGTAGACACTAACTTAGTAAGATTGGTTTGGATCAAAAACTTGTGAAGAGCCAAGGTGTAAGAGAAAGTTTCCATTCCAATATTTTTAGAATAATTTCAGATCAAAATTAATTGGTTTCCATTAAAAAATTTTGCTTGGTTGGTTTAATACTAGAGTGCCTCTAGTGCTCTAGAATTTGCTATTATTGATAAAGTTGAAAAAAATGAAAGTATAATCTGGGTATAGAGGGCATCCTTTCTCATTTTGAGGAACAGTTTGCAGTTATGCACTGCAAGCATTCAAAGAGGAGGAGCATAAAAATCCTACCGTAATTATGTAATGTTGAGATGTTTGTTAGGAAACCGAGACTGTTAGTAGGGAAACGGAAAGATATGGCTATAAAAGCTGATTACCTTTGAATAATGTAAGAGGCCGTGGTATGAGTGTGTATAGTAAAAAAGGCCAAACAAAGCTCTACTGCCTTGGACTTCGAAGTAAAAGAAAATCCAAAAGTAAAAAACCCTATATTTATAAATATTTCTTCATTGAAATCAAGACACTTTTTTTTTTTCTTCCAAGAAGCAAAATAAATTAGAATGCTGTCCTGTAGGTCCAGAAGTTTGTAATTGGCTGTTCTTTCCCATATGAGAAATGTGAATAGTCTGTATGGAAGGTAAACTTTTCAAATTAGAGCTGTTAGGATATTTATTGAAGGGGAAGAAACCCCAGATTTTTATTAGCTAAGTCTTATCTGAAGCTGCCTTTCTAAAAAGTTTCTCCGGTCTAGGATGGTCAGAGTTCACATGAGAGCACAGCAAGATGGCTGCAGTATTTCAATGGCATGGAGGAGTGATGGATTGACTTTCTGTTTGCAGCAGGAGAGAGCAATGAGTGTGCTGACCTCCAGCCTCCCCGGGGAATGCCTCTTCTTCCGTTACCTCCTCTTGTCTCCCACCCTGCTTTGCTCTGGTGGTACATCTGAGTCTTCAGGAAAAAGTGCTGTGAAGACCCAGTATGGAGGGAGAAAACATTTGAAGAAAAAAATAAGATAAATTTAAGGGGGGTGGGGGAAAATCCACTTTCGTGCAACTCTGTTTAGGATGTCGTCTCCTCAATTTTATAAGTAAACCAGGAATGCAGGCAATGCCTTCCTCATATGGAATTGTGTATCTCCTGCTCTTTGCAGAGACATGCAAAACAGTACAGGAAACATGGAGCTTCTTCCCAGTGGTAACTGCCGTCTTTTTACAGTTGTCCCAGCATGTGTTCGTGATATAGCACAGCTAGGGAGATATCTGGAATTTCTGGGATTTATTTCTGATCAAAGCTGTGTGCAGAGCTTAGTAAGCAAAGATGAGAAACATTATATTGTCTGGTGAACAATAGCGCGCTCGGAAGAGTATCCCCTGGGAACACTCACGCTGATGGAGCATGTCGCCCGGGCTGCTCCCCCAACTTGGTGTGCTCGCCACGTGGATCTGTGAGGCTGGTTCTCCTTGCTAAGTTGCTCCATGAAGGGGAGAGATGCTTATGGTGTCCTCAGGCTGCTATTACCCTGCGGAGCACAGGAGAACTCTGTGTTCTCGCCAGGTCTCTTTGCCCACGTGCCTCAGCTGGTAGCAAGCTGTTGTGCTCCTCGGTGGCAGGCTAGGGCTGGGCAGGCTGGCTATGGCTGCAGCATGTTTGTTCTTCACCCTCCTTTACCCACTGCTTGTTTTTACATTTTTGGGACAGGAAAGCAGTTGAATTCAGTGCTACCTCTGCCTTCTATTGCAGTCACTGTTCTGGCATTCATCTCAACTCTCCTGGCTCTCCAAGCTGGAACTAAGGATGACATGTTGCAGCAGGGATTTGGTCTCAAAGGTCATCCTTCATTCCAGGGTTTTTTCCAACTGTTTCCGTCCCAGAAAGATAACCTCCCTGCTTTAGCAGTACATGTTTTCCTACTTCTTGTTGCTTGCAACGCGAATGCTTCATTGTAACTGCAATTAGTATACCAGGGTTCACAGTGAAGGGCTACCCATTAGGGAAGAACAGTAAATCCACAATTTTGAGGTTATGTCAAACTCTGTGCATCGCTATTTCAGTGTCACCCTATCTAGTTTGTTCTGCTAAACAAGGACCTCTTTTAACTCTCCCAAATAATCAGAATTTCCCAGTTGCTTTCAACATTGCTTTCTTCTTGCTCTTGCCTACTATTTTCCTTTTTTTTATCTGCCTTTATTTTCTAGCTTTGGATGTATCTGGTCTTATGTTGGTTCCCAGGGACCAGACTTGTGGTGGAACTTTATTTCCTTCCACCACGGCACAGGGCATCTAGGTTTTATGACTTTATGATTTTATTTTTTTTTAACTAAGTGCATCCTGGCTTCTGCTTCTGAAAGCTGCTGAAATAAACAGCACCTGCTATATTTTATAAAGCAGGTGATAAGGATTAATTTCTGGCTTGTCTACCATAGTATTCAGAGGAACAAAACCTGTTTGGATGTGGAAAAAATGGGTGTTACTCTGCACTGTGACAGCTCAACACATAAGGATTTTATTAATGCTATTTACAGTATTTCACAGTCCTTCCTGAATTTTAGCTCTTGTCCTGCTGTGCCCAAGACCGTCAATGGTTAAACAATCAATTACCACCATCTATCTTAACTTCATAAAAATTTGAGATATTCCCTTTAAAAATGCATCTGTATTGCATTTGCACGAAAGATGTTCACTGATCCTTAAACATTTCTGTTGTTCTCGCTCCCTTTTTTGGTTCAAAATTTGTGATAAATGTGCTTTAAGTCACTGCCTTACTTCATGGGTTACACCCATTTTTGTATGATTTCAAGAGACACACAAGAAACAATAATTTGGAAATTCATTACAATGCCAGGGTTTATATGTTCTCATTAAGCATTAATTGGTAGTTGATGGCTATTGCTATTTTTAACACCATTAGTTCATAGCAATGTAATTAGTGATGCTAAGTACAGGATCCACATTAATAGCGTTACTAATTGTAAATCTGGAGATAGAAACACAAGATGACTGGTTAATTTCTAGGCAATATCTCATGATAATTGGCTATAGGACATTTATGCTGAAGTAGAAAGGTAAATAATTTAAAATCTTTTCTTGTAGTTTGCAATACTAATATAGTCTGTTGCCCACATTTTAGTCCTGTAAAATACAATGCCATTAGTATCTCACAGCTTCTGCAGTTATTAATTTCCATGATTCTCAACTCTTTCATCTATACTAGCAACTGTGAATTAAAAATGAAGCAGAAGCAATAAACCAACAACTTTAAGGACATCTGCCCAAGAAACTTTGTTTTTACAAAGCAGTGTCAAAAATAAATTAGGGTTTTAATTTTATAATGCTTAGATGGCAGATGCTTACCAATGCTGCTATTTTGTTGTTGTTTTTGGGTTTTAATATGAGATTTATACTAGCTAGCAAAAAATTAGCTCCCACTCTGGGTATTATTAATAAGTGATTGCAATATTTAAATTCTACTGAGCCAGGTTTTAAGCAATTTTTGCTTCAGCAATTTTGTGATAGGTCTTTTTAGATGTAGAAGTTCCTGTGTACAGATGTCCAAAGTGCTTCTCAACATCACTGTGCAGGGTTTCATAGAGCCCATGTCCCCAGCGTAACTGAGTACCTCCTAAATATTAAGAGAAGTAACAAATCAGCATGATCTTTTCAGCTCCCAGCAAGTAGGAGTACATGTCTTGATTAGATCCTGAGTTATATAAATAGTATAAGAACTGATATTAGAGAGGGAATGGATGTGTGTGAAAGCGAGGCTGAAAAAATTAATGATGCATCTTTACAGCCTTACTGAGACCTCATTGATTTCCATGGAAACCTTTTCATTGACTTCAGTGGGTCTCTTTAGTCTGACGCTAGAAAGGGTGGTTGACAGACAGTGAGGTGCATGCTCTGGTCTCAGTTCCATTGTGCTCGCCAGCATTGCCTGCTGCTCAGTGATGCTTTACTTTCAGTAGATTTTAACTGCTTCCTGATTGAGAGAAGCTTTAATTTGGAGCTGTTTTCTGTGGTTAGGTGATACCGAGATATGCTTCCCAAACCAGAGCACGTAAAGTGGTGCTATTACTGTAAATACAAATCTGTGATAGGTAAACCAAGAAATCAAAAGCACAGGGAAAAGCTGTCTAGCTCTATCCTAGCATTTTTCACAGAGATATCTTTGCCCCTTCTCACAACATAGTGAAAGACTAGGAGAGAGATATAAAACCAGCCTTCCATCTCTAGGACTTCTTTTCCCCCAAGATTCCTTCCCCCTAACTGAAAAGAATTTGGTTGGGTTTGTTGGGGTTTTTTTTGTGAATAGGAAAAAACCTTTATGTTTCTGGACATGATTCATACCTCTCCCCCGCTGTCTTGTCTCACCTGATTTAGTGACTTCCATGATGAAGTTCTGGGAAGAGGGGACATGCCTTGTCATGGTGATTAAGCAGGAGAATTCCTGTTTCTGGTCATTAGAAAACTTGCTTGCTTGCTCTGAGCAACATTGTTTTCTGGAGAAAAAATTTTTAAAGTAAGAATAGTGAAGTAAATTTCTTTTGTAAGCACAGACAATACAAACTGTTTCCTTAGAGTTCCTGCTGCAGATGTGAACAGTATAGGAACTCTGGAAATTACAGTTGTAATTGCTGTCCTTTTTCTTACTTTATAAAGGCCTTTATCTGTTTGTTTGTTCCTGATCTGTTTAACAGGTGACTGATGGCACATATAAGGAAATATGGAGATAAATAATCTTATTTTCCCTGTCATTTGTTTCTAAAATCCTTATGTGATAGCATGTTCCTAGGAAGAAAGGTCTGTCTTTCTCAGTGTAACTGTTCCACACTTGGATTCTGAGAACCACCTATTTTCCTCTATCCATGGACTTAACTATATTGCTTTCTAATTTCTTTCAGACTACCAGAACTATTGGAAGTCTTTCAGACTTCAGGTACTGGAAGGAGAGCTGCTTTCCATTACTGATATTATGAGGATTGTTAACTATGCTTTCATTATGGTCATGGCAACCCAAGCTGACTTTCAGACCTACTCTGAGTTAGCAGAAATTGTCTTTTCCTTGTAATATGAAGGCTTGGATTTGGATACACAGACAGGGTAAGGAGCAAACTCTCAGTGCCTTTGCTGCTGTTCTTAATCAGTCTGAACCCTTCTCTGCTGGCTTGGTACTGCTTGTGAGCTGGGAAAGCCCTGCTCCCTCATCCCATTGTGGATGGTAATGGGTCTTCTGTCTGATGCGGTCTGTATCCTGCATGCGACAGTTGAACTCAGATGTGTGGGATTGCAGACAGACTTCTCAAATTAGACTTGTTGTGGTTCTAAACGTCTGTAGACAACAGCATATGTAACTGATTTAGCATTGTATAATACATTTTTTGCATGTGTCTACTTTTAGATATCTTCATTTCTGTAGCACTTTTTATTTTCATTTAATCTTTTTTCTAGGTCTGTATTACAGGCAGGCATATCCCAAAATTTTGTTGGAACAGCCATCTAAATATTTGTGTGCTAAAATTCTCATTTTGAATTCTTGATGAATTATGAAGCTTTGCTTTATAGACCACTATCTAAATGTTCATTCTTTTCTTGGAGGTAGACCTGTTTGGAGGGGTCTTTCGGGTGGTGTGAGGGAAGGGACAGAATGGAAAGTATGTTTTTTTTTCCCATGATCTAAAAAGAACCCCAAAAATGAAAACCAAACTGATTACAATTAAACCCCACTCAATTTCAATCAGTGCCTCAGAGTAAAATTTTTATTAAACTGAACTGAAATAATATTTATGAGAAACTTCACTGGTCTGGCAAACATACCTCTGTTCTCCCCCCCCCCCCAAAGAATGTTTACATTTGGTCTTGCTGCCTCTTCAGAAGAGAAGAGCATATGCAAGTTATGAGTTTTAATGGGTTCTTATAAATTACTATTTGGAAAAACAAAGCTCATAGTTTAAGTTGAATGTTTTACTGAAGGGGTCAGGTTAGATGAAACTCTCCCTCCTCTCCTGCCATGTCAAATGGATGGTTTGTGCGTGTGCTCAGGTTTGCACGTAGCAAAGGTAGCTGGCTGTAAACATTTAATTTACAGGAAGCACATATGCTTATATCTAAACACTGTTTTTCAGTAGAGTTGTTAGTTACACATTTAATCACTATCTTTGATTAAAAGACAGCTTTCCTTAATCATAACTTGAATAGTAGCCTTTGCTTCATGGGGGCAAGGCAATGGCTGAAAACTCTTTAAGCCAAAGACTAACTGGTTTTTGAGATTTTTATAAATGTGGGGGTTAAAAGTAGGTATGAGTTGCTCTTATTTTTAGTTATCTTCTTGCAATTAAACAGTTGGATTCAAATGTTCCGCATTGTTGAGACAGGTAAGGAAACTAGCTGATTTGAGGTAGATCCACATAGAAACTAGAATATTTTTATTTCACAGGAAATTTCGAAATGAATCCAACTTACAACAAGTTGGGTTTTTTTCAAAATAATTTTTGGGTCATTTGAACACAATCTACTCTGAAAGAAATGAAAACGTCTTTGCACTGATTTTGGTTCCCAAGAATGGGTATGGCAAGTTGCAGAGTACTGGGTGGGGGGGGGCGGGGGAAGGTTGGTCACTTGGCAAAATTAAACCCCACCCATTAATACAGGCTCAACACGAAATATTTTCACCGTTCATGGAAGTGCTCAGTCACCGCGGAGCGCAAGTCGCTTGGGCACAGCCCTCGGGGCGCCGAGCCCGCGGTGGGAAGACCGGGAGGCCTCGGTGGGTGTGTTAATGTGCAAATCCCCAGCACGACGGTAATTACCCCCCGCCGACGGCGGAGCCCCGGCTCGAGAGAGCTCCGGGCGAGGGGGGCCGGGGTTGGAGCTGGGGCCGGGGCCGCTCCGCGCCTTGCGGCAGCAGCCGCCTTGGGTCGGCTCGGAGAGCTCCGGGACCCTCGGGCCGGGACCCGCTGTGCGCGGCGGGGCGGGGGGCGTGTCTGGCGGGTGGGTGTCCCTTGTCGCACCCCCATCCCGAGCAGGGGGAGCGTGGCTGCTCCGCTCCGCTGCCGCCAGTAGATGTCTCTGTAAGGCAGCGGTTGCGAGCTGCGGAAAGGCCGATCTCGCTTTAAATGTGCACACGGCATCGAGAGACGGAGCTTGTCAGGCAGGCACGAGCACGTGTGCTGAAGGCTTCTCTACACTATCAGAAATACCTTTGCTACTCGGGTGGTTCTTCACGTCTTTGGTTTCGGAGGCCCGTTCTGTCCTGGCTGTGGAGATGGTGGTACCAAGGACAAAGCGGCTGGCGAAGGGTTGGCTTGTGCTGTGCCCCGTGACGGGTGGGAATGAGCTGCACGGCTCTCCACTCATCCCTCCAGCCTCCTGTTTCACTAAGGTGGCCACTGTGGACCTGGAGGGTGTTGCAAGCAGAACTAGGGTGAGATTTGAGGTGCGCAGTATTGAGGCAGTTAACGGTATGTAAACTTCCTCCATGGGGAAAGTAGGTTACTCTTAACTGTATCTCTTCCAGGTAACCCCAGACACTAGGTTCAATCACTCACTAGAAATGCTTTCAAGCACTTTAGAAAGAGCTCAAAGAAGTTAGACTGGACCAGGGAACAGCTGAAATGAATAACTTTAAACCCCAGAAGTCAAGCCACATGAAGTAAAACCAGGTAAACGCTAACCACAGTGACCAGATTGAAAGGTGTGTTGAGCAGAGGCTTTCTGCTGTGGTAGCTGGACAGAGCTTCCTGCAGGACCTTGATCCACGGCCAGGCTTTCTAAATATAATGGTCCAGATGGTCTATAATGGTCCAGATATAGTAATTCATTGACTTGGGGTTACAATTCTCTCTACACTGATGTAATATTTCAAGTCAGCCTAGAGAACTTTCTGTTTTTCATGACATCTGTCATCTGATTCTGGTTCTTCAAGTAATTTATCATGGAATTTTGAATTATTCAGCCTTTTCATACAGATTCCTAAATGATCTTCATTACCTGACACTTAGGAAGTCTCTTGGATTTCCTGATGATGAAAAGCAAAAATGTGTTAAGCAATTTAACTTTAACTTAAATTATTACCTTTATTAAACTTTATTTTAAATTAATTAACAGGGTGTTATCCTAACAAACATGTATGATTATTTTGTTGTGTTTGTGTATTTTATGTATATGCTTTTTGTACCAAAAGCTGACATAAATATTCAGTTAGGAATGAAAAACTTTTAGCAGTGTTTCCCAATTTCTGCTCTTCCTTTTTCTACAACAGTAACTTTTGCACCTTATAACAAGATACCATCTTAATCCATACTGAAGCAGAAACCTGAATTTGAGGGAGTCTGGTTTGGTTTAGAAGAAAAGAACAAAACAAAACCCTAACCCACATCTGGCTCCTTTGTGGATGCTTTTCTTAGGAAGAAGGAGTGGTGGTTGGGTTTGGGTTTGGTGTTGGCTTTTTCAGTAATGGAACATGGTGCCTTCTAAATAGTACTGCCTTAGAAGCTACACGATAGATAGCATTGTAACAGGAGTAAATTTGTATTTGAAGATACATGTGCAAGACTTATTGCCATCTAGTGTCCCCATACCTTAATGGCATCAAACACACTCATGGGAACTGTTTTGCAGCTGCCATCCACACTTCTTTTTTTTTTTTTTAAGCAATGTTGGTAAAATGCTTGTACTCATTTGGAACAGAAAAGCTCATTTACACTTGACATTGCTGTCTTTCTGCAGTGAGAGACTCACAGGTGAAACAGTAAATTCAACAAAAAAATGAATTCTCCTGACTTCCCAGGAGAGCTCTGATCTGAAATCAGTTCTGAAAAGTTGACTGGGACTAACTGGTAACTGTTGTAGCGTATAGGAAAGAACTGCAAATGAGTTAATGAAGTGGACTTTTTCAGCCTCCAGTTTCAGGATCTATGTTTGTGCACAAACATAGGTGTTTTAAGTACAGTGTTATTGTAAGAGATGCTGTTTATATGTCAGTAGCATTTAGCAGGATCAGTGAAGACTGGAGCTCAGTAGTGGGGGCTGCAAGGTAGGAGTGCAGGAGGCCGAGTATCGCTAACGAATCTTGGTGCACATTTGAGCTGTCACCAGTTCCTTCTAGTGCAGAAGGGGGAAGGAAGTGAACATAACTTCTTATTACTAATGTAGACTGGGATAGAAAGTGATGCAGTAGCTTTTCTACAGCAAAAGAAGCTTGTGTTTAAATTAGGAACCCAAACCAAGCCTTAAAACAAATGAAGAACTCTGTATAAGCCCTTCTTCTAACTACTGTGTCAGGTCCAAAATATAATACAAATCTTAGCGCTGCCTCAAATTTTTTAGTGAATTGTATATTCACTGACATTGAATTTGGGGAGTTCTGTGCAGATTATTATATCCTAAGTTACTCACACTTCTTGAAGTTTTGTTATTTAAACCCTGCGTTCTGGTATACTATCTGTATGGCTCAATTCACAGCTCTACCTGAGCAACTATTAGTGAGACCTGTGGTACTACAAGGAGTATGTGTAGTTATGTTTAATTGTGTGCTGAAAATGGCCACAGGGGAGATGGCTTCTGTGGCTGTGTTAAAGATGTCATATATATCTCCTCTTTATCTTCTAAATCTCTTTATGGCTTGTATCTAGATTTTTTTTTATTTTATGATGAGACAATTGTCAGAAGATCTTAGCTGGAATATATATAACTCTAACTGTGAGCTTTTTGGTCATAGTTTTTTGATGGCTTTTGGAGTCTTGGAAATTCCTGTAGATAAGAAAGCCTTATACCACAGTTTGAAGAAGCAGCTCTTCCTACTCTGAGGCTTAGTCCAGTCTGTGCGCAACTGCTTGTTTCAGTTGTATGTGTATGGATCTTTGACTCCCATCAGTGATTTGACATCACAGATCCAGTGGAATGCCAGGCAGAAAAATGAGACCTGCATAGCATAGCTTTAAGTGTTCGACAGTGCAAATGGGATGGATGCCAACCACACATCTTGTCTCCCCTTATGAGAAAAGCTTAGAGTTGTAAATGCAAGGGCAGTTGGAGTTTGAAACCTGCAAGTGGGCTGGGCTTATACAGTGGGGATGTCTGCAGCTGGAGGCCCAGTTTCCCTGAAATAGTGCATGAATATGTGAAGGTGGGAGACACATCAGCTTTAGCCCCAGCTTCCCTGGCCTGCTTAGTTAAGGTACAGTCTCATACAACATATACTTCTTTCTTGACCCATCACTACCATGGTCATAGGTTTATTTCATTTTTTTGTTGTTCATTTTGTCACACAATTCTTGTGCCAGCCCTCTCTGACAAAAGTTATCCTGTGATGATGTTAGTATGAGAAAATATAATGCAGTCTTAGTTTCTGATAGCATTATGAGCTGCCAAAGGTTACTACCCATGTGATCCTAAAAATAGGGCCTGTAATGAATGTCATCCTGGGAGAATCTAAACTCCTTGTGCTGTGCTGCAGGTTAAGTTCTAACTTCTCTGCAGCTGATAATCGTCCTTTAGGAGCACTAAGAGGTTTTCACCAAGGACAGGATTACGTGGATTGTTCAGGACTGAGAAAGGCACTCGGCTTGTTTTGATGCATCACAGCTCCTCCTCCAGATTTATTTTTTTTGTAAGCCTGATTTCAGGAATGTAACAAAAATAAGTTGACCCTTTGTGACACACCTAATGAAATAAGCACATTTCTTCTGCTTTGTGGTATAGGTTGATGAAATTATAGCCTTAAAAGCAACGGGCTCTTGACACATCTCCATTAATGGAAGGTTTGATTCTTTAGGTCTTCTGCATAAAGAAAAATCAGTGATTGTCTTACAAATAAAGAACATAGATATGCAGTACTACTTTTCAGGTAGGCAACATTAGCGAAACTGAGACAGAAGCAAAGTCGTTTGTGTTCTTCTTTTCCAAATTCCTACTTCAGCATTCCAAACCCAGAGTCTATCTTTACCATCCTCTCTGCAATACTCATTGATATCCTAAATTCTTAAATTCTATAGCCATGATAGTATTTTGAAACATTTCTAAGTGTATGGTAGATACTGGACTATCTTAAAGTTCTCAAGCTCTTGCGGAGATAAACTTGCCAAAGTTGCAGGCAGTTGCAGATGTTTTGGACTGAATAGCTTCTTTCGAGGAGGTGAAGAACACACTCATCGATTAAAAGTATCTAGCAGCTACAAAACCAAATTAATCCATCCTACTCTTAGTCAATTTAGAGCTATATCTGTTGCCCTAAACCTCAGCTTTGTTCATATTGCAAGAAAAAGCAAAAAGCAAAGCATAACCACAATGGGAATTTTACCACTACTGTAAAGGACTGTATTTTTGCCAACAAATAAGCATTTGAAGCATTAGTTTTTGTTTGAGGGTTTTTGTTTCCCCTCAAGAGCTTACTCTGCAATTCTCAGCAGTTTCTCTGGCTCTTGATTTCAGAAAGGTTTAAGGGTACATACAGTGTTCCAAAGTTAATAGAACAGTTAACAGAGCAAATTACTTTGGAGGCAGATTTGTACTTATCTACTGAGCATCATAGGCGTGTTGTTACTGCATGAAAGACTCTGGTTTGAGTCACCCTTGTATTTTTCTAAAATCAGATGTGCAGGCATACAAGTATTTATTTCAGAAACTGGCTTTTTTTGTTTGTTTAGTTTTAATCAACATAAATAACCATGGATTTTTAACTCTGTTCCTATATAGTTGCAACTTCTCAAGTGAAAAAATAAACTGCCAGTTTCATGTACGTTTGCCTGCACACATTTTGTTAATATGTGAATAAACTCCTTCGTGTATATGCCAGTGTCTTCTGTTTTCCTGCAGCAAGTACTTTCTTTGATTGATGTACTTGGAAGCGATCCTTATCCTCATTCATTTTAATTGAGAGTAATGAATTTAGAGCTTTTATATGCACAGATTGGCTCTGTTCCATTTCTAACTTTCTTCACCTTTGCTAGGAGCACAGCCTGCTCAGAGCTGCATTGGAAGAAGTTCAGGACTTAGTGCAGCATTCCTGGAGAGGACAGTATCCCATGAGGAGGAGCCATCTGTTTATAGACAGGCTGATATTGCCAAACAGCTAAGATTTTTTTTTTTAGGCAGTTTCTCCCTCCCCACCACTTCCACTGAGGAATCACTAATCAGGAAATAAGCTTCTTCCCTTGGCTGATTTGCACAAGATAGAGAGTAGCGTCCACAACTGTGGTTCAAGTTGTTTTGAATTCAGTGAGCGGGTTCCAAAGCACTGCTGTGCTAATGGCATTTGGGGAAAGCTTTACAGAAGAGAAGCTTGCCTTTCTGGAGCTTACGTCCTTTAAAGTGAACGCTACTGGCATAAAATAGAACTGTTATACTGTGGTCTCTTGCAGATCTAGAGCCACTAAAATTGTCTAAGGTTAAAATATATTTTCATTTCCCATATGTTCCCTCACATTTCTTATGTTCTAGAGCCTTAGAAAGAAGTGGTGTAGTTTACATAGTTTCCCTGTTCCTTTTCAGTTTTGAAGGAACTTTAAAGTGAACACCAGAAGGCAGGTGTTTACCTTTGTCAGTTTTATAGAAACTTTTTATTTTTATGCACAGGAGAAGTCTCACTGACCATTTTACATGTAATATACTGGGGATGTGATGGCTTTTTTACCTGTGGAGGACGTGAGCCACTGTAGGGATAAACTGGCAACACTGTACTTGTGAGGTGCTGCCAAGCTGTGCCTGACACAGTATGTTTTATGATCAGCAACAAGGGAATTACCCCTTTTTGGAGCAGTTTATCGAGTGTTTATCAACCAGTACAGTTACTGATCCCAGTCAAAGCAACCTCTGTAGCTCTGATGATTTATCCTGAGGGTTACTTTATTTCTGAAATGTGCAAAAGTAAGGACATGACTAGCAGTCTCCTCTGCTTTAGAAACTGGCGTCGTAAGACGTGATCTGGAAAGGGTGGCGTGGGAATAAAGTTAGTTGCGGTGACTTATTGTCTTCTGCAGTGCCATGGATGTATAGAAGGTACGCTGTGACATGGAAGGTGCCTTCAGGGCAATTGCCTCTGCTTGTTCCCATTTCAACAAGGGGGTTGGTTGCCTTGGGAAGACTAATGTGTTTTTCCCTAAGAGAAATGTAGGGGCTGTACCTAATCCCAAGTATTTGGGAATGGTTCTTCTGCTGTGCTTTGTGTTGCATCTCTAGTAGAGTATGCTGTGTGCCACAGTCAGAGCTGTGTTGTGGTGAGACAAAGTAGGATCCAGCCTCCCCTCTTAGAGCTGGATTTAGCACTGCCATGACATCGTTAGTAACAACTTGTTTTGTTGGTAAAGGTAACACAGATGACTCAGAAAATATAGAAGCAGCAGCTTTCTTGAGTAAGAAGGTATTATTTTTACAAAGTCACTTTTCTGACCATAACAGCACTTAAAAGCTGGGTCTTGAAGTCCAACAGCTGTGATAAGGCTGAATTGTTTATTCAGTCCCAGAAACAGCATTGTCAAACTGTTTATCATTATCCTAAAATAATAACTTAGTTCTTCCTGAGTATTCATTAAATACTTCTACTATTATTATTACTATTACTAAGTTCACATGTGGTTTCCTCATACATGGGACCACTAGCACAAAAAGGTTGCTGACATTACCTCTTTAAATTCCTGGATTGTGCAAGAGGCAGAAGAGAGTTTATTCCATCCTGCAGTATGTTCTGTGCACTGTTGGTTTTCATACTTAAATTCACAGTTAACAGTAGGGTTGATTGTCTCCTTTGCCTCTGTGGGGGAAGGGAACGTTGTTTTGTCGCTGAAGCACAATGCCTCCCACGCTTACTCTTGGGTTCCTGCCGCTTAAGCACACACCCCGTGTTCCTGGGTCTGCCTTAAGGTACAATCTATCTTCAAATAAGTAGAAAAAACCAAACCCTGAAGTTGAGCGAAGTACAATCAAGCCTTTTGGAAACTAGTTAAACACTTAGAAGGGTGTATTTAAAAGAAAACTTTCTGCGATCAACAAAGTACAGCTTTCATCACGTATTCTTGGTCAGAGAGTTCTTTTCCTCTTGATGGCCATTTAGCTTTTTCTGAACAAGCTGTCTCATGTGAATTTCCCTCCTGTAAGTCAGTGCTTATTAAGTCTTCAGCTATGCTTTTCTTTGATTTTGTTTACACTGTCAAAGCTTACTGGCTTTTGTACGTAGCTGCCATTCAGCTAGTTCAGGTTTTGCAAATGCATATATGCAATGTTACATGCAATGTACAAATACATTCTTCAAAGAAGATGTCAAAACAAGTTTCAGCTCATTTTCAGAAGTATCTAATTATAGCAACATAATTAATGAGTCTGACATTTATCTTTCTTAACACAAAAGACCATACTTACAAATAAAAGCATTTCCTACAGTACGTGTAATAGCTCCAGCGTAAGTCTAAGAGACATGAGAATATAGTTTAGAATACGCTATATTCTGAGGAAACAGAAGAAATATTTGATGGTAAAGAAAATGTAGAGTTACTGTGATTGCTTGCAGTTGAGATGTGTTACACCTTGGTATCTAAAATCATAGACTCAGACTGAATTACATGTATCCGGTTACTGAAAATGAATGGTAAATCTCCTGTAGAAAGGATAAAAATTTCATTAATGTAAACCCATCTTTTTCAGAGAGCATCTAGGTACTGTCTGCATCTGTTCTAGATGAAAAAGGTAGTATTTTCTTTCTTATGTACTCGGTGCATTTGACATTAGGTATAGACAGTGGCAGTCTTTTTGTTGAATAGTATCTATTTTTATGTTCCTTTAATATATTTTACATACTTGAAGCAACATATTGATCAACCGATGGCCTAAGACAAAATCCTCCAAAAGTCTTTAGCTGCTATTTGCATAAAAGGCTGATCATATTGCATACCACCTACTTCAAGAAGGGAGTACTGCTTACCATCCCCTATTTCTCACAGTGTAAAGCCATTTCATTTGGGACACTAGGATTCTCATAAGTCCTTGAACTATATTTCTGCTATATTATTTTGGCTTTTTTTCCCTGGGAAATTAGTTGTAATGAACCACAGTCAGCCATTTGCCTTAACAGTACCCGGTCTTTAATGAGACAGATAGAGATAGATACTGATCTACAGAAAAAATTAGCTGGTGTGTCTATGGAACCTCATATTTTCTGTGCTGTTTATTTTTTTTTAATTATAAGCCGGTATAGATAAAGTGGCAATAACAAAATGTCTGCATTTTTTTAATTTTATGAAGAATTAAGGGAAGGCTTGGATTGAATATTTCAGTTGGTTTTGCTTAGGCTTTGAAACTGATACTTCAGTGAAGTGGATGAGAGGTGGGAAGAGAAGTGAGTTCATATTTTTCACTGCTATAGTCTAGGCAGGGACTCTTCCTAATTGAAAAGGTCTCAGCTTATGGGACAATGGATAGATCTTAACACTTTTCATTACAGAAATCTTACTGTTTGCTTTATTCCCTAGTACTACTTGAGAGTCATAGGAAAAAGTAACTGGTGAATATTATTTGTCTGACATACCTTTTGCAGTGACAGTGTGAAAGTTTTTTTTTAATGCTTGCTTAATTTGAATTAGTTTAATTGCTTTTCATATCCAAACATAGTAACTAATAAGCATATTATCTTTTTACATGTTGGAATGATAATATACCTTTTGGTAAGATTTAGAAACTTCATTTATGTAAATATGTGACTTGCATTTGCAAGTAATCTGTATCTTGGAGTAATGGACATACAAATCCAGCTATATAAAATAATGATACTGAGAGGGGTCTTGGTGGTTTCTTCTGTGTATGTGGAGGGAAGAACTGTTGTCTGAGGAGGAGGGTGTAAACTTTCTCTCTTCACTAGACTTCCCCTCTGTAGCTTGGGTTTTAGTGTCCTGTTTCTTCAGCTGCACAAAGGGAGCCCAAAACAAGAGTTGCAGCATGGAGGAATGTACATATGGCAGTCTGGAAGGGACTCTGCCACGGCAAACCAAACCAAAATTTTCACCTTAGACAGTCTCTCAAGCTAACTCTGAGTCATTAGGAACATAACAGAAATGCTGTTACTTTTCCTCATTCTCTCTTGTTGCTCCAGGCTTGGTTTCAAGCTTTTTTGTGTTTTCCTTATGTCATTCCTCTGTTGTGTGACACCTGATAGAAAATTACTCCTTAGTTTGCTTTAAGAGTTACTATGAAGAAACAAATGTTGTCCATTTACTTTTAGCTGTAGACATATTATGGTTTAATTTCTTTGCATGTGCAGATTTCCAGTTGCTCTGACAAGCTTGCTTTTTAGTTTTGCTTAGTCCTTGTCTGTCGTTCTTTTTAATTGTAGGTGGCTTGCTCGCTCTTTTTGCTTCTGGATGAAGGCTTAGTCAAATGCCTATTTAAGAACTGATGAGTAATTTAAAGGATTTAGGGGAACATTCTGTGCTATTATATGCAAATACATGCCATGCATGGCTCCCTGTGTCATTAACCTGGCAGTCATTTCATGCATGACTCCCCATCTTATTAAGCTAGCAGTATCGAATATTTGATTTACTAAACTGCTATGAACTACTTAGTGTGCTAATATAGGAATATAACTTTTAAGTTTCTCTGGAATAGCTATCTTTGAAACAGATTCAGGAAAACAATAACATTATTTTGACAGCTGTGCTCAGTTTCTGAGGTATATTTTAGTAAGCTTCACAGGACTGGCAAAGTACCTGCGATTTGAATAAGTCGTACAATGACTGAAAATGAAAACCACCAGATTAATTAGAGCCCTTCAGAATTCTGCAGGCTTCGGGAGCCCAGGTCTGTGGTGTATACATCAGCATGCAGTGTGCAGAGCTTGTGGGAGTTACCTACAGGCATGTGCGGTTCTGTATCTAAAACTCTTCAACATCTTGAAAACTCTCCTTATATCCAAGCTCTTCGCCCTTCCCAGGTTTTTGTTACCATAGTAGCATTCACTAGCCAGGGGATTTACTGGGGGTGTGGAGGGGGGAGGAACATATATATTTGTTGACTTGGTTCAATGCCAAATGGAGCAGGAATTATATATGCAGGATGTTGGATTCTTCCTTTAGTGTCCATTTCAGCTGGCATCTAATGTCATCCAGATAATTGCAAGCCACTCTGTCATCATTCAGCCAGCTGCATAGAACAAAACAAAGAGAAATTTAGGATCAAAAGGAAGGAATAGCAATTTAAAAAGCTTTTAAATGTTGTTTTCTCTCTTTCTCAATCAGTAATACTTAAAAGCCTTTAATTTACCCACCCTTTATCCCCCTTCAGAGACAATACACATACACTCACATTTGTATGACTTTGAGTGCTGCTGGCTTGAATGATAATATGTGAGCACTGAGCTGCCCAAGAAAATGTCACAAGCGAGAAATAAGGTCAGATAATGACATCCAAAACCAGAGCAGAGGGAATTATTCAGCGTTCGTCTGGTAGTTTGATTGCAGCTAAGAGTGTGAATCAGCTCCACTTTTATACCTCCTTTATGTTGAAAGTTCTCTGGTACAGTATGTGTGCTTTAGTTTTGGAGCAGGCATCTGAATCGCAAATGCAGCTTAATGCATCTAGTATTGGGTCGTCAGAGACTTCCTTACCTAGGAGGTTGGTGGCTTCAGAGGGCTGTGTAAGTCTCCTCTGCAATGTGCCTGTGCACTGGCACAAGCTGTGAATATGCATTCAAGTGGGAGCTGTGTGGAAAGTGAGCCCGTTAGGTGTGGAGGAAGGAAGGTATGAAAGCACTGCTAGGACTGACTGGGGAAGCGTGTGTACACAGTTGTATTGGGCAGAGCTAGCTGCAGAAAGTGTGCATGCATGTCGGGGGAAGCACAGATGACTTTGCTTAGCAGACCATGGTTATAGAAAATAAAGGCTGGGTAATGTCTCCTATTCAGTGTGTTCGGTACTCCGCACAGCAGAGTCCGTGATTGGTGTAGAGCTGGGAAACCAGCTTCTGGACAGGCTGAGAGGTGCAGTCATTGGCAAAACTCACTTGGTGGTGTGCCAAAGAGGCCAAGAGCAGATGGAGGAGTTGTTCAAGTCCCTCCCATTTGAACTTTGGTGAAAAAAAAATCTTAAATTTTGCCAAGAAATTGTCTATGTGCCTGTGTGATGCAGGTATGTCAAAGGAGAGCTAGTAGTAGTCCTAAATGTAATAAATCCATGCACATTTTAGAACAGGATTGTGTAATCCTATTGACTTCTTGCCAGGATTCATCTGTTTAGCTCCTGTCCCTCGTAACATTCATAAATCTCTTCTTAGTGTACTAAAAGGGTTTTTTTGTTTCTGTAGATTCCCTCCCTCCGTTCCTTCTTCTTGAGTGCAAAACTGATTTCTGGTTTGCTTTGAAGTATTGATTTATTTTTTTTTCCCCTTTTGTTTGTTATGGTGGCAGGTTATCTCTTGTTCAAAGTGCTGGACTCTGCTTACCTTACTGATCTCTTTTGGCCTATTTCATTTTCTGTGGGATGATTAGGTCTCTGGTTTGTAAATGCTTTTCACTTTTCTTTTTGTGCAGTAAAGGGTCCCTCATTTTTTAACCTGATGTTAGTGGACTCTAGCTGATGAATTGAAAACATGAGATGAAATGACTGGTGCAAGTTACTTCTGTGGGCAGCTGAGGTAAGGAAAAGGGATTGGATTGTTTTGTTTCGTTGTATAGCCACAGGCCTCATCGTTATAATTTTCCCAGTTACTCCATTCCCCATATGGGGAACCCTTAAGCCGTGTTATACTCTAGCAAGGACCAGACGTGGCTTCTTGTGTCGTGGCCACATACACATAGATGGGTGCCAGAGGTGGGCAGACAGAATGTGAGATTTTTAGTTAGCTATTTGTCATTAAGCTAACCTTGTTAATTCCCCACAGAAGAAGTTGACTGTTTCTGAGTCATCCAAGCTCACGGAGAAGCAAAT
>WUAM01000431.1:81425408-81464852 GCA_024336885.1 Actenoides hombroni | reverse complement strand
CTCTCTTTCGGGCTGTTTTTGTTTCTGTGGGATGATTAGCTCTCTGGTTTGTAAATGCTTTTCACTTTTCTTTTTTGTGCAGTAGAGGGTCCCTCATTTTTTGACCTGTTGTTAGTGGACTCTAGCTGATGAGTTGAGAACATGAGACGAAATGACCAGTGCAAGTTACTTCTGTGGGTAACTGGTGTAAGGAAAAGGGATTGGATTGTTTTGTTTCGTTGGATAGCCATGGGCCTCATCGTTATCATTTTCCCAGTTACTCCATTCCCCATATGGAGAACCCTTAATCCGTGTTGTACTCTAGCAAGGACCAGACGTGGCTTCTTGTGTCCTGGCCACATACAGAGAGATGGGTATCAGAGGTGGGCAGATGGAACGTGAGATTTTTAGTTAGCTATTTGTCATTAAGCTAACCTTATTAATTCCCCACAGAAGAAGTTGACTGTTTCTGAGTCATCCAAGCTCACAGAGAAGCAAATTAATAGCCCTGAGTACCACAAGATTACTACTTATGTCTTTGTCAAAGCCAGGCTCTACACCCAGATGCTGCTTAGTCAAGAAACCTCACACTGACTGTAAACTAGGAAAAATCGTCTCCTTTGCCTCTATACACAGGTAAGTCAAGTCCTGCCAAGCATTGTCAGTAGTTATCAAGAGAAGGCCAATCACAGTAAATGAGCTCTGTTCACTCACTGGCTACTGTTCACTTACTGTTAACTTCCTGGCTACTGTGTTAACTGCGTATGAAACAGGGCAGGTTCAGTCAGAAAACTGCCAATTGTGGGGCAGCTAATTAATCCAAGCAGTCCATGCAGATAGTTCAATTTGACAAACTTCTTGCTGGAAACATGTAAAGTTTCAGCCTGGTTTCCTGCTGGTTCACCCATGCAGCTTGCTGGAAGCATGCCAGCTACTAAGTGAGCTGCAAAGGATGTGGAGGTTGATTGGCTGTTCTGCCAGGTGGGCTACCCTGGGTCTGGGGATACCAGACTTCCAAGCTACTGCCTGTGAGTCAGGGCAGGTAGGCTGCCAAAGGTGCAAGACAGCCCACCAGGCAGCCTGGGCTGGAGCTGCAGTCACCTCCTCTTTTAGAGAGTATTTCATAACTGATGGGCAGAATAAATTAATCTCAGAAACGGCAAAGTTCTCTCTGAATGTGTTCTTCTTTCCTGCTTTAAAAGCAGATGAGACAAGGGCAGGAAAACAAACTGAAGGATGAGATGAAAGCATTACATCTTTCAGTTAACACACCTGTCCTCTACATATTACTAAAGTTAAATCTGGAAAAACATTTTTGAACAAAACTAGGATGCTCAGTCTCCTTGTACAGAATTTTAGGTTGAAAAGCCAAAGGAAGGTGAGATGAACCTAAAGGCTTTTCAGACAGGAGAAAATTGCACAGCTTTAGTTAAATTTGTGCTTTTAAGTCAGGTTAGTTAATCGAGAAGAGGAATTATGATGAACCTATTTTTATAGGTGTAAACCCTAGTTTTACTAACTCATATCAGAGGGACAGGGATGGCAAGCCATACAGTCTGAACCATGGAAATGTCTTCCCGCTGGTTCAGTGATTAGTCAGTATGCAGTGGCCCACCATCACTATCAGCAAGCAGCTGTCACACCCTTTGGCTGAACTGGTGCTTCTTTCTGGCCGTACAGTGCAGTACACAGCTTGCTGTTTTATTCGCTGTTTGCATTTGCTAGGTTTTGTGGATTGAATTATTCATAGGGCAGCAATTGTCAAATGATCTAGGCCAGAGAAATTCGTTTTCTTGTAGGACCTAACCTAATGTGGCAGCGTGCTGTTATGTACCACACCAGAATTAACAGCTGCTGCTTTTTACAGAGGCAATGCTTCACCAATGTTCTGCTAGAAAGAGATGGCTCTGAATGTTTCAGAGGCAGCTGTTTGCCTGGAGAAGGTAGTGACAGTGGTTTGCAGATAGAAACCAAAGTTTATAACAAAAACAGAGCCATGACAAATGAATCCTTAAAGAAACGGGCACCACGTTAATTCTGAGTTTTGTAGCAGATTCTCCCTCTACTTTCCCATTTTCCTCTTTTCTGCCTGCTATATGCCACCACTACTGTACTAAGGTTGCAGCTATGTAAGAGTCGATTCCTCTAGTTGAGTTACAGATGTGACTGGGCACAACTGCAGCTTCCTCATGATGACAAAATGTATGGTTGTTTAGAGCTTGCCCTTTGCCTCAGTTTAGTGGTTGCCTTGCCAGTAATTGGAGAAGCTGTGAATGTGGGAACGCAGGTCATGTTGCAGAGGAAGCCCTGCCTCTGTGCGCAGCAAAATATCCCTGTTTACCAACACTCCCACTGGAGACATGAAAACATTAATTCAAAAAAATCATAGCCCTTAAACTTTTCTAGAGCTGCTGCTGCTTTTCTCTTCCTTGTCCTCCTCCACCCTCACCAGTGTGTACTTTCTCAAAAGAAAAATTTCTAAGATTAAGGCCAACTGAAAAGTAGGTGCTGTTTTGAAACCATCAGGCTACTTTATGAATCAAAAGGATATATTCAGATTCTGGGACTTGGTCATACTTAAAGTTGAAGTCAAGCTCCCGTTTACTGTGGGAAGAGTCAACCCCTTGACTGTTGAGGTTTTACAGGATGCAGAAAGGCTTTAAGGTCTATAGGCTCTTGCTAGTCTGATCCACCCAGGAGGAAGCCTATAGGAGAATCCCAGACCAGGGCTGGAATTTGCATTTGGGATCAAACATAAGAGGAATTGTTCATCTACACTATGTTATATGTAACTTGTCATTATTCCTGTATAAGAAAACTCTCTAGATGGACTCTTTAATCTAGCAGAGAAAGGCGTAATTAAACTGTGTTGCTAGAAACTGAAGGTAGACATAATTGGTTTGTACAGAGAGAGTAAGTAATCACTGGAAGTGAAGTAGGTTGAGATTCTTTACTGCTTGTAATAATGGTGGAATGTCTTTCTATACATTAGCCACAAGTGAGGGACTTGAGATAGAAATCATTAACCTATACTATGCTGGAAGCCTTAAACAACAGTCTGTAATGAACTAGGAATCCGTCAATAATCACTATTAATTTTTGCTGTTAATCAGTTTTTCTGCACTAGTGGTTATTTTAAAAGCAAAATGGGAGGGAAATCCTACAGTTCAGTTTGACATCACAAATGAGTTTTAGTTTGTTAAAGTTTCTAGGATTTTCTTACTTTTAAGTTAATTTTGGTGTAATTAAAAAATGAGATTTTTGTTCTTGGTTTTGGGTTTTTTTTTCCTTCAAGAAAACATAGTCTTTCTAGACTTCTGCGCAAGTCTCGCCCATAATGGAATAAGCAGAAACAAAGCAGATCACAAAAACACCCTTCATGACATTTCCTCTCTCATTCACAAGGCACTACAGTCGGTGTAATCGAAACCAAACATTTTAGGTGCTGTTGCGTTACATTCCCTGTGATCAGAAGGATCTATAATCAGTAGTTCTGCTTTTCCACCCGTTTCAATAATAAATAGTAAAAACTAGTAATTCCCTATAAAATTGCTCTAAGTGGCACTACAGATCAGACCAGCGAAGCATTGTTTGCCTTTCAGATTATAAACTTGTGGAGGGTTTCTTGATTATCCCTTTTCTTGGTAATATAGTATAATTAACTTGGCAACATTCTGAGTTTTAATAAAGATTTGTGTATTACTGAATTACACAAACAAGTTTCATTTTTCCAGGTCCACGTGCAGGAGAAGTGTTAGCAAAAATAAATATTCTAATCACTTTTGTCAAAACAAATTGCTAACAATTTCTTTACTGTTCTGCATGTGAGAGCTACTTGTAGCATTCATTAATCTAACAGTTTATGATTTGATTTCCAGATGGAACAATTAGCATTTCTAAGCTTTTTATATTCAAACTGCAAAAATAAGCCTTTTTCAGGGGTCACTGGAGACAAATAATTGGAGTCTAATACTTTCCTCAGTTAAATGTGGTAATTCCTGAGTAACTCATTTAACATATTTGTTCTGATGCCTTTTTTTTTTAATATTATTTTAAAACTTTGTCATATGAAACAGTGAAGTCATCTGCTCTTATCCTCAGAGGTCACTTCGACAGTTCTAATCTTTTCTTTTGTCTTCCTTCCTCCCTTCCTGATCAAGAATACCGTGTCTCCTAATTCTGCAAAACTACGAAAGGAACTCCTGAAATGAGTATGTTACTTTTTTTTTTATACATATAAAATAACTGTTCTTTGAAAAGTAACACTGAAATCTTTTTGAATATCACTGGTGATTTATAATAGTGATTGGATTTCCCCAAGTAAATTCCAAAGAGATATCATTGGGAAAAATCTTTATTTTTCTAGGTTGTGTGTGTGAATGGAGCACCAACATATTGTGACTGATCGCAAAGTGGCATCACTTTTTTTTTTTTAATTGGTTGCAAGAGTAGAGAGAAGTGGGTGAAGCTAACTATACACTTTCATACTTAAATCGCAGATATTGAATAGGTCTAATGTGTATCTCCTGGCATACCTTGTAGAAACTTAGGCTTAGCTTCATTCTTTTTAGCCTGATTCTTGGATATGTTTTCCCTTTGGTCATCTGCTAGAGGGAATAGTGATAACTCTGTGAGGTATCTTGCTCTGTGAATGTCTAGTGGCTTCCCTTTCTCCTACAAATAATATCAAGTCTGTCCTTTAATTTGAAAAGTTGAGATCTTTCAGCCTTCTACTTGCATAGCATTTGATTATTTTTTGTTATTTCCTCATTTTAAATTCCCATTCTTATTCTGCTTAATTAAAAAACTGGGTAGTGATGCTGGTGACCACATGCCTATTGCCATGTCAGTTGTCTGACAAAAGAAATTCCTTCCTTACCCCAGACAGAGCCTTTGAAAAGGGAGTTCTGCTTGAAACCCCTTTGAGATATAAGCCAGTTGTTCTTTTGCCATGAGAGATTTGTTTCTCTTGAATTTGTAGGAGCTCGATGTAGTTTACTCTGAAACTAAATGCTTCAAACTGACGTGTTGTTACAGCAAATCTGAATCCGACACTGAACTATTGCCTGCTGACTAGTGCTACAAACACTGTTGAATAAGCCTGTTAAACTCCAGAGAGTTTGGTATTTTGGCAACCTGAACAGCACTTCTTGATCTTGGTTACAGCAAAACAGCCTGAGGATTGATGACAAACCAGCCTAGGCAAAATAGGGTGATGTTGCTGAGGCAGTGGGAATGCAACCTTTTTCCTTTCAGGAGTCAGCAATAAAGTTAGTAGCAAAGTTGCAGCAAGCAGTCAAGTACACTGCAGCAATACACTGCTGAAAGGAATATAGATTTTTATTTTCCCTGTACAAAAGAGTTAGCTGTCTGTGGTGGCAAAAAACTGGGAAATTTCCTCAGCCCTGTGGATGCCCTGTAGCTTCCAAAGGAAGGATGCTGACTTGATGGCTCAAGAGAGGGACTGATGAGGAAGAGAGCTTGCTGCTGCTGCTGCAGGTTTTTATATAGAATTTTGAGCATCTCTCTGCCTTTATTTTCCCATTGTTTAAAATGCATCTAACACCCATTTTTACAGAAAGCTTCTCAGAATTCATGTCAGAAAAATGCTTTCAGTCTGTGCTACGTGGTTGATGAATATCTGACCATTCCTGAAAGCTTTTCAATGTGGACTGAGTAATGCTCCAAAGTACATAATGTGAAGAAGAAATAAAAGAAAATGAGTTGATAAGTTAAAATCCTTATTATGCCCTATTATGTTTAATAAATAATTCCTGCCTATC
The DNA here is from genome assembly GCA_024336885.1 of Actenoides hombroni. Lineage (NCBI taxonomy): Eukaryota > Metazoa > Chordata > Aves > Coraciiformes > Alcedinidae > Actenoides > Actenoides hombroni. The sequence continues at coordinate 81,459,090 of WUAM01000431.1, read as the reverse complement.
AGTGGACTTATAGGCAGTTTTATTAGCATTCAACTTCTATAGTATTCAACTTCTATAGCAAAGAAGAGAATCAGGTCCTAGATCTTCATATTTTCTAGATTCTGCTTAAAAGGGATAGTCAAATAGACTGTCAAAACAGTGACATGCATCTGGGAAGGATTATTTTTTTTAAGTCTTCAAAAGGTCATGACAGCAATCATTGTTTTGTTTGAGTGGGAAAAATTTTGTGTCATCTTTAGCACCATAAATCCAGCATAATTTTATTGATTGAAGAGGGGTCTGTACATGATAAACATGCAAAGCTCAGAATCTCTCCCAGTATGCTGTAGGCTGAAGGCTTACATTTGCAAAGCTATCCCACAGGCACTGATAACTGATCAGTTCATATTTTGCTTTGCACAGATTTTATTACTTAATTTTTCTGTGCTTTCCCTTCCTCTTTATTGACTTTAATTAAGTTTTCCTTAGGGTTTGCATGCTTTGCAAACTTTGACTGCTTAAACAAGTAATCCTGTTTACTCATCACATTATCCCAGTTCCACTTTTGGGCTTAAGTATGTATTTTCTTAAATTCTTTTGGAACTATTGCTCTTCAGCATTATAATGATATTAAGAACTACTCTTTTAATGAAGAGGCAGCAGTTTTGTTTGGTGAGTTTGAAGAACTATATTCAAGATTTTACTGCTATGAAAAGAGTACCTTTTGAGGGGAAATTTTGCAAATGGCCTAAGAGCCAATACTGTCTTCATGTTTCATTTGAAAATTTTTAAGTTAAGGCATGAATATTTTAATAACTGGGTCACTCACATTGGAAGTTGCATAAGAAAATAAGAAAGATGTATAATTCTAGATACAAACAGTGGAACAGGTAAATGAACTACTGATGTTTTGTGTGTATAATTCTATGCATTATATTTTAGGAATTACTTTGTAATTTTTTTGCTAAGTGATATTGAAATGCTGGTGAATTATTAGAAAGCCTGATAAAGCATTTAGTTTTTCAGATATTTTCAGTTCAATGAGGGAAATTTTAGCAACTTCTTTTTAAAGGCTTGTAAGTTTAGCAAATTTTTTTACTTGATTGTGGGACCCAAAAAAACCTAGTGAAAAGTCAAATTAAATTAATTGAAAAACTGCTAATGTTATTAACTTTCCAGAGAGAACTCTAATGGGAATAGAGGCTGTGAAAAACTATCTCTGAATTATCACATTCTGTAAAATTAGCATTCTAAATTAAAAATGATGAAGAGCACACCCTTCTGGCACTACAGATGAGCTTTAAAGACAAAGCACTTGTTTGTTTTCATCTGTGTGTATGTTCACAATTATTCTTAAAAGTCTTAAGAAAGAGAATGAATATTTTCCTGAGGAAAAATGCTGATAACAGAATTTTAACATAAAAGCAAAATTTATTCATTGTTAACACCAAAGGGAAAACACTTTTCCAGTGCGTGGATGTAGATCTGATTTTGTTGTCTAGTTCTAACACAAGCAAACTCATTAAGTTAGGAGACAAAATAAAAATACATCTTTAATAAATGCAGTTATTAATTTTGTGGAATTCAAATAAGTATGAGAATTGAATATAGAGGTTGATACCTCTGTGTATATGGTTGCAGCTAATTTGCAGAATAAAGTTCTGAAAATTAGTTTTTTGATGAACGAGGAGAAATTTCATTATATAATGGCAGCTACTTTGAGGTTTTGGCCTTATTTGTTTAAGAGGAAGAAGTCTGCTTTTTTTGTAATGGGTTAATGACATTAGAGCTGTGGAGTTCAGCTGTTGAGTTCTAGCAAATATTTTTATTTTTCCAGTCTTTAAATTTCCTTAATATTCTGTTGTGGCTCAAAAAGTGTAGGTCCATACTTCTAAAATTTTTGCCCTGGAATCAATACCTGCCATAAATCCAAATCTATGAATGAACTCCATTTGATCAGAAATCACTTGGTAATCATAAGGAATTGACCTAATAAGTGCAGAAAGAGGTGATGGAAATGAACATGAAAACTGACAGTGACTTAAGCGCCTCTTCAAGTGAGTGGACACTTTCACTCTTGAGCGATAGGAGAACAGAGAACTTACTTAAAATAGCCAAATCAAGCTATATGTGTAAATGTTTGCAAAATCAGAGCTATAGCGTCACGGTCTTAGAGAGTTCTGGTAGGAATGGGAGACCTGTCTTTCTGAACATAATGACTTTGGCCAAAAGTTTCACTTCAGCTGGCATTCATAAGGTTTTCCTAGAGAATAAGTTGATTTCCGCCGTTGCTTTCTGTGATGCGTATTTCCTTTTTGGGGTTACTCCTGACAATTATCAAGTAAACTAGGATTTTCAATTCTACCCTGTTTTAGTTTTGAAAACTGTTAGTTTCAGACAGGAAACTTCAGCAAGCTGCAGTACCTGTGCATGAACCTTACAGGAGTGAGGGACTACGAGTCAGGGATGTAATTGTCTGAGAGATCCAGGCAAGTAAGTGACCAAGTTTCTCTGTAATTTTAATTTCTATAATAAGATGTCTAGTTGTTATTGAAAATTATAGACATGGGAACAACCATTCTGTAATGTTATTGAGAATAGGGGAGCTGTCAGATTAGAATGAGATTTTTTTTAGAATAGAGTTCTCTGACCTCAAGTGCTAGCAACAAATGACTGGAAAACCTCTGTTCATGTCAACTACATTCTTCCTGTAGACACTGTGGGACACAGACTTTTGTACAACGTTTTCTAGACAAATACTCTTCAGCATAATTCCTTTCTCATATGTTATCAAATAATTGCATTGGATTTGGTGGATCTTCTACTCATTCTCCTGTTAGTAAATGGATGAACTGGTGAATGTTTCCCTGAGCTTGAAACTAGTTGGTATATTTTAATTTGTTGTTAAGTATGTGTGTGGAAAGTATAAAATATCAGATGAAAAAAATATCAGAATTGCTTTCTTCACATCAGATAAACAGCAAAGCCTATTGAAACTACTCACCATTTTGAGATTGTCATGGTCAGGCTTGCCAAAAGAAACGGGAATAAAATAGCAGCTTGTTTAATGCTAGCCTGCATCGTTTACAGGGCTTTCATGAGATCTCCTGTCAGCTCACATTAACCAGAAGTCATTGTTTCCGTTGGAAACATTGACAACTAGAAGTGTTTGGTTGCACTGGGCCTCATTACTTATGTTTTGTTACCCTGTGATAATACTGTAATAGGTCATTACTGTTCTTGTTAGAGAGAAAAGGATTTAGTTAGGTGATGCATAGTGGCTGTTTCTGTTGAAAATGTTTGCACCTTGAAGCTGCAGTGCCTCGTCACATCATTAAAGTACGGCTCTAGCAGAAGGAAGAGCATATATACTGGAAACGATCAGGATGGAATGACATCTGTGTGTTTGTGAGTCAGTCTTTAATATGTTAATGGCAATATGAAAAATGGGCAGTTGCTGGCTCCATTGATGGTGATGAGGGAAACTGTCCGGCACGGACCCCTCTATTTTTGTGGAGGACATGAATTTTCATTACTGTTGCTGTGGTATTGGCAAACACATGGGAGGCAGCTGAGGTGACAACAGTGACTTCAGTTTTGTTTATTTCCATCTTAGGATTTAACAGTGCTTAAACACGTGGTTAATCTGTCTCTAGTTTAAAATCATAGTTTAAAGAAATCTCTCATAAAAGTGTCTAAATGAAAGTACACACCATAAAAGCTATTTAGAAAAGAAGTTTTTAATGGAAACACTGCTGCAAGATATATTATAGTGGCTCTGAAATTGCACCGTTATAATAAGGGTTAAGGCTCAATTGTTCACTCTCCAGCAGCAATAACTTTCTCATTGGAATCTGAAAATAAACCCCTATGAATAAAATGACACCAAAGACTGGAGTTGTTTTCTTGAGACAGCTAGCCTTTTTGTACAGAAGCCATTCTGAAGTCTTATACTGTAGTTCTGCTGAAAAATTACACTGGCTTGCCAAATATCTTAATGACTTTTCTCTCAGCAGTTGGTAATGGTGAAATGTTATTCTAGTAACCATAATGTCTCTCATAAAACAATTGCATACAATATGTAGTGTACTTCTATTTTAGCGAGCACTTCCATCGGGCTCGTACAGCCAGTAGCCATTTAACATTTCATAGCAAACTGCTTACCAGTCCTTCAAGTGTAATATTGCAGAAGCAGTGAAGAAATGCGTGATTAAAAGCATTCGCTGAGAGTGGACCATTTAGTACTACCCTATCTTGCAAGATAAACCAGCCTTCACATATGTAGGCGCTCATCATATAAATGACAGTTCTATGTGGTCATTTAATTTTACGATCTCAATTCTCGCATATATTGCTAACATAAATATAGCGTTCTCCTGCAGGGAGGTCTGCTGGGTGTTATAAAATCAGTAAGACCTCAATGGGTTCAAATGGACATCTTTTATAATTATTGCTATAAAATTTCTTGACAATGCATTTTGTTGTCCAATGGGTAAAGAAAATGATTTTCTGAAAGAATGGATTTTGACAAAGAGAGCAACAGAGCTTAGGCGTTTGTTCCTGTGTTCAAGCATATTTAAATTACCTCCGTTACTCTTACCTTTTGGACGGAAGCCAATATCCTGGAATAACTTTTTACAATGAGACTCCAGTCAGTGCGTGGCTATATTTTCAGTTGTTTTCTGGTGTGGCGAGACAGTGTAGGATATCTAGAGGGAAAAGATTAATTTGCTATTTAATGCAATTAAATTCTATTTGCCAAGCAATTCTTTTTACATGCCCTTGAAGAGACTGGGGAATCTGAAAGAGGATTAGGGCAATAGATATATTCCCAGAAGTGGTTTTGAGGGAAGGAACAGACTCTTCTGTGCTGGAATTCAAGAAAGTACTATTGGCTGCAGATCATCAGGAGGGACCCTGTTACATCTTTCTTACATTGCTCAAAAATGTTTCTCTTTGACCTGCATCTGAAAAGGAATTTCTATCCCATTTCTTCACATTTCCATAATAAAAAAATATATTAAGTTTATTTTAGAAGGCTGAATAGCAAAATTTTTATTTCTTTGCTTGAATTGCCTCTGGAACGTTGGCTTTGCCTATAGAATGGCTGTGTTGTACACCAGCACAGCTGTGCAGCTTTGTGTGCTGGCCCTGGGGACCACCAGCAGACTGCAGAGAGCATGGTCTGCATTCTGTCAGGAGCTGAAGTTAGGAGGCTCAGACACTCAGAAGTGACTCAGCTCTTCAGTGCCTCAGTTTACTTAGCTACTGAATCAATTTGTGTAAAACATCTGTAGTGGTTGTTTTACATCCATCAAAACAGGAGGGCATCTGTACCCAAATGGATGGACTGTATCAGTATCTCTCTCTTACTACTTTCCATATTGAGGTTCTACTTTTTTTTTCTCTTTTAATTTCAATGAAATCCATGAATTCTCACCAACCCACAAAAAAATGTGCCTCTCTTTTGATAATGAGATGTACATTTACAGTGATTGATGCTAGTTTATGATCTAGTTTCTCTTGTCCATCTTGGAATAGGTGGGGAAAGTCTACGACACATAGGTGTTCTGTCTTTCTTACTTCGATTTTGTTCTACAATAAATCTCTCTCACATAGCAACGACTTCTTAAAGCTATGCTTGCATTTTTATGTTGATTGCTCAGTGTCCGATCTCTAAACAGTCTTTTAAGTGCTGCAGTATCGCATGTATAGTAACAACAGAAACATAAAGCTAAACGTATTGGAGTAGGAAGTGCAAGACCAATAGGCATTTACCCCAGGAGTTAATTGGATGGTTACCACATAATTGTAGTAATGAAGTTGTGAGTTTGCAGTTGATAAATAGCTGCACAGTAACCTTTTATAAGATTTAGGTAGCAAGTAAGTTAACTTGTTGCCTCTACTGTGTTCATGAGGAAAAGGTCAAGGCAAAGGCAAAACGAACAGTATACTTATTAATGTATATGTTTTTTGGGTTTTGGCAGCTCAGATTTTTGACATTTTTTTCCTATGCGGTTCTAAACCCATTATATTAATTGTTTTTCTTACCTGAAATGAGAGCCAAATGTCTCCAAATACATTTACCTTTGAAGTAATTAAAATAAAGTGTCTTCTGACCATAGAAAATGAGCAAACATGCTCTGCATGAAAATGAGCAATGAAAAGGAAAAAACTGTTATGCAAGAAAGCAGTAAGGGAAGGGAAAAAGAGAGATTGTAGTTGCAGTTTCTTAACTGGAACCTTAGCAAACCTAATCAATTATTCTTAGCCATCTCACACATAAATGTGTTAGCTGCTATAGCTTGGAGATATTTGTTAAGAAGATTGTCAGACTTTTGTGTAAAGGGTCAAAGCCATCTTATTCTATCCATGTCCTAGGAAAAAATAATTTACAGGATTTCAAAAAAATTGGGGATTTTTCTAATTGTATAGAAGGGTTTTCATGCCTTTCACAAGTATTACCAGTTTTCTCATATTCTTGTTTGAGTGGGTAGGCAAAAATTGGGATGGACAAATGTGTCATTCCTAAGCAGTTACAAAATAGAAAGAATCCGACATGAAATGGGGAACTCGAACCTAGAGCTAGCTGAGAAAATGTAAATAGTTTGACTGAGATCTAAACTGATTTCTGTATTTCAGATTATTTCAGTCCTTTTGCTCTTTAGAAGTGTACACTAGAGGTATATGGATAAAAGCTTTCCAAGTATTTAATGCTGAGATTAGTACACCTACATAAATTGATATTATAGTAAGGCAACAGCTCAGCTTGTGCTTCTTGGGTAAGGGTTGTTGTTCCCTGTGCACAACACACGGGACAGGGGTTCTCAAGCCCAGTTTGCTTGGGTAACCTCAACTGTGCAAGCAGCAGTTTCTGGTGGTGAGCATATCTGTGGCAAGTGTTGAACTCTTACGGAATGTGTTCACCTAGCTTTGCTGCTGTGCCCAAGGCAGGTGCATGGCTTCTTGGTACTTGTCCCCCAGTGTGAGATTCCCTGGTCTAAGCCAACAAAGAAATCTGGTCACTCTAAATATAGCTTGGGTGAACCACTTGTGTCCAGTTGTAATATTCATGAATATTTGTGGAGGTATTCACAAGACATCCCAACTTTAGAAAACCTTGTGAAAAGAGTTGTGTATGCTGAATGTTTATAGAAAATAATAATATTTAAATTTTTTTTCTATTCAAGTGTGGAGTTTCTCCAGCATTTCTCTGCACCAAAGACACATACACAGCACTTAGAAAGACACATGTCAGTATAAAATGAAGTTAGCTAACAGCCAAAACAGCAGGTCAGTTTTGAGACCACATGGTGGTTCTACTTAATGTTTTCTGGTTTTAAAACAAATTATATTTATGGAAATGCATGTGTATGAACAAGCTTAATTTAAATTCTGAAAAAAAACCATGCAACTGATTTTCCCTATACGTAACTATGCATCAGATGCTTCAAGTTTCTGTAACAAGCCATTTACAATTTTCTCACAGTGCTGAGAGTGCTTCGTAGGAAAGTGGGCTGTGCTGTTTTGCTCTGAAGATTCAGACTCCAGGGAAACAAACCACATTTTCCATTGACTTTAGAGTTCATTTAAGTAATCTTTTTCATGTCAGTGAATAATTCAGATAATTCTGCAATGGTGACATCTATGGATCTCTGCTGTGGCAATCTGATTTCAGGTGCTGGATCCCAAACCTGGGGCCCTTGGTTGCACAGACTGTTGGTATTCCGGAAACTTTTTGATATTTGGTGAAAATTCCCAAAGTATTGCTGGTCTGCATTCCCACTATCAAACTCCAGCTAATGTGTACTAGATACTTCTGTTGGTTGGCTTTGGTGTTATTTCACAGTAAAGAAATCTCCTTTTAGTGTAGTGGCTGCTCTCAGATCTTCAACTTTTCAGCACACAACGCTCCCCAGTATCTGCAATATATTCCAGTTGCTGCCATGCATACGTACAGCAGCTCTTGTGGTCACCAATGTGGAAAGAAAATAGGATCAGACACTCCATAGGGCAGTACCTTTAGCTGTATGTTCGGAGAGTTTCTTGAGTCTGCTACAGCGCAGGCAGTAACAGGGGTGTTTTGGAAGGTCTAATGGTTCTTTAGATTTAGAAAATGAGCACTGAAAACTATCGCTGAAACTCGCTGGAGCCGGTAGACAGACTCCAGTGGATTTTGATGGACTCAGATTGGTCCCACAGGGCATTATGATGATTTTCTGCGTATATACTGCTTTTCAAATGACTTGCCTTTTGGATCTCTGGGGACATAAACCCATGGAAGGAAAAGCCAAAGAAAAGAGGTCCACACAGGTTCCACAGGACTCCTGTATATGTTTTTTGCTCAGTTCAATGTCTCTTATTTGTATAATACATCTTAACCATGCCTAAGCTTATATGAATGGCTCAGGACTTGATTCTCAGACTTAGGCAATACAACTTGGAGTAATTGTACTGAAACCAATGGCCCATATCTTACCACCAGTTCTTAAATAGAACTTCCAGTGGATTTCAATAAATACTTTTGCTTAAAAGTCAACAACACAGCATGATTCGGGGAAATTACAAGGCTGCAAGCAAAAATGTTAGTTTATTTTTCCTTTTTCTTTTCAAAATACCTTGTGTTTGGTTCTACAGAATAAGATTATTACAAGTGATTCAAATCACTATGGCATCAGAATTGGATGGTAGAGATTTCAGTAACGTGCCTAAGCTTTGCTGTCAGTAAAACTAAATAACTTTTAATTAACATATATTGAGAGCATGTGAGGGATATACCCCTGTACTTCTTTCCAACAATCTTTCTTACTTTTTGTCAGCATGGAGATAAGCCATATTGCTGCCAGGACACCCTTTATATTCATTATGAATTACAACCACCTTTTTTCCTATCCCAACAGAAGAAGCAGCTACTTTACAGTGTACAGCTTGTCAACTTGTAATTGAACTCCATTCACCAGCGTTGCCACCTATGTGCACAAATAGAAAGCAGGAGGCTTTTTTGAGGAGGAGGTCACTGTTTCAAAGGAGGTGGTCAGCACCTGGACTGTGAGATAGCACTGGAAGCAGACTTTGTCTGCTGTGCCGGGGAAGTGAAGTAATTATGAAGAAGCAAGTGAAACTAATGACTGGCATATTCTACCAGAACTAAAGAAAACTTAGAAGAGAAAAATACTCTTTCTTCTTTGCTTAAGGCTGTGTATGAAATGAGTGCCAGAAGCTTGTTATAAACCCTAAGGTATGTCACCATTTATGGTGGGAGGTGGAGAGAGAACTGTATGATGGGGTTCAGTGATGTGGTGCACACTGTTGTGCATGCATCTGTATGTGGTTGTGTTCTGCTGTCATACATTATTGTAACCACACAGAAAACAACAAAGTTGCTTCAGGGGAAAGCTACTGTAGGTGATGTCATAAGCAAGGATGGGAGCTTGGGCATTTCTCTCTCATTTTCCTTGGTACCTCTCAGCTGCATGCCCTACTTGTGACTAGTAGTGACTAGGACAGAATGTCAGGGGCTTTTAGAGATCACTCAGGTTTGTCCATCATCTTGTAATATGGACCAAAGTGTGATTTCCTTAGTGTGGATGAGATAAAACAGAGAGAGCAGAGCTCCTTTCCCTTGCTAGGAAAGTGATACAAATGCAACCAGAGTGCTGTAAAATGGCACTGTGTGCATGCAAGGGTGCTGCTGGCTTGATGAGGTGGGGTGCAGTGGGTATGGTAAGGAACAAGTTGTTGATGGCCAGTTCTAGCTGCCTGAAAATAGTACTCATTTGTAACATATAGGAAATGCTGTTTTCTCATTCCTTTTAGATATTAGACCTAATCCTGTTTTTTTCTAATTTAACAGACCACATTCTTGGGGGATCCTGCAATCAGTCTTCTGTGTTCAGACTATGAAGAGATGTAATCTAGCTACAGATGCTCACTAAGAAGGGGTCCTGTTTTAGGAGAAGTCTCTGCTGGCTATTATCAGCCAAATGTGGGTCTACACTCCTGGTATCCTCTTCCAACTCTGCAGAGACAATGTAATGATGATGTGAGAAAAAGATGGTCCCAGCCTACCATACTGCACATATCATCTGTCAAAGTGGGGCCAACCCAATCTGTTGTATTCCAGGAGCAATGCACGTGGGCATGTGAGAGTAAGTTTTACTGTAATTTCAGTGTCTCAGCTGCTTTACTACAGCTGCCAGTCATACACTCTTCTGCTACGGTAAAGCGAGGGAGCCTGAAACTGTAAGCTGCCTTGGATGAATCACATGGTAAGAGGGTGTCCCAGCTTTTTCCCATGGTATACTTAAGGAAGGTCATGTTACCTGCTGTATGGCATCAGATCCAAACTGTGCCAGAACTAGAGACTTCCCTCACAGCCCTTTTACACTTTCTGCAGCAAATAGAGGTTGGGGGTCTAGGAAGTTTTCCGCTGCATCTATTCCTGCCCCAGTATAGAGTTTGGAGATGAAGGAAGCAACAGTGTGAAAAATATTTCCACTCCCCTATTTTGATGTTTGTTTGTTTCTCTCTTGCTCAGTAGAGCAATTACTTGATAACACAACTGTCCTGAATCCACCTGATGAAACTGCTTAGAGATGAGCCACTTCTAATACTGGACTCGGGAGGAAAGCACATTTTATAATGACAAATGCCTATATAGATAGATCAGTTAATGCAAAGCTATTGGTGGAATAAGGCAAGATCTTAGCATGTTTGTTTCCATCAAACACCTTTTTACATCAAATGCCTTTTACATTGTTGTGATACTTCATTTTTGAAAGATGTTCTGTACAAGTAAATGAACACTTCATAAATAAATAAATGTGTAGCACATGTTGCCAAGCTTAAGTTTGGTCCCCAAGGCTCTAGTAAGCACATTAAACAGTACAATGTACAGTAAAGTGTATATCACTCAAAATACGGTAAAGATACATAATGGTCCAGGATAAATACAAGTAAAAGGGCTCTGTGTGTCCAGTAGGCTTTAAAGTTACTCAAAATTACATGCTTTTAGGTGTCACAAAGATACTTTTCCATAGTTGTCATATAAGAGACGAATTAAATTTGTCTTAAAAAAATAACCTTATAAAAACCTATTTGTGGAAATGTTTTTTATTATTATATTTGCCTCATTTTTTTTTTTCCTGAAGTTTGGAGTGCTGGTGTGAATTTACACGTGCAAAGATGCTTCACTGCCCATGCTTATAGCAGGCTGGGAGCTATCTGTTAACTCGCATCCAGAAGCTGAACAGTTCTGTTAGACCTGAAAGGCAGGGTTTCTTAGTTTAGTCTTTCCCCCTTAGTTACGTGGCTGGTGAAATGAAACTGCATTAGAACCCACCAGCTTAGAGTGTTCGTGGAGCAAGCCACGTGCCTTTCAAAGGACATCATTTCGAAACACCTTGTGAAACCCTGCAGCCTCTTTAGAGCCTGTAGAAAGAGGACGGTGTGTAGTTCTCCGCTGTCACAAAGGCTGCCCGAATCCAGCGAAGCATCTCGGCTCCCGTGTGGAGGCACTCTTACTCCTCCAAACTGTAATTGCAGTTTTGTCCTGAATATTATTTTTGTTTTATCTACATAGGTTTGACTCGGTAATACCAACAGAGAGAGAGAGAGCCATCTTGTGGAAGATTGCTTTAATATCTTCCAGTTTTAGATGGCAGGCACTTCAGAAACTATTTTTGCAGGTATAATTTTTGCTATGAGACACCTCAGTTACAAGTGAGTGTCCTATAATATTTATACAGATGTGTCAGTTTCTGTGGAAAGGTCTGTTACATGAACAGGGAATGATACTGCTCCCAACATCTGGCTGCTGGCACTTGATACATGTGAGCAGCATGTTTTTTCGCCCCATCTTGAACTACATAATCAGCAGTTTCTTCTTTTCTTTCCATATTGCTGCTGTGCACAATTTAGATATTAAATATGTCTTGATTTGCTATGTAACAGACTGCAAATGAAGCTTCTCTGCCTCATCTTGGAAATGTGCAGTGGAAGTAGAGTTGAAAATAATATTTTTGCCTCCATCATTACTGCATTCTGTTGAAAAACATGCACATTTTTTCGAGACTACAGCGAACATTAAAAAGCTGTTCTCATCTACAGGTTCCATCCCGAGATGTGCAAAATGCTTCTAATGAAAATGCAAACCATGTGAAAGAAGAGTGATAAAATCCTCTGTGTAGTAGAGAGGGGCTTCTGCTTCAAGCAAAAGAAGAAAAGCAGAGGGCATCTTTCTGGTAAGAGCAGATGATGGGGGTCTAGGAATGCCTGAGCTCTTGAAAAAGGGGAAAATGAAAATGGTGCCTAATGTTCTACCTTCCCCTCCTGACTTACGGGGATGAGCTGCACTTTTCAACCCCTGCATGAGGCAAGGAAGAGTGGTGCCAGGTCACTGAAGTGCCCTGTGGAAGCAGAGGGGACAGACTGAACATATGCAAGTTGTCCTATTGCACGTTCCTTTAGTCAGTCATCTATCTAAACATTTATGCAGCAGTTAGCACAAAACTATCTAGTACCTTAAATGCTGTAGTCAACAGGTGCTCTGAGGGTATTCAGGTTCCTGCTAGAGATGTTCAACCTTTTCAACATGCTTGATTTTGTTACCAATAGGAAACTGAGCCTTAATTTAGGTGAGTTCTTTAAAGATGACAATTTTTTTTTCTGCCTTATTTTGCAAATAGTCATAAGGTATTTAATAGGGAGAGATCAAATTTAAATTCAATCTCATGTGATCTTTTGATAGATCAATAATAAATATTCATTTAACAATTTTTTTTTTTTTTTTACTTTTTCATCCAGAATCACAACATACCTTTAATTTTGATGCAGAAATGATTCTAGTGCTTGGGCTTTTGAACTGTTTTGGTTTTCCCCATCAGTATGAGTTGTATTTTAGTATTTGCAATACTTGATTCAAAGTCAATTTTACATGGAAGGCGTGTATCTACAGTGTGTCACGTTCAGGGTTTGGGGAACTAGACTGAATTGCAAGAAATACTTATAAGTATTAGCAAGAATATGTTTGTGAAGCGTGGGAATCTGAAATAATCAACTGAATAGTTTTTGCATAGAGCTGTCAAATGTGTAATGATGTGATAATGTTGATTTAAAAATGAAATCAGTCATAACATTGGCAGACTATTCTATCTCAAAACACAGAGTAGCCATTCAGTTGAAAGAAACTTTATCTACCACATGATGTAACATTTTCCTTTCTTAGAAAAGCCAAACTGAAAAAAGGCATATCACATGAAAAGGAAGGTTAAGTATTTACCAGTATATGGTAATTCATGAGTCAGCCCTGAGTGGACCTGCTCTGTCAGTAGCACTGTTCTAAGAAACAGCATTCCCTTTCAATTAATGAGCTACTGCTCCATAACAGTTGCTCAGCAATGCTAAAGGTCTCCTCCCAGACAACAACTGCTGTATAACTGGAAATACCCCAACTCTCCTGTTTTCCTGTGGAGAACGACTCTTTCAGCATCGTCGAAAACAAAGGATAATGCTTTATTGCACTCTGGCTTTTTCTGATCTTTCATTAGAAGCCCAGATTGTGTGTGCGTGTTAAGCTGTAAATGTCATTACCTATTTCTCATGAATATTTCAGATTCAGAAATTTACAGGCTATTGTTCTCGTAAGCAAAACATGTTGTTTTGGATACCTCTGGATACCTCATCACTGAGTGATACAGAAAGCCTCAGTAAGATAAATCTATTCTGAGTGTGAGGTACTGTGTAGCCTGCTTTTTGCTTTATTTTGTTTTCTACTTGAATAATCAGAGAGAAAAACAATGTACCATTTGATTTCAGTTTGGTTATTGCCTGTGTGACATAGAGATGCCATAGTATTTCCTTAGTTTTTGCCAGTTGTCAAGGTACCTGAACTGCTGGTAGATGTTAATGTCTTAAAGAGAACCATTCTCCTGTGGCACAGATTTTCAGCTGGAACGCTAGTAGGTCAAGCAGAACTACAGTGAAGAGGGGTCTCAGCCTCACTTGCACACACCACAAATGGGGTCCATCTCCCTCCCTTTTGCCATCTAAAAAGGGGGCTGCAAGTCCATGATGGTGTGGCTGAGTGGGCCCAGGGAGTTTAAATGAATGCTTGGTGGGGTGCCCACTGCCTTGAGGCTGAGGACTGGGGACTACTGCTGGGTGGGCCTGGGGAAAGGAACTGGATGGATACTGCTCTGAATAGAAGTCCAACAAATTGGCAATGGTAAGTTTTGTCACCCAGAGAAGGCACTTGGGTACTGTTCCGTGATATCATGCAGTTCAGAAATGTAAAACTGCTTTCAGTGAATACAGAGAAAATGAGAATGAGTCATGATGAGCTCTCTGCATTATTCTGATGTGTATTGTGGGTTTCTTCAAACTTGTGCATTGCTGACTGAGTGAATGCAGCTTTATGTCAAGGAAGTCTTTAAAATGGTCTTTAAAGTTACAAGAGGGAAAAGGAAGGTGCTGGTTGCAGGTAAGATGACTTCGGATGCACAGCTTTAAATTGTCACAGTGACAGTCCAGAGTAGGATGGTGTACTTTTTCCAGGCTTCACTTGATGGCCAGCGAGAATTGCTGTTCTTCTCTCCTTAGGATAGAGGATGGGGTTTTAGAGAGATGTAAGGGAGTGAGGAGAGGGAGGGAGGGAGGGAGGGAGGGAAGGAGAGAGGGGCACAGACCCTGGGAAGAATGAGGGCACCAGAAATTGCAGGCTGAGGGCTTGCTGGTCATCAGAAGCTGGACAACTAGTCCAAGTTGTTTCAAGCACTGTAGGAAGAGGTTGTGCTTAGGTAGGAGAATATGTGTGGAACATTCCTTTGGCCTTCTGCCATGACACTGACAAGTTTCATTGCTGGGTGAAAGAATAGCGAATGCTTTCTTTTACCTGTGAATTGCTTTAAATGGTTGTTGTCATAGTGCGGCACAGGATAAATCCTGTGAGAAGCCCATCTGAGCTTGCTTGGCTAGGGAGTAGCTAACCACGGCTGCTATGCAGGGATGTGAAATCTAGGTGCTGTTACGGGAGCTGGTGAGTTGTCAGATTGCACTTTGGGAGAAATGGTAAAACCCCAAGGCATTGCCAATGCCACACCATAAGCATCAGATCCTGAGAAAGGGTTGCAGAGCAGAACCATCTGGTCCCAGCAATGCTGACATGAACTGTAGCAGGAGACCAGAGAGGGCAAATGCTCGGTTTTTAGTAACGCAGAATACGCTGCTGGGGGGAGTGCCTTTCAGTAATGCAAAATAAATTATAATCCAATGTTTTGCTTTCTGTAGCATTTCAGTTGTGTATTAAAAACAGTAAATTACACTGATAGAGTGAGTATAATATTCAAAGGTCTAAACAGTCTTTTTGAATCTCTATTTCTAATTGGTACTTGGGAATGACACACATCCTGCGCAGTGGGTATTGTTACATCGTAAGATTATCTAAGTATGAGTAATTTATATCCTGAAAAAGTACCGAGGATTCAGTATTTCTTTTTGCTTCCACTCCAGTGTCTCTGTGCTTTGATTTTATGACTGGTGTGTCATTTGGTAATTAGTATTCTTCAGCTTTCTGTAACATTTGTAATAATGGTAGTGTCTTCACCTACCAATGACATTAGTAAATAAGTCAATTTAATTTTTTATACAGCTGTCAAATTGGCACATTGTAACCAGACAATTTGATAACCATAGAACAAACTATTATTTCTGTAATGCTCTTATTCTATAAAGGGCTGCTGTAATTTCCCCAGGATAATTAGGGAAACAGATCACAAAAGCTAAGGGATGTTTGCATCACGTTATTAAGTTTCTCATATGCCATTGGTTCGCCATCACTATCTGATAGCCTGACTGTGGCAAAAATGAATGGAAAAATCCCCCCGTCTGCTTAAGGCCAAGGTTTCCAAATGAAAGTCTAGCACAGGAATAATTGCAGACAAATCTAAGATATTATTTTTTCTACATCTGATAGTCATACAGCATCATGTGCATCATCCAGAATGCCTTGGGCTCATGCTTTGAGTTATAAATTCCTACCTCAGAGCTCCTTATGCTTGTGTGCAGCTACTCTTTCCCAGGTCACTTCTTGTTCATCTTATGGACTTGTCCAAGAGAGATCGCTCAACTATGGTAGAGATGGTATCACTGCTGTGGACACATTCAGGGATTTTCTAGCACCCTTAGTATCCTCTAGAATCAAACTGAAGGGAAGCTGGAAGTGGTTCACCACCACCTCTGCTCTCCAGATACTTCCAAGTCACCCCTAAAGAGCAGCTGTGTAAGAGAAGAAAGTCCCTAAATGGCAGAATTTTTTCCAAGCATTTTCAGGGGTGTGTGTTAGAAGAAGAAATGCTCCCATCACACTGTCTCCCTTCTCCCTGTTCCTGCAGAAGGTCTTCTGCTCACTGTCACGTGGCCAGTGTGACAAATGAGACTGCTAGAGACAGGGTAGACCAGTTCAACCCAATAGTTAATTGAGCCATGCTGCCTCTCTCTTGCATATGGTTGAGGGAATTGTTTTACAATAAAGTAAACCAACTGATTTAATTCTCTTGCTCCTCTTTCTGCCTCTGCAGAAATCCAATGAATACTGGCTAATGACATGCTAAGGGGAAAGAGTATATAGGAATGATCTGTGCAAATGCTGCTGTGCATTTTTGCAGGCCACCACACCTCGTGAGTGTGGAAAAGATGTTGTCTAGAGTAGGCAATTCTTGCATCTCAGCTGTTACAGGATAGAGGTTTCTTTGGGCCAAAATGAGTGTGCACTGCAGTTTTCTGACAGTCTTACAGCATCCTTCACCCCAGCAGTAACGTCCTCTATAAAGAGCTTTGTATGCAAGCCGAGATCAGCACAATCTTGCACTAATGACAGAGATTTTGCAGTTTTAGGGAAGTTCTGTCAGCATGCAAACTGCAGAAGATCCTAAAATGACTTGCCAATATTTAAGGCGTATTGCAGGTGCTTGGACATGCTTCTCTGTATTTGTACACACTTACCAATTAGCCATACGATTCTCAAAGTTATTTAGCCAGAAATGGCTGTACGTATTTGAAACTGGGGCAAGTTCATTATCTTGGTGATACTGGACAAGCAACTGTTATTTATCTAGTTGAATACATAGATTTCATAAATCTCCAGCTTTTTAGCTTTTCTACTTTCATCATTTAAACTCTTCAGCCTGGACCAAAAACGTTACTTCCAAAGTGCCAATAGCTAATGTGACTACTAATGTTTTTGTCTCCATTGAAAGTATATTAACAGGTATCTTTCTTCTGAAAGAACCATATATAATGCTGTGTAGCTGTTAAATGGTTGCAGACTAGCTGCCTACCACAGAAAAAACTGTAAGTCAGACAACCTTGAGACCTTTGGTATAGACTAATTACAATATGAATTGTGTGAATTTCATTTGTACTCACGTATTTATATATATCTCATTAATTTGTTACAAAGAGGGAAAAAATCATTACTGTAGAGTCAAATTGCCTGTAAATGACTTAAGGAATATGTTAATGATCCTGCTTCAAATGAATAATTATAAAGCAGGTGCACTTGAGATGCGATCATTTAACTGACAGCAAGCAGCTTCTAATGTCTTGAATATCCATGATAATGGTGATGTCATAGCAGCCAGTGAAAATCATTGCTCACATCCTCCATTTAATACACAGGAGAACTGTGGGTATAATTCCCATATAGAGCTATTGCCCTGCTTATTTAAGGAACGCGGTTAATTTATAAACAAATGAAGAAGTCACTCTGCATTGTTTGTAAAGCAATATGTTTCCAGTAAAATATCTTGCTATTGTCTCACGTAGAAAGTAAATATTGATGGCAGAAGGTATTACTGCATCAAATTGGCATCCCAGTTTAAATGAGCTTGGCTCAAAATGTCCCAGTTAAATAGAGATGTGAATTGTGTTTCACCTGCTTTGCTACTAACAAACAGTTAAACTTTTCACATTTGTTGTTTTGAAGGAGCGTGTAGTTTAGTTCCCTCTGGAGTTGATGCCTGTGAGAGCCAGAGCTATAAGTTCTGCCGTGTACGAAATAGCCCCTGCCTACAGATAAGTGAGAAAAAATTTGAACTCTTTAAAGGCCAGTCTTCTTTTGGGCTTATGTCCCGCTTCGTTCTTCATAGCTGTGCAACATGTTAAGCTTTTCAGTTTTCTTTGTGGTCAAGATCAGATTTTAAGTGTCTATCTTTCCAAAATTGAAATAGTCTGCCTTGAATATGTGTAAGTTCACAGAAGGCAGCGGTGTGCTGCCTAGGGGTTATCTCCATGATAATAGCAATGAAACTAGAGCAGTAGCTAAATATAGAACAGTTTTCCTGCATACATTTCATGTCTTGTCATGTAATTACAAATAGATGAAGAATTAAATCTCTGAGCTGCAGTGAGGTTTATTAGGAAAACCTACAGAATTCCTAATGTAAAAGGGGTTGCTTCCAGTTAAGGGTAGCACTGTGTGCCTTGAGAACTCTACCATGTAATTTAGTATAAAAGTACTTTATTGATGCAGGTTATTTTAGCAGCAAGATTCTGTACTAGGAGGAGAGAACTCTTTTGAAGATACTGGTTCCAGAGCATAATAAAACAGGTGCAACTTAATAGGTCTACCAGGAATGTTTTAGCTGTTAGCATCTTTTAAATGCTTCTGCTGAGAAACCCTGTTTTCATAACAAGGTTGGTGAGTATTAAACCTGTGATAGTTCTTTCTGGGATAACTATAATTTACAAAAACAATAAAAACCTGCTAAAAAACATTTATGTATTTATAAATGTGGTAATCCAGGGATCCCACTGATATTTGCGGTGAAAGGTATGCCTAAGGGCACATAACCCTGCTTGTACATTGCCAGGACTGCAATCTGGTTTATGACAAAACAGATTCATTTATCTCCAAATAAATAAATTACTTTTGTGAACATTTAGAAACATTTGCATAATTAGGCTGTAAGATCTTAGCAGTCTTTTTCATAATAATTAAACTAATCTAATCTTGGACAGGGTAAACAGACTTACTAGGCTGAGAGCAGCCTTCAGGCAAGGAACTTACTACATTCTACAGGAACTGTAAGGCTGATGATGTTTGTTAATTATGCAGAGCTTTTACTCCCCAGTAATAGCAGCGTTTGTATTGCCTGAAGCTTAGATAGCAACTCCCAGGCACATAAAATTAGGCTCTGGGTTTTTTTGTCATTCTTTTTAAAAAAAAAAAACCAAACCACAAAAAACAACAAAAACAACCAAAACAACAAAACCACAAAACAAAGAATATACTTCAAAATGATTATAGGCTTTCAACAAGGAGACATTAACCTTACAGTGTTGGATCCTAGATCTGCATACAGTTGGCTCACTGTTCAGTCATGTGGTCTTGATTATCTTTAGATCTGGAGTCTTTCATGCCCTATAGAGCTACAGAGTTGTAAGTCTCTCTAAAAGAACAGTAAAAGGCATCACTTCATTTTTTAGGGACTTCAGGTAGAAAAGATTGAGAATGTCAAGTAAGTCTTACCCAGGAGAGTTCTCAGTCAAGCAGTCAATCAAAATTTATTATCATAAATCAAAAAATGAAGACCAGAAACAGTACCTAGCAAATTCTGAAAATATTTGCTTTCTTTAATGAATCTGTCATCTCTATTTAGTTTTCTGTGAGTCATCTGTCCATGAAGACTTCAACTGACAAGTAAACTGAAATAGAAGGGTTTTTCTACTTACAGGATGTGGCCTTAGCAAGGATAATAGTCAGACTTTACAAAATCTTTAAAAATCATTTCTTAATAAAAATGTTCTGTAGACAAGAATTTAATTTCTGAATATTCTTTTCATAGAAATATGTTATGAAAGGAAATCTTCATGGTTTATTTTGCTTTAATTTAGAATATTTTAATAAAATCTAATTCATATCATTAGTCCTTAAAAATCTGGTTTATAGTTTATTTTTTTTTTTTAATCAGAATTTGCATGCAAACTCACAATGCATTTCCTCTTTTCAGTAATGATTTAATTACATCTGGATGGGAATAGTAATGCCCGACTCCTGCAAAATAGATGTTTAAACCATATGAAAGTGGTATGGCATGAAGGATTACCACTAATAATCAAGGGCTGGATTTTATTCACTCCAAGAATTAGCTGGATTTATGAATTTCTCCTGTTAATGTCAAGGAGGATTGTTCCTTGACTAAATGCTGCTAGACAGAGTTCTTAGAATTTAGATCTTAAAGCAAGTTACATCAGGATTTGCTGCTGAAGAGGTGACTTGTGGATCTGAAAAACCATCAATCTTTTAAGGCCTTGAGGACCACAAGATATGGAACAGGTTACATATCTATGGATATTTTTGTCTAGAATAAGTGAATGAGTAGAAACAAGAAATTGGCAGGAATTAATTTTCAGCTTTTGCCTCTTCTGACCTGTACAACTGCACCATCAAAGTGTGGGGTAATGTGTGTTTAATAAGCAAGCATCCCATTACTTCTGTACAAGAAGAAAAAGATCAATTCACCACCGCCGCAGTTTGAGCTACCAAATTTTCCCTCCCTTCCCCCTTGTCTCTTCAAAAAAACTCTTGGGTGTTGTCTGAATAGGTAGAATTATGTGGTGCTGCTCTCTCAGGACAAAATATAAGATCTGGGACAAACTGGCCCATCAAACACGTGTACCACCTTCTATTTGCAGAATAGCACAGCAAGTTGAGGACATGAGCTGTATTCCAAGATGGGATGAGTTAAATACATATCTATGTTTACAGATAATTAAAAGAATAGGTTTGGGGGTTTTTTAATAATTATAGGTTTTCAAGAAGTACAGATATTTGTGTTATTGGGTCATTTGGTCATTTACAAATTATGGACCAGGTAATACCTTGTGTTATGAAGATAATCCATATTTTTCAATCCCTATGTAGTGGTTTGAAGTAACTGCACTCATATCTGTAGCTTTTCCTCTTTTCTAGCTCTGCCTTGATGTTAGAATGTCAATTGGGTGAAATGATTTCAAGTCTTGAACACTGAGTAGTTGAAGTACCGAATATTTTTGTTAGTATAAAGCTCATTTTCAACAATCACTTGTGATCAAATTGTTCTAAATTATGTTTACCCTGTGAACTCTTTGAAAATGGTATTTTAGGAAAACTTGGTATATATAGGTATTGTTCTTTTAAGAGTTTGAGGGAGGAAAAAAGAAAAATTGAAAATTACCAGCTTTCTCATTTCCGACACTTCAAAGCATATTTACTAAAGATATGTTGACTGGATTTTAGTATAATTTTGTGTGAGTGATTTATCTTGTTTGGTCCAGAATGTAAACTTGCTAAACATTGTAAATTAATCATTTTTTATGGGGGGAAAAATGCTTACTAATTTGCATTATAAACAACATCCCAATTCCAGGCAAACTATGCATTTATTTCAATAATGTTAGAGACAGGGAGCACTAATAATTTGGTAATACAGAGCAGGGATTTTCTAAGGTGGCTAAATAACAAGAGCATGAGTCAATGGTGTAGATGCTGTTAAATTACTTGGATGGTTTTGAAAAGTGCAGATGGTTTAATTCTCTCCTTATCCCTTCACTATAACCTTTATAGAGTACAAGGATCAATCCTTGATCCCTCTTCCTCTTAAAATCACTATTATTGGATAGTTTGAGATTTTTTTATTTTTTTTTTCTTATATTGTATTATGCACTGTAAATTCTCACACTTTCATGTTTGGTCTAAAAGAATTTTTTCTGAAAGAAAAAGCTTGGGATCACTTCAAAGTGAAGGGAATCCAAGCCCTGGTAACTCCATCAAAAGCAGTGGAATACAAGTGTTAAAAGCAAAAACAACCCTCCAAAAGCCAGAACTCATTGGATGCAGAGCTAAGAGATTGACTTAAGCTCCAGTTTTGTAGTATGACGTGGTTCTTCCTCTTTGTGCTGTTATTTGTGTAGCAATGCCAAAAGATGACACAGAAATCTTGTGAACTGTGTATTACCAAAGCTTACAATATTGACCAGAGTGACTTCAAGGAAAGCAATTAAATGGATGGGAGGCAAGGATACCCAAGAAAAGTGAGACTGGAACCATTCGATGAGCATCTCAAGAAAAATGAGATGCACAGATTTCACCTGTAAGTATCAGCATGTTATTATTATTGAAGGTCATGTCTAGTGACTATTTGAATCCTACACGTGTTAATGAATTCCATATCGATCAGTTTAAAATTGTTGGAAGAAAATCTGCTGTTTAGAAGATGTGGAAGAGTGTAGATGAATTCAGTCACTACTGGGTGTAGTGAAAAATCAGTTCAGTGACTGAAATCAAAGGTACAAATAGCACAAACCTGATTTTTGTGATCCTTGATGCCCTTATTGAAAATAATATTGGCCTAAATATGTCTATTGTATGCACAGTGGAGATGGGGTTGTTAGGAGGCTGGTCTAAGTGAGACAGTAAGAAGAGACCTGGCAGTTCCTTAAGGAAACACTAAGGACACAGTGTAAATTATCCCATTGAGGAGGAAAGATGGGAAATACAGTTAGAGCCTGAGTTGGCTAAATCAAGAGCTCTTTATACACTTCAAACAGAAGAAGGAAGATTGCACAAAGTGGAAACTAGGTCAGCTTGCTAAGGCCAACTGCAAGCATATAAAGCAGAGAAGCTATTCAAGAGTGAGGGAAGACTATTTGAGGGTGACAGTGGAAGGGCTCAAGTGTCATGCCTTTTGTGTTGGATTTCAATATAAAGGTCAGCTGCAACAAGGTTGCCTAATACCAGCACCAACAGGAAAGAATAAGAACGAAAGTGGTTACATAGTATGTATAAAATTTAGATGGTTTAATGCCAGCTGAGCAGGAGAACTTTGTCCTTGGTACTTGATGAGCTGGTCGATGAACTCTCAGAGCCTCTAAGAGTCATCTGTAAGAACTTCTAAAGGACAGACAAGTTAACTAGATGCCAGAAAATGCAAATGTAGTGATTATGTATAAAGACTAGGAAAAATGAGAAATCTATAGAACACTCAGCTTTATTCCAACTGCTGGAAAGACACTGAAATATAGACACACATGTACAGAGCATGTTCACTACCAAAATATGTGTTGGGTGAGCATCCAAAAGTTACTCTTCTGAATCTTGCTTTGATTAATGGCCTAACTGATGGGCTAAGGAACAGCTTAGACTTTCAAGACCTGTCTGTATGCATTTCTGAATGATCTGCCCTAGTTTTGGTCCTGCTTCCACTCCTGTTGTGCATAAGTCCCCCAAGTATGAGGCCTGAATATTTTGGCTATGTATAGGCCATACCCTATTACTTTGGGAAGGCACAGGGTAGGGCCAGACACTGTGCAGTCCTGCTTGTCACCACAGTGACAAGCCACAGCACTTAGTTTTCCTTTTAGGGGCTTTTGTGAGTAGTTGTCAGAATAGTCAGCGTAAAGGGTTTCATTGCATGACATTTTCTTACTTATACAGTTGTCCTGGTTTGAGTGAAAACAGGCTATTAACTTCAGAAAGTGCAGTTAGAAGAACTGAGCTGAAAAGTAAAATTATTGAACAGAATTAGTTCTGTTTTCACTCAAACCAGGACAACAATCCAGCTGAAAGACAAGCAAACATGAAATTCTTAATGAGTTTACTGCTCCAAAATCAAGGCAAACCCCTGTTCTCCAGTAGGATCTACCTTTGAATGATGGATGTGTGACATTTGTCTCCTTATGTGAGAACTGTATCCTGTAAAGCATTGTTTATAAATTATTCATGAAATACACCCTAAACTCTAATATGTCTCTGAGGAATGTAAGAGAGCCATAAGCTTTACTTTTGATAAATAAACAGACATTAATTATCTGTTAGCCAGCACAGAGTTAATCAAATAAATTCTGAAAGAAAGGGGTCAAGAAAAAGTCGGCGATAAGAATCCATCCTAGGTAGTACTAATGTGTCTGGAGCACACAAGGGG
Source organism: Actenoides hombroni (assembly GCA_024336885.1). Taxonomy (NCBI): domain Eukaryota; kingdom Metazoa; phylum Chordata; class Aves; order Coraciiformes; family Alcedinidae; genus Actenoides; species Actenoides hombroni. Next base: position 81,435,154 of record WUAM01000431.1, on the reverse strand, counting down.
AAAGATATTAATTAGTGAATACCTGTGGTGTGTATCCACCTGGCCTAAAAAAAAAAAAATATTTTATTTTTCCTCAGTCCTAAGTTTTAGATTAAAGGAATAAGGTTTTGTCAGGAGGTAGAGATGGAGTGCACTATAATCAAGACAGTTGTTTCTTCCAGGAGAGGTGGGAATGAACTGGATTCTTCATTTGGAATACAATGGTTACGCTGAGGTAATGAAGTATTTAGGTAACACTCTTCTGTGCTTTGGAGCCATTTTCCTGAATTGTGTATTCTTTGGCAAAGTGCTAAAACTTTTATTTTGAAAGGGCTGTTTCTGTTCTCCACAGATTTACTGATAGGCTCTGAGGGGGTCAAACCATTTGGAGTACTGAGCCCTCTTTGGTCTCCTAACCAAAACCAGGATTGTTCCAGAGAACAGCTCTGGGGAAGGGATCATGAGAGGATAATCCTTTTCATCCCGCTCAGGGGAAGGAGACAAACTGAGCTGTGACTTGAAAGTGCTATGTTTAGGAAAATGGGAAGGCTTCTGAGGAAGGATGGCTGACCACAGACTAATAAGCACATTTTAAAATGGCTTGGATAGTGGAGTCACTGAAAGGGACATTTGATTCAGAACTTCTTCCAGGGAAGAAATCTACTGTTTCTTTCACATGACCATAGTCTACTATGAGTGTGTCATCTGTTAAAATGGTTATCCTAGGCTCTCCGGGAATAAAGAGGCCTCTTACAGCTTCTGAAGTCTCCAAGAGTGAACTGTAGGCGATCTTGTATTAGTCAGATGCCCCTGCTGTCCACAGAAGAAAGAACTGCAGCTCAAAGTCTACTCCACACTGATCTATTCCTTTGGAGCAGTCTAAAAGTCTGTGAGTTGTCCTTATCTGTAGTTGCCTAAAGCAGGTTTTTTTTTTTTTTTCACTTGTTACCACATGCTGTTTCTGCTTCAGCACCTCTTTACATCCTTTAAAGTGATCTTGAGCTCTACTTCCTTCCGTAGTATCTGCATCTTCCCTGTTCTAAGCAGACAGAAGAATACTTTGTGGCCCCTACTCCCATTTCACTGGGGCAGAATTTTTTTTGCAGCCTTTTGCAGTGGTCTAGTTTGTCACTATAACCATTGGGTAGCAGGGAGCTTCAGGCCAAATGGTGGCATTGCACCAGTCCCATCCCAGGCTTAATATTGATGGTGAGCAGGTACGGACAGTCCTCTCTGTGGTCAAGGCTGGAGTTCATGTACAAAAGGAACTGTTTAAATAACTCAGAGTTTAGCAGATGCAATGCCAGTTTTAGAAGACAAAGATTAACTGTGCAAATTGGAAAAGTAGTAGCAGGATGGCACTAGATGAAGGTTAGACCTTTTGAAATCCAATATGCATCCATAGATCACTTGTTAGTTCCAGGAAAACTGAGAAGCTTTTCTGAGCCTGGATATGTTGCCTTTATTATTGTTCTCACCTCAGCTGCTGCTCGCTACTTCATTGCAGCATCCTAGCAGGAAGCTTTCCTTTTACTACCTGAAGAATGAATGTGAATGTTCCTCAAGTATATTAATTCTTCAGTAGGCAGAATGTCCTTTACAGGAGAATGTAATATTCCACTTCCTGGTAATTTGTCAGAAGTATACATCCTTTCTGAAAATCTTCTATTTTATGATCTGGATTTTTAATGAACTCTATATTTCAGGAAAAAAAGTATCACCCTTTTCCTCTCAGCTGTAAACTGCAGATGCAGTTTGGGCACCTTGTCTACCATCTCCACAGCCATGTCTGCTCTACCATCACTGATAGTTCAGTTTCTCTTTGCCGCTTAAGGTAAAATTAGTATCCCAGGTACTTAATCTCCCCTTTGAATGGTTATGCTTTTGTTATCACATGACAGGTAAAAAAAGCAGATGTCAAAGTGAAAACCACAGTATCATTTTTTCTGTGAGAGGTTTAGTTTCTTCATCTTCAATACAGAGCCTCCAGTCACTTATTTGTGGTGAACAATAGTTCATCCCCTGGTTTCTGCAAAAACAGAGAAAAAATTGCCCATCTCTTCTGTACTGTCCTGTATATTTTACATAGTCTGAGAGGTTTTAATCTTTGTAAAGTGTGAATATTCAGAGTAGGGTCTTTGAAACTATTAAGACTGTTTTTGAAAACATCATTCTTAGTGTTAATAATCATCCCTTGAGCTGTTCCTTGAACTGTGAGGAAGATTTATGCTTGGGGCACTTGAACTGGGTTTCCAGAAGTGACCAGGCTTCAGATGCAGTGACCACTGCCAGTTTGGAAAATCAGAATCATTTTATTTCGTACAATCATTCTGGTTGGAAAAGACCATTAAGATCATGGAGTCCAACCATATAGAACAGGAGAGGGGGAAATGTTCATATTGGATAAGAAATCAAAAGAATCAAGCAGAAAGAGAGGCCTCATTTGTAAAAGCCACAGTTTAAAAGGTAGCTGCTCTAATAGTTTTCAGGATGTCAAATTTTCCAAGATATACAAATAAAATCTGTTGGTTTCTCCTTGTAGTTCTACCACATTTTTCCTTTGACATCTGCCTTGAGTTAATGTACAGAGAGTAAACCAAATAAACTGACAAACAGTAATATCACATTACAAATAATTCACTTTATGGGCAGTGTGCTGGTGGTTGGGTTGTGAGTTTTTTGAGGGGTTTTGCTTTTTTTTTTTTTTTTTTTTAAAGCCTTTGTCCCTGTGGGTAAGACAGATAAATGTTCACTTCCACTTATTATGGGATCTCAGAAGAGTTCACTCCTGGTCTTCTATACAGTTCTTAGGGGAAAAGCAAAACTATATTGGCTTGACGACAGTGCAGTTTTCGAATGTTACCATGGTGATCACCTATGTAACATCACTACCACTTTTCACAACAGCTCAATTTAAGATTCAAGTTGAGTATTTCCATGATTATGGGAGGGTAATTATTTCATTACTCAAGGGAAGAAGATTTAGGAGGTAAATAGCTCTTCATTAGTTCTTAAATGATTTTCCTAGTCTTTTTAGGCCACAGAAATGCCAAATATGAAAGTGACAAAAACAGGGGGTCGAATTCTGATCCCCTTGTTCGTCTTGTCTACCTCTAAGCCCCTTCTTAGCAGCCAAGAAAGTCAGAATATGTCTAGTCATTAAATGCTTTTGAAACTTAGATTTGTTGTAGGACTCAGTCTTTGAAGGTGCCCTGTTTTCAAAGGTGCAATCAAGTTGAAGTCAGAAAAAGTTACATCACTGACAACCTGATGTAACTTTGAAAAAATCACACAAACAAGGGGAGGGGAAGGGAAGCACCCAAAGTTCTGGCCCATGACTCTGGACCTTCTTCCTTGTTTTGACCAGAGATGTCAACACCTTTTATGGCTAGGGCAAGTCAGACCCCATTTTCTGACTGGTTGGTTTTTTTGTTTGGTTGGTTGTAGTGGGTTTTTTTTTGTTGTTGTGGTTGGGGTTTTTTTGTTTGGTTTTGGGTTGTTTTTTTTTTCCTCTGCCGTTTTTACTTAATTATTTATTTTTCTTCACAATTTGAGGAACCAAGAACTTTGAGCATGTGGTGATTGTGTGGGGACTGTTGATATCTTGTGTTATTGGTGGCGCTCTGTTAACATATTTTGCAGACTTTATGTGCATGTTTTAATTGAGCAAAGCCATCTATTCATAGTTAGAAGAAACAAGAAATGAAATTATAAATTCAACTGGGATTTTTAAAAAAGTTAAACTTTTTAGTTTACGGCAAAGGGACTGTCTCCTGCTAATTTAATCAGAGGTGGAACATCAAATAGGCTTGGAAAGTAACTTAATGACTTATAAACTAATAACTGCCACAGCAAAATAAGCACACATAACGAAAGAAAATAATTGTATTGTACCACTGTTATTAATTTGTCCCTTCATGTTATAGAAAATGCTATTCTTAGGAGTCTTTCATTAGAGGAAGAAAGCTTGCAGATACCTCCCTTTGAATCATACTGTTAGTTAGGAACCAAGGGGGAAATGATTCATGATTTCTTTTGCCTGCATTTTTATGTTTTCAAGTGAAAATAAATAAGTAGATTTACATAATCACAATAAAACGTTTCAAGAGTAGTGGTGCAAATTTCTTTCGATTATGTCACCAGGCTGCCAAGGTTTCAGGACACTACTAATATGTCTAGACAAGCAGCTGTTTGTGTTGTTTTGGCTGACTGTCATTGTATTCCCTTGTTTTTTATGGGCCAGGGTTCAGCAATGATGCAACTCTGTAATCAAGTGATTGGGGATATAAAAGGCAGAAATATACCGCAGTGTTATGCTAAATCAGACTGAGATGGAACATGGCAAATCAACATTCTTCTGTTTTGTATGCCATTTCTCAGGGATATCTGCCAGAGAGAAAGAAAGACTAGGTCACAGTTGAAAGAACTGAAAAATGCTTAATTTCTTTTTTTTTTTCAGAAAAGTCTGATTTATGGAAAGACTTTTCTCAAGAATCTTCCAGTTTCACTGTTGTGTCCTCAGATGAAGGGTGAAACTGCACATCATGAGACACCAACTTTGGGATGCTTGCCTGGAAGACTCAAACCCCTGCCCTAAATTGGTCAAATTAGGGACTTTCAGGTGAATGGCTTGGATGTTGCACAGAGATTTCTCAATATAAAATAGCATTCTATAAGTTACAACTTACCTGCTGGCTCAGAGGGACAGGCTGACAGCCAACACCTGCTGCTTGGACAGTCTAAATGTGATTCCTGAGCTACAGCTATATCATACGTTCTCTTGAGGAGCTGTACTGGCCTCAAGGTTTTGTAAGAGGAATTAGCTTGAAAGGTCCCTAAAGTTCAGCAGTCAATATGGCCAGCCCTGGCCAATTCTCCAGGGAGTGATGGATTCCCACAGGGTCCTGTTGTCACATGCAGTTGAGAACTTCCTGTGAAGCTCCCAGCTCTTGATGTTGTCAGGGATAATTTTGAGTTCTTGACCACCTGGTGTGAATTTGAGTGAAAAAGTGTAGCTCTAATTGAAACTTTTATAGGCAAGTGTTAACATAGAAGAGTGACCCATTAGTGTAATCAGATACAGATATCTTTTTGCTCTAGTTTTCCATGAAAGATCTCTCAAATATTTTGTTGTTGGCTGTTAGAACAGAAAAAAAAAAATAATTATATTTTATGAACTTATTTTGTTGTATCAACATGGCAACACAGTTATACTCGGGAACAGATACTTTCTTGAATAGTATCACTTTATGATCTATCTTAAATGCTCATATACATGTTCACTGATTAGCATGTACTTTAAGATAACAATACAAAGTTTAAATCTAGAAGCAAGATACAACATACATTACTGTGCAAAAATTTTATTTGAGATCAATGCTAAATCGGGAATGTTTATGAAAGATACATGTATGTACACAGATTAGTGAAACATGTTACAATATACTATGTGTATATAATACCCTAAACCAATGAGTTTTCATAGAATTATAGAATCTTAAGTTGGAAAAGACCCTTAACATCGAGTCCAACCATTAACCTAACACTACCAAGTCCACCACCGAACCGTGTCCTTAAACACTGTGTCTTTTAAATCCCTCCAAGGATGACAACTCAACCACTTCCCTGGGCAGTCTGTTACAATGCTTGATGACCCTCTTGGTGTTTGGCCATTTCCTCTTGGCCTCTTGTGTCTCTTGCATGGACAAGTAATGGAGACACCTTTAGAGCTGCTTACCATCACTACCATCTGTGAATCACTGGCCAGTGTGCTAATTTCATGGAATATTTTCCTAGAAAGGCAAAAAGGTTCTACTGGAGAACTATACAATAAGATAGAAAACTATAGCTAGAACAGAGGTGATGCTGGTAGGAGGGGAACTATTTCATTTGGAATGCCTGCTAAAGGGAATACTTTCTGTTCTTCTGTAAGAAGTCGAGTTTAGGCTGTTTATGGTATTTTTGTTCTGAATGATTTACTGCAAACTGAACAAGATGAGATATCTGAAATTAATGGAAGAAAGTGAGAAAATAGATGTTCTTGAGTTTGAGCTGCCCACATCTATTTCGTTGGTTTAGGCAAGCAACCGATTTAGACACAATTCAACAAACGATTACATGCATAGTACTCGACCACTGAAGTAAAGCATGGGGGAGAGAAATGAGACTTCATTTAGCACAGCATTTCTTTTTCGAATTATTCTTGCTTTGATTTCCTATGTTCAAAAGTACAGTTTTGAGGTAGCGGTGAAATCCTACCTTATCTCCTTGTAAGAACAAAGCTTGCATTAATTTCCTAGGGTCCAAATTCCTATGAAAAGTTTTCTTTTCCTACTTCTTTGTAGGTTGAGGTCTCTACATGAATGATCATGTGGATCAGCTGGTATCTCCACCACATTTTGTCTTTTTCTTTTCCACCTCATTTTATAATGTCTTGTTCTTTTCAAGATACTGTAAACCAGTTGTATCATTTTGTGTTCCAGGACTACTTACATCTTACTGCTTTTGCTACTACTTTATACAGGAAAGAGATCATGACATACACTCAGCCTGGTTTTCTCACCAGTAAAAAATTCACAATATTTAATTATCTAGCAATTTCATCCATAATTTTCAATAGTATTTTCCCTTTTTTATTAAATGTAAAATATTCAGTGTTCGGTTGTTAAGACATCGTGACATTCTCTCCCTTTCACAAAGTTTCCTGATTCTTGTCAGATTCATTCACTTAATTCTACTTTAAAAGTTCTTTGTATGCCCTTATTATCGTTGCAAAAACCTTGAGATTGTATAATCTTACTAGAAATTTTTCTGACTTGGCTTCTACTGCACTTTGTCTAATCTCAGTCTGCATGCAACAATTCTGCATGATTTCAAGATTTAAAAAGCCACACATAACTGAGATTTTATACTATCTGATGCCACAACAAGGTGGGCTTTTTCTGTCTCACAGAAAACGTCACTGACTTTGCACATTAAATTTTTCTTCTTTCTGTTTCATTAACCACCTCCTTGTATAAGTGGTATTTAACAGATCAGTGTGTTGCAGTAGATACAATGGGGTAGAAGAAACCTTTCGTTATTATTAGCCTGTGGCATATTTTATTTTATTTCATCCAAATTTCAATGCATTAGTAGAAAGCGTTCAATATAGTTGAAAAAAAGCTGTTATGAAGAAGGTGGAGACCTGAACAATTTTGAGTAGAAAAGCTCACCAAATGCCAGTGAGCGTGAAGACACAAATGCATACTCTGGGATGAGGGTGGCTTTAGGACTATTTTAATGTCTTCGGTGTGGTAAAAGAAAGTGTGCTGCCTGAGAACCACTGCTAAAGCACCACTTTGCTGCCAGTTTACTTTTTTTCATTGACCTTTTTAATTTTCAGAACTAATAGGATAAAAGTGCTGTTTAAAATATTTAAACGTTCTTCAGTTTTAAAACATATGCTGGTATCCTGGCAATTAGATGTAAATTCTCTTTGGTATTACAACAGAATAAAACTCACGCAGAACAACAGTTTTAATAATTAGAAAACAAAACAAAACCACAAAAAACTTTAAGTAGTGTAATAAAATGGTTTTAAATCATATTTGTAAGGTCTGTGGTAAAAACTATAGAAGAAAAATGGTTGGTTTTATCTTCTCTGGCACTTGAATATGAGCTTTAAAACATACTCCCCAGGCACCACAAGGCTACACAAACTTATTTGTTGACAAGAGTACAGAACCAACAAGTGAAACCTATAAACAACTTATGTCTTTCCTCCCACCACTTTTTACTTTCATGTTGAGTGTTAAGATAGATCTCTCCCTTTTTTAGGAAGTTATTTGTCAGACTCTGGTTCATTGCTTATGACCAGTTTGCCTGTAGGAAACTCCCCTTTGTGAGTGTCAAATCAGGACAAGCCCCCTGTTTTTTGGGGAAAAATTCTAGCCTTTTTCCAATTCAATTTCTATTTTTCCTAAGCCCAATGACCCATTAAAACAGTGGTGAGATAACTTTGTGACTAGCCCGCGTATTGCCACGTGTTAAGAACTGATGTATTTTTCTCTAACAATACTCTTGAGTAATTACAGTTACTAAAACAATGAGTGTCCTCTTCCCTTCAAGAAGAAACACTCCAATGTGAGTGGGAGGGCCTTTGCAGGGCCTTTTCAGCTGATGGTCTAACAGGTCAGTACTTTCACCACTTGCTTAACTGATGTTCCCATGTTTTTGCCTGATATTTTCCATAGAAAAGTATATGCCTGTGTGCCATGCAACTACCCATAGGACTGAATTTCTTGCATGGCACCATGCTCAAAACTAGTCAATTGAAGAGCATCATGCCCCACATAAGTCTTAGAGTTTGTACTTTACATTTACCATATTTTTAAAGAGAGATTCTTCGACTCAAAACTTCATTCCAAATGTTTGTGAATAGGACTGAAAAACATTTGTTCTAGGGAAATAAGGTCGCTAAAAGTAGCATTAAGAGACTAGAAGCATTTGAATGTTTAGATTAATTGCAGTGGATAATTTTAGCAGGAAAAATAAATTAAAGGAAAGATGAAAATACGGATTTTTTTAGAATATGCCAAAATATGCATATGTTCATCTGAACATTTTAAAATCTAATTTTTCAGAGGTTCATTTCCTGTTTAAAAATGAACCTTCATTTGGGGAAAAATATTTTAAAAAAAGTTATTTGAAAATGAAATGAAGCAAATCACTCTAGGTTTGTGTGGAGTAATTGCTATTTTGATTTCTGTTATGTTTGTTTCTTGAAATGTTCTTATAGCTCTGTTTGGCCTAAGTTTCCCATTAAAACAAAAGGAGCTATTATTTGTCCAATCCTGTTTGCAAATTTGATTTCATTACTTCTCGTAGATGCTTTTTTCGATTACAGATAGATTGATTAGAAGGTGTTTTTCAATGCTCTGTTTCTTTTATAGAGACTTTAGAAGTCATCATTTAAAACAAAAAAAAAAAGCACAGCTTTTCTATGTTAGTGTAGCTAAATGAGTGTAGGAACTCTAAAGATTACTCCTCCTAATTCTTGTTTTGTGTGGCTTTTTTCCAGATTCCCATTGGCAAGGCGTAATGAATGGAGTCATGAGTACAGATGATTTTATGAAACTTAAAGAACTTTGGCTCATGTCTGTAAGTCAGTGAGGCTATAATCACTTGATTTATTTCTAGTAAATATTACTTCTGTTGAGATTAGTATGTTTGTTATTATGGAGTTAGGAAAAAAAATAATTATGATGTGGGCTGAAAAGACTGGGAAATTTGTTCTGTATGCGATTAATTAGCTTGTTTGCTCCAGTTTATTTCTGATCAAATAGAAGATGCTGAAAGAGTATAAAATAAGGTCCTTAATATACTCTAAGGGCCTGTTTCTGCCCCAGTTGACATTAAAGGCAGGTTCCCACTGATGTGACTGATGCCTTAATTGCCTGGCTTGACATTGATGGCTTCTCATTTTTCAATTCCAATAGCTTTCCTCTGGAAAGGATGTTGGGATGATGTCAGTTTTCTATGCAATGATCACATGGAAATTAAATATTTTAAACAGAAGATTAATAGGTGGAGGAAGAAAATTTTGCAGCAAAGAGTTGGTGACTGTCAAGCCACCTTGTTACAGGTGAGAACATCTAGGGAGATTGCTTGCTCTGTGCCCATTTTTGCTGGGGGGGGGGGGGTGGGGGGGGTGGGGGGGGGGGCGGGATGCCTTTACATGTCCTGTGTTTGTTACTTTAACTTTCCTTGCTTGTAATCACAGAATT
>WUAM01000431.1:81395425-81425308 GCA_024336885.1 Actenoides hombroni | reverse complement strand
GGGGTGCGGGGGGGGGTGCGGAATGCCTTTACATTTCCTGTGTTTGTTACTTTAACTTTCCTTGCTGGGAATCACAGAATTTCACCTAATCATTTTTAAAGAAGCATACTGCCTGGAGACATTTTCTTTTTAATCCAGAGACCACCAGGGACAGGTTTTTTTTTTAACCTGGTCATTTAATACCTTGTTTAATTTTTCACCTCTTTTTGTTATTCATTTTATTAGGCTCAAATGCATCCTTGCTGCACTGTGGTTCTCCCTTTCTTTTTTTCCACATGGCTGCTTGGTTTGCAGAGGATGCCTCCTTACAGATGTGTTCCTTCCCCTGACAAACAATTACCCCTGTTCCCCTCTGCAGGAGGCCATTAGGACATCATCACGGGTTCTGCTAAGTCATCTCACAATCACAGTTTTGTGCAATCACCTCTCATCTCAGCCTATCTAGGCATATGCCATGCGGGGAAACTAGCAGCCACAAAATGCAGCACCTCCAGGCATATTATTTGTTATTTTGGTCCAGGAGTGTGACAGATAATGGCTACTGTCTGAAGGTCTCATTGGCTGCAATGATGGGCATCATACACAGAAAATGCAGAATCCCCAGAATCGGTGATCACGTCCCTACTTAATAACAACAAAAGGAACAATTTTGTATTTTCACTGCAGTTAAAAGCACTAAAAAGGGAGACTCGAAAGGTAATGCTTGGAGAATTATTCCACTGAATAGACTCACAAAACTAAATTTATGTTACATCTGTTCTTTATTATTGTTATGAGCTGTGTGTACAAAGAGCAAATGTGTCAATAATTTGCTTCATATTTACCCTAGTTATCATAATGGAGCTAAGCATTTAACACAATTTTGCTAACACAATACCATAAAAGTGGGCATTTCTAAGCTTGAAGTGTGCCAATTATTAGGAGATACTCCTTAAAATCCGGATGTATCAGGTTGGTTCTCCCACGCTAAACTGAGAAGAGCAGAGAAGCTCCATTACTGATAGACTATTTGAGAAACTGTTCACACTTTCCCCTAGCTGTTCACACACTTCCAAGTTGTGTTAAAAAAATCATTAATTAAATGGTATGGTTTCAAGGACTATGTTAGACCTTGAAATAAACGTACCCAAAACTGTGTGTTTTCCTGATAGAATGAAGCCAGCTGTTTTGTGGAAGATTTTCAGTCTGTGTAAATGTTACAAACTGCTGAATTACTAAAAGGCCCCTTGATATATGATCTCATGTTGCTTAATAGGCCTCTGATTACTTCGGGGAAAAATGAGTTTTATTGTGTTAATCATATATAAACGAATTTACTAATCCCTACCTAATTAGGAGAGGTTTTTTTAACTTGTAATAATATTCTAATTATTTTCCTCTTATTGAAACAAGATCTGTTCTAAAAGTAATTTTCAAGAAAGTACATGAAAAACTATCCAATGAAATACCTTTGCTTTAATTTTTATTCATCTGGTATCAACCTTTCTTCTTGTTGTTGCGTCAAATGTTATCAACAAACATTGCTTGGCATTGCACCTCTAACAACTTCCCCTCCTCCTTCAATAGCTCTCTGAGCAGAACCTTAATTCACCTTCCATACAACACGTTTAGTTTATAGTGGTATTAAATCAAGTGAGTACAGAGTCATCACAATCAATCCTGAAATAAATCACAGAACAATGCAATTTAATATTATTTGACTGCTGACAGGCAGATGATTAGATACCATAATCATTTTCTGTGCTCTGTCTGCCTCTGAAAGTACTCTGGTTTGGGGTATTTTGTACTGTGAGGTGCAAGAGATTAGAAAGCGCGGGGGTGGGGGGAAGATAAGACTATTGAAAATAGGAAAGGAATAAGAAATGATAAGTCATTGTATATATACCACTGAGCAACATCTTAACCTCATGCCCAAGTTAAAATGCCTTTGCAGCAAATGAGACTGAGAACTGCAAAGTGAATCTTGTAGTCAATGGAAGGGAAAAAAAAACATGGTTTTCCTGCAATGAACTCATCAGGGAGCTCCTCCCTAATTTAGGCTCTAGCTTGCAAAAAAGTCTTTTTTTTTTTTTTTTCCCCTCTAACACTATTAGATCAAAACAGTACCCAGGCATTAGACAGTATTTATTAGCTTGTAAGGCCAGAGATAATGATCCCATTCAATCAGAACTCATGAATAATTCAGCAGTCCCAACTCCACATAATTTCTGGCTTTACTCTTAAAACCAGTAAAGCATCATTTACATTGCCTTTTTGAGGGGAGGGCGGATGACAGTAAGCAGAAAAATAAAACAGATTATTCTATGCTTTTGGTTCTGCTTCTCAAACATACTCAGCTGTCTTAAAATGTTATCTCCCTTCCCTTTTGTCCCCTCCCATCTCCCAGAACAAAAACAACATCAGAATAAATATTAATCATGATACTATTGAGAAGATGCTGTACACTAATTATTGTCAAGAATAGTGCTACCCATATTTATAGAGGATTTAGTAATCACTGCAGTTTGTTCGGTATTGTTGCTTACACTCACTGCTATGAAGTAATTACACGTTTTTCACTTTTTTTGTTGTTTTAAAAGAACACACTCACTTTTTCTCAGCTGTCAGGCAAACTTGCAGATAATCTCTTCCCAACATGCAGTTTTTGCAAAATGAACCATTCTTTTCTGTGAAATCCCTTCCCCACTGCTGAGCACAAGCCCAGGCCTGTGTGGTACCTATGGAAAAGTGCTACGTTACATACCCACTGTATGGAAGTCATGGGACATGTTGGAGGTATTCAGTATCTTGGAGTCTTTCTTCACTTCATCTCACCTGCCCAGCTTAGTTGATCTTACTTATTGTAACAACATTTTGCTTATGTTTCATGGCAGATCCCACACTGCTTCATATATTCTTGCTTTACTAAATACCTTTTTTGCTTCTCCAGGTCATGCTGAGTAGCCGACAAAGATTTCTTCTGTGGGATCTTGATGCTGCTTTATGTAGCCACTTGGGCATTTTATGTCTGCTAAATTCTGATGGCAGTGATCTGACTGTTATGTGGCTTGGTCCCTTTCTGTCCACAGAGCAGTTCCGAGGTAAGCCTACCAGAGAAAGCAGGTTGTCATTTGCAGTGATGCTCCCGTTGTGCTTGTGAGTGGGATCCCTGTATACAAAGAGTGTGCTCCAAACACCAACTACAGCAAAGTTCCAGTAGCCTATTAAAATATTCATTACCCTGCTTACTGATGTGAGCATCCATAAAGAAGGAGGGATTAGAGAGCTTTTATAGACAGGTTATATTTTTGTTATAAACAGAAATAGCCTTGCTGAACTGTGGGAAGGAGGAAGTGGTATTAGAAAGAGTGATGGAATTCTGATCCTGTCAGTATAGAAGAGTACATTTCTTTGACATCTCTGTTAACACAACTAATGCAGATGTCAAGGAAGTCATTATGTGCATGTGTGATGGTGTGTCAGAGTGGCTGTACACAGAGTGAATTAACATCTGTGATGCAATAGGAAATATACAAATTATCTTTCCATTTTTATATGTGGTATTGGCCTGTCTTTCCATATCTGTGGTGATATCACCTTAGAAGAGGGAAGAATTTTGCACAAAGGAGAGTTTTCCTAAGAAAGTGCTTCAAGAGCTGAAACTTAAGATCTAAACATGCTGGAGAGTATGTATCCTTACTGTGAGTGTACTTGACGTGTTTCTTTATCAAGGAGAACAGAAAAAGGTGAACTGAAATGTAATCATTTTCCTTCATAGAATTGTATTGATGTTGGAAGAAGGTGACAGCATTCTGGCCACTTCTGAATTAAGATGTTTAGAGGGCAAACAAGCAACAGCTTTACAAGTCATAGTTTAAGAAAAGGCTGTCAATAAATCCTGAGGGACTACAGATATATTTGTTAACTTCCAGTGTCAGGCTGAGTGAGAGTGTATATCCATGTCAGCCATTAATTAAAGGCCTCTTGGGAGATTTTAAGATCTTCATCTTGAATTAGTGAAACTAAGCAAATGGACAAATGGGGCTTTGCAAATTGCCATAGAGATTGGAAGTGGAGAGTGAAAAGCATGTTCTGATTCAGATGCTGATTTTCTCATAGGTATCCATGCAAACTGCTGATTTAAGGGAAATCATCAACCAAATATTTACAGTGCTAGTAGAAAGGCTGCAATAGTAGTTGCATTAACAGTCAGTGCTAAACATTTAGTAACAAAACCCAGCAGATAAGTTTGGGGTGAAGTTATGTTCCGTTTAGCAGAAACTAATGAACTTTTCCATCAGCATTTATGTCTTTGCAATCGAATTTGAAAATGAAGCATGAAAGAAATAACACATGTGTAACTGAATGTTTAGGCCTGTTCTTGTATAGAGGACAACCCTCTCATCAGTCCTTTTATTTAGAGGAAACATCAACCTGTTTACAGAAGTCCTGGTCTAGAGGAATGTAAGTCGAGAGAATGTAACAGAAACCCAGTATGAATGCCTTGAGTGTTCTGGTGAACTCTAAAAGTAGAATCTGATTTGTAGAGCAATACAGTTAGAGCTGAAGACCCAGCGTCCATCACACAAGTGCCGGGGATTTTGCTTCACCTAGCTCGCTTCTGGTGCCATGGGCTGAATGCCCGTTAGCAGCTGATACACAGTAGATGCACTGGGAGTGCATCTTCTAGTCCAGTTGCATCCAAGATTAATCCAGCTTGTGCAACCAAAGAATGCCCTGAAATGTGAGGCAAAATGTGGTGAATGGAGATGACGAGGAAGCAAAACGAATTCCGGATTCAAAATAAAATACTGATGTAGACATGCCCTCTGACATTCTGTAATGCTGATAACTATCTCTAAGTGGTGTAAGGCTTAGGTAGTTGTCACTGAAGTCAACAGGATTTTACTTGTATTGATGTTTCTGAGAAAGGGGATCAGATGTTAGGTTCTGTCAAAAAAGCAGATTCTGGCTTAAGTCCATGCAAATTTACATGTCAACACATGTAGCTCTGATTGCCAAATTGGAGTCTAAATGTGCAGCCAGCAGATGTAACTCAAACCATATGAAATAGATCTGTAAAGTAAATAGAGTCACACGTTTCACCCAGAGATTAATTTCAGCAGTTGCATCACTTGGTGTGGGAAATGCTTATAGTTTAAAAGTAATCGCAACAATAATAAAATGCAAACAGAATCCAAGTGCTCTATTTTGCTTATTGCGAGCTGTATAATTTGGCACACAATTATCACAGCATTACTTGCTACTACTGACTCTGTTTAGTAATAGATAATGATGTAGACATAGCCTGGCCCAGGGAGCTTGCAGTTGAGGTGATAATCCAGAACATAATTATACATATACCTAACTTCAGAGGTGAAGCCAGTCCAATTGAAGTCAGTGGGGTACAGAGGTGCACACAGTTGATCGAACATGTGAGTAATGATTTCCCAGAATGGGACTTAAATCTTCATGCTGCAAAGGTCAATTATAATATGCTCTAAATGTCTGTATATGAGGCTTTTTCCTCTCTGTTTGGTGGGGGAATTTTATTGTAGTGGCTTGCTTACGCTGGTTTCTGCAGAACAAGCAAAAGTTTAAGAAGGGATTTAGTCTTGCTCCTGACCCACATAATACCAAAAATATCCACCCCACCACCCCACTTGCTTCTGTGTTCGTAGATTACCCAGGTTGTCCTGACATGTTTATGAGAAATTCTGCACAGCACCAAACTGTGCACCAGGAGTTACCCGCAGCAGTTTCACTTCTAGCACTTGCTGAAGCACTTGTAATCACTGACACCCACCACAAAATGCAAAAGTAAAATAACCTCTGTCTTTCTCCCGTTGTTCAGTTTCTCAGTGTCGGAGTTCAGCATTTGAATGTGCTGATCACTTACAGGATGTCTGAGTTAAGCAAAATCATGTTGTAAAATCCATTCAGACTCTACTAATGATGTATTTAGGCCTTTGGCGGTTAAAACCTGATCCTGCTTCCTCAATGGAGTCCTGCTATTGAATTCAGTGGGAACAGGATCAGGCCTTAAGTCACTAAATAACATTTTCCATGGTAATAATTAATAACAGCAGTTTTGAAGCTAAAGAAATTCATAATTTTATTTGTAATGCAAGTTTCCAAAATTGCTGGTGGATTTAGGAAGAGAATCAAACAATTATCTGAGGTATGTTTGGGGATGACAAGCTCTGAAATCAGGACACACTCAGAGCTGCAGGCTGAATGAGATACTGCAGGATGGATTAAGAACTATCAAATGCTGTAGCAGAAAGGTAAGTATTATTGATTGGGGGTGGGCTAGGAAAATAATATGCTAATAAGGTGCATTGCAGAGATCTTAAAACCTGGCAGATGCATTTTTCTAGTGGAATGTTTGTAGTGTAAGGGGTTGCAGAAGACGTGTCTGAAAGGAGACCCAAGGGGAAGTTTAGTCAATCTTGGATGCTTTCTAAAAATGTTGTCTTGCCTTGTGGTTAAATAATGAATGCAAATCTCCTTTCATGGATTTAAAGCTCTGATGGCTGACATGGGAAAACCAGAACAGGGTTGTGTTTTTTTTTTCTCTTTTGTAAAATAACACCAAATGACATGGATATCTCTTTGTTCTCGCATATGAATTTATCTTTGTTTTAGGATAAAAGGAGCACCAGATGTGACCAGGACTGCATTAGCAGAAAAGAGCTGTGCAGAGCACTGTGGTTTTCATTTGTTAGGGTTGTTGCAAACATTTCCCTAAGTGTCTTTCATTGAACAGCAGTATAGCTTTGAGCTTGGGGTTCAAGAAAATTGAAAAATGTAATTAAGCCCCTCAGATTTAGGAACTGAGCTGTGCTGTGACATGTACAAAAGTGCACCCTGGCTATTATTCAGTTGAGTTTCATTAACTCTAGTAGTCCGTCCATGTGCAAATATATAACATCACATGAAGTCAATCATATATTGAATAGTTTCATCATGTTCTGTTGCAAACATTTCACATAGTTCTGAAGGAAAACTTCTTGTTTTGACCATATGTGATTCTATACTAACTCAAGTGGTATTTTTTCCCATTCCCAGGATGGTGGTTTTGCCTTTCCTGAAGCTTAAGAGAGGGAATGCATCTTTATGAGATTTGTCCAGTCTTTTCCCTATATTACTGCCAATTGAATACAATGATAGGCACCCACAGTATGGCAGCGTAAAGAAGAAATGGGGGGATCAACCATCAACCATCGTCTATATGGTTACTGCCCATATAGAGAGAGTAAATCTTAGAAAACTCACTCCTTTTTAGGAAATAAATTATCTCAAATTATATTCTATTTACTGTGGAGTTAGATGCAGTGACTGCGTAGGCAATGAGGCTGCAAGCTACCACCCATCAGCTGGCTATTAGTAATTGCTTGGTATGTTCCCAAACCTGTAGAAATCGTGAGATAATTTAGGTGACATTCTCAGTTTATGAAGATGACTTGTTATTCCCACGTAACCTTGCTTTCCATCAGAAGAGACACTATCTCCCCAAGGAACTTGAGAATCTAATATAATAATACTTTACCTGATTAAACTAAGTAACTGAGTATGAAGTAACTTAACATTACATGAGTTAAAAGAGCCAGTCTGTTAGCTGCTCTATTATATTTCAGTCCTCATTAGCAAGATAATTTATCATACTAGAAAATGTGAATTGTGCTTTATGAATTACTATAATATTCTGCACCTGATAGTTATTAATTCTAGTTCAGTCTGACTTATAGCATTAAACTATTCAGTGTTTGAAAAGACAAATACAAGTTTGTTTTCACGTTGTTCTGAGATACAATATGTAGAATGTTTCAGGATAATTATTAGATACTGGATGCTACTATATTTTCTGGGGCAGATCTAGTGATTGTTTGAAAATGATATTTAAATGACCCTACTCTGCTTAGAAACCATATAGCCTAAATTGTGCCATCTATTGCTGCTGGATGGAGCTCTACAGGAAAATTTCTTTCAATGAGAAATGACACTATTTTTGTACTGACAGTTTCTGTGTAATAATAGTGTTAGGTTTTGCCAACAAGCCACGATTGTTGCTAACATGACAGTTTGTTGAATTGTTGAATTTTGAATGGAGAGTAATTGAAAATGTACATTACTCTGGACTTCACTGGGTGAGACAGGAGAGGGTGGAACTAGAGTGAGCTTCTGGCTCTACTCCTGTTTAAAATGCACATGATGCAGTTTTGATTGTGCAAACAATTTTTTAAACCAGCCTTAGAAAGCAGCCATTTACCAGCAGTTAGTGGGAAGATTATGCTGAGGAGATGATACAAAAATGTTTATATTGACTTAAATTGAGATAGATTGCTTCAGCTTATTCCACATGCTATTTCTAATAATATTGGTAATGATTTCCCTCTGAGAAACCCAGAATTCTTTATAAGCATTTAATGAATTTCCTTTTGTAAAACAAAGCATGATGTATCAGTGTTGCAAGTACAGGAACACACAGTAAAGTCAGTGGTGAGAAGAGAGTCTAGGTTTGCTGATTTCCCCTCTTTAGCTTTTCTGTTGGGACGTTTTTTCCTTTGGGTTGTGACAGAGTCAAGGCAAAGTCTGATCTGTAGATATTGCAGTATCTGTTAAAACAACCCGGCACACTTACCTAGGAGACAGCAAAATTAAGTATGAATGTATCAGGTGGCAGCTGAGAACTTCATTTATGAGTGAGCAAAGCGCTCAATTCTTGCTGTCAGGGACCGGAGGCAAATTCTCTGAGTCACGCCAGGTTTCATGTGGATCTATGATGTATACCAGGAGGCTTGAGAAGGAAGAGAAATGCTGTGGTTTCTTGTGTGTGTAAGACAGAAGGTACGCTTGTCTTACATTCTCTGCAGAGTACAAAGGTCCTTAAGGTGCTAGCCTTCTTCCTCCCAGGATGGCTAGTGTCCATATATGTTCTTCTCACACCACTTCTGTAACATCTAAAGCTCCTTTCTGTGGCCAGGTGTGTCTTTTGCTCAGCTTTATGCTTGGGACTGCAAAGAAGCCTTAGTTTAGGATCTTATGTTTACCCTGTGTCAGGTAATTCCTTTATTCCTATGTTTTGGAAAGGCTGGTCAAAGTCTTTAGGTAAGCATATGTAGAATGTCATGGCCAGTTTTAATTCCCTAACTTTCCTGTATGAAGCCTTTGAATGAGATTAAGTGTGCTACTCTTCTACTATTGCCAGTTAGAGAAGATACTCCTTTAACTGAGTTGTTATATGCTGTGTTGTGAGTAATACATTCAAAAAGGGCCATTTATAACTAATGTTACATTGATTTTGTGCTTTTTATTTTGCTGTGTATTCCTCTGGAGTTATTTTGCCTGCATTGCTAAGGATCTCCACCTACATAGGAAAAGGTATCTCGTATTAGGTTTATTCATGGTTTGTGTCATAGAATCTTTCATTCAATTTAAGAACTTAAGTTCCTAAAGGTAAGTACAGATCTTCTTAGCTGATTTTGGAGTAGGGTTTTACATTTATGAATATTGCACTGTTTAAAAGGTAATCATTTTTACACTCTGGAAATATATAGTTTTTGATTGTATTTTAGACGCTTCTGAGATTACAGTGAATATCAGAGTCTCCACAAATGGACTGAGCTACAGAGCTGTGAAAAGAATGGATTTTCAATTTTCAAAAGAAAATGAACCACTCCAAATTATTTTAGGTCAAGTGAAACATTTTTCCAACCTGAAATGGATTTTTAATGTCTTTTCCATTATTAAATTTTGTCTGTTTAAAATACTTTTTAATGAAAAACTCTAATAATACTTTTAAAACAGTGAAACAAAATGTTTCAGCATTGCCTGTGTTCTGGATTTAATTTTTTTGACCAGGGCTGCCTGGTGAATAGGCCCAAGTTTGCAGACAGTTACGTCAGACCTCTGACCGCATTTCTGGGTGCATAAAGTATTTGTCTGAAAAGTTTGTGTGCCATACTCCTGGCAGAAATTCATCTTGGTGACTGATGCCTTTTCTTTCTCACAGTTAGGATCCAGGAGTGAAAGGCTGGGTTTTTCTGTATCTACTGACTGCACATAGGCACCTCTTTAGCTGGTCTGAATCAGCATAGCTCCGGTGGATTTATACCTGCTGAGGAGCTGTCCCTTTTTGTTCATTACTAATTCCTTAAACTCATTCTGGCTTGCTTTTCAGTTAGTTCACCTTGACTTATTGTCCTTCATTATTTTAATATTCATTTATGTTTTTGATCACCTGCTGACTCAAATCATTTTTGAGCCCTTGCATTTCATTGCAATAACTAATTTCTAACATTCAATCCTGACTTTTCTAATCATTGTTTACTTTTTTCTCCTTTTTGTTTTGGTGTCCTTATTAATATTTTCTCACCAATTATTTTTTTCTGACATTTTAACTTTTTTCTTGATGACAGTGATTATTAATTTACATTTTACTTATTTAAACTCATTCCATTTCTTCCTCTTACACAGTCAGAATTGCTGTAGAGTCCATTAAAATCCCTCAACTAATTCCTGGTGGGTTTTGGCAGTCTGTGCAAGTTCTTGTTGCTAGAGTAGCATTTCCTGAAGATAAGTAATCTTGATCACCATTCCTTGTTTTGGAACTGGCAGCATACGTGAACCAGTTGAAAACAGGTAAAAATTTGGAACTGGAATTTCAAATGGAAAAATAGTTCGGTTTCCACTGTTTTAGTCATTTAGTGATGTTTTCTTTACTGCTGCTATTCTTCCTCCAAGGACATACTTGAGTGCAAACCTCTGATCTCTACCAGTACGGAGGAAAGGTAGGGCGTTATTGTTGGTCAAATGCTGCATCAAAGGTAGTCCTGCATGTGGGATGGATATTTGCTTTACACAGCAAGTGATTTTTCTGTATGTGGGTGCTCTGAAAAAGGGAAAAAGCTGGTACTTCAAGTTAACATTTGACTGTGAATAATTTAGTAACACTGATATTCTTCTAGTTCTGTGAATATTTCATGATAAGCTTTGTGAAGAATCTGTAACTTCAAGTGTCAGATCAGCATGAAAAATGGCTTCCACTTAGTATATACAAGTATATACACTTAGTATAGACAAGTATATACCTGGCAATTTTGTAGCTACACTCTGATGTGATACACATAGTTATAAATAAAAACTAGGTTAATCATTATAGTATGGATTTCATGACCTCTAATGAAGGAAG
Source organism: Actenoides hombroni (assembly GCA_024336885.1). Taxonomy (NCBI): domain Eukaryota; kingdom Metazoa; phylum Chordata; class Aves; order Coraciiformes; family Alcedinidae; genus Actenoides; species Actenoides hombroni. The sequence continues at coordinate 81,414,135 of WUAM01000431.1, read as the reverse complement.
ACTTACTAGCAGTAGCTTGACAGACATTCTTGACAATTTGGCCCAAACATATAGTTGTCAGGTTTTTTTTTCTTTATCTGTACTAAAATGAAAGTGGTGTGAGGCAGAAAAATTCAAGTGAAATCTTATGCAATACTTTGTGAGAGTTGTGTTGCCTTTTAACTATGGCACTTACCTTAAACAACTCCACAAAAAGGTTCAAACTCTTTTCATTCTGAAGTTACTGTTCTTGTTTTCCTTTTACAAGTGCTGATTATTGAAACTTCAGATGTACCCACAGCCTGAGAACACAAAGCCCACCACACCTGAAATCTGACTTCAGTGCTTTAATTGGCTAACATTTCACTTCAAGAGCCTGATTTCTCAGTTTGGAGCTCCCCACTGTAAAGCTGAATGAAAATCACGGATTGCATGTTGCTTCGGGACTAAAAGGGTACACCAACGGAGGCTCAGAGAAATGTGTGCAGAGGTTCTAGTGTCTGTCTGTACAAACCAGAGCGACTGCTGGCATGGACCTACTGGAGCAGAGAAACACACCACTCCTTATGGCCAGGTACACTGCAGGAAAATCAAGCCCCCCTCCCAAATATTTTCAGAATGTTTCCTTTTTGTTCAGAACATTGCTGCGGTAAAATGTTTTGAGACAATGAACCATTGCTTGAAGTGGGAGGGAGAAAAATCAGGTATGGTTTTGATCTCAGCAGGAGCCAGAAATCAGGAGCAGCTGCTTCTGGCAGAGGCATCATCCTGATTTTCAGTGAGGAATGGGGGCTGTGGGGGTCCCAGCTTGTTGTAGTACCTTGTCATCTTGCATGTGGGCAGTGTTCGGGTTGCAGCAGCCCCCTCTAAAGCTCACAAAGAGGGTGGAGGGATGGATGGATGGATGGATGTGCCACTCTGGAAGGTAACCTCTGTTATCTGGGGCTCTTCTGGCTCCAATTAGATCTGAATTCAGCTGGGGATGCACTTATCCAGCAGCCTGAATCTTGCAGCTGGCTCTCTCAGCTGACTGGTGGGATCTTCTCTTTCCCGTCAGCAGCCCTGGGCTGTGAAGGGTTGAGCAGCCAGCCCAGCCTGCGTGCTGGGGAATAAGGGCTCAGGTGCCAGCCTACGTTTTGCATGGACTGCAATGACCAAAATTCCCTCTCTGCCAGAAATTCCCAAGATAGTCCAGTAGCTGAGAGGCATATCTTGGATTTGTTAGAGGCAGTAGGTCCACTCGTGCAGCTCTTCTGTGCTTTCAGAAAGCTACAGAGAGCAGCAGCTCTCCCGAGGCAGCTTGCAGGCACTGCAGCTACAGCTCTCTCTCCCAAGAACTGGCAATTTGCCTGTCTTCCAACCAAGCAAGAGATGGTGTAGCACGCAGAGTGCTGTGTACCACGTCCTCCTGAGAATAGCAAGAACCTCAAGAAGCAGTGATGAAAACATATCTTTCTAATAAGCTGACTGCCATTAGCAGTTTTCATTTTCAGGGTCTCTGGTGCTATATAAAAGCCCGAATAATATTTAAGGGTATTTTAATAATGGTTTTAAAAAAAAAAAAAAAGTAGTTTGGTTTGCATCTGTGTGTGTGTGATAGACTAAAATAAAACCTCAAGCAATAGTATGTGTGCCATGAGAGTGTGGATTTTTCCCTTTCCTAGCATTGAAAAAAAAGCTTATATTAGGGGCTTTTTGGAGTAAAATATTTGTTCTCACATGCCAGCACAGAAATCTTTCTAATTAAGATGTGCTGATTTGCAGTTGGAATTGCTATCAGCAGTTTTCAAGCATCTTTGTGAAATCTCCATGAAGTCCAAAGGCTAGTTTAAAAACTTCTCCTTGGTCGAGTTGAGTGGGATCTTCCTAAATCTTGGTGAAATGCAAATAAATCCATGAAACCAGATTCAAGAGGCTTCAAAGAATTCATCTTGTACTGCCAGTCCAGAGAGAGTGATTGTAACTTTAAGCAATGTTTGAAAGGACCAAAATGGGAGCACAGAAGTAATTTTGCTTTGCTGATCCAGTAGCAGGAGAGGCTGTTTTAGGGAAGACAAAGCACCACCAATATCGTGAAGGCCAGATACGGTATCACTATTTGAGTACCATTAACTCACCTGCAGGAATCCCAATTAACTGGAATTACCACCCCAATTAAGCAGCAGTCCTTGCCATTAAGTATCATTAGGCTTAATTTGGTTCCCTGGGAAATGTCCCGATTAAGCGGATTTCATGATTAAGCACCTGTAATAAATGTTTTAGCTTACATCTAAAATTCTTTTTTATTTCATAGGATCTGATCACTAGCACCCAAATAAGAACTGATATGCCAACCACTACTTTTGTCATTTTGTTTTATTAATTGCCTTATATATACTAACTTCTTATCCTGGCTTTGCAAAGTTTTGACAAGGAAATCTTTATGGTTTTGCATGTTGATTTTGTAATGCAAACACATCCCTGTATATCTCACTGCTCTTGCTTGCGGTCTGAGAGCATGATTAATATTTTGTCACTGTTTCTTAAGAGATCATCGAGGCTCACGTGAACATCGGTCATAATTTCAGGAAAACCCCATTTGCTGTACTTTGCAGGAATTTTACTTGGCCAGCCTTGAGTTGCTGCTTGATGGAAGAATAATAGGTCATGACCAGAAACAGGTGTAGAAAACATGTCCTGTATCAAACCATTCAAATGACCACACATCAGGTCTTCTTTCTCTAAAAACTGGTAGTGACAGATAAGCTGTCTTTGCCTGAGTCAGTGGCTTAAACCAGGGTCCACATTGTAGATGCTGGGAGGTAGTAGAGGTACCTGAGGCGGCTGTAAATAAGGGACCAGATCAGTCCAGCCACAGCAAGACCAATGCTTTGCTGTGGTTAATTTACAGCTCCTGAACTAAGGGCCTCTGGAGGGACTAAACAATATAATGAGAAATGGAGTAGGGAATTGTGGGGTTTATTACTGCAAATATATAAACATCTAATACCAGCTGGTGGTAGCATTTCTGATGAGTGTGGACTGATGAGATGTGCAGATTATAGACAGAGAAGATGACCAGGGTCCTTTGTAGTATAAGCTGACAAGTCCCATATAATCATGGTGTCAGATTTGTCTTGAATGGCAGCAAGGACAGTGCGTTTGCCAAAGAAACATGGTATCATTGGAAAGTGACTATTTGTGGAGCCCAGAATATTTTTCTTGGAAACTTCTCTGATTCACTGACCCTCTGCTGCATCCAGGGCTGGGATCCAAGGGATTCTCAGCAGGGATTTTTTGGCCCTACGGCCAAGAGCAAATTTACGATGACTTTATAGTGAAAGTTGTTAAATGGTCACAAAAGCACCTTACTTCTCTAAAGAAAGAGCTTAAGTTTACTTCTTTTGCTGGATTTAATTTTACACACCAGATAAAAGAGAATATGTATGTGCAAAATCTATTAAAAAGAGTCAAGGGAAGGAACAGGAAAAGAAAGTGGAGTTATTTCTCCAAGAGATTAAACTGGAAAGGAATAGAATGGAACTGAATAAGGGACTCCTTTAATCAGCTTGCTCCCTAATGGGAATATATAACCAAGGAATCTTTTTTTGCCTGTATGAAAGATCAAGGGGTTTTAATCACAAAATAATGATGGGAGCATACATTAATTTGTGGGATCAGAAGGCACTGAGAAAATGGGAGTACTGGTACTTCATGGCATTATGTACAGGGGGTTTAAACATGTTCGACTTTTGCTATGTACACATTCCCTAAGTGGACAAAAGGCAACGAAAAGGTCTTGTCATGAAGTGAAACACTTCTACAAACGATTAAATGTAAACACTCTTGAGTCCCCAAAATGCAAAGGAAAAGTTACAAAGATCATCAGAAACTGTTTTAAAGAGTTTTCACATCTGTTGGGGTGTTTCTCCCTCTCCCCCTTCCAACCCCCCTTTGATCCCATCTCTCTCTCTCCTCATTTTTATCCTTGAACAGGTATTCATCAGCAGAAAGAACATGAAAAAATTTGGTACTTTCCTATAGATAATACTGCAATTGCACTGGTCAGAGAAAAAATATTCAGATTTAGAAATTGCTTAAAGTAGGTTTTTCTTTTGATGTTTGCATAGCTCCTATAAATGTTAATACTGGATCTGGGCTTCAAAAGAATATACCCCTTGCTGTACTGTAGACTTTAAGACATAAGGAAACTTAGGAAAAACCTATCTGGCTCAGCAGTCCTGCTATTTACTTGGTTTTGGGTCTGTGAAGGAAAGAGAGAATTAGATCTCTCCCATCTATATCATTTTACCTAGTTTTCCTGCATACTGAAATACAGATGAGTATGTCAAATTATTTCTGTGGGTGTTTTTCCTTGCTTGCCTTAATTTCTGTTTTAATAATTTTTTCCTTCTACTTCCAACAGTGATACATAAAATAAAACAGGTCAATACTTCTCCAACTAAGTTGTTTATGTTGCTCACGTAACAGAGCTGAGAGACAGATCACTGACCAAAATGCTGCCTGACCTTTCACCTTCTAGTGGACTGTGTGCTTGGAACATGCTAATGTAGAACTTAAAAAGAAATAATTGTAAAATTTGGTTATGTGTCTAGGTACTGAGAGTATGTGCATTGACAGCTACAGCCTAGCCATAAACCTGGAAATGGTCATATTAGCTCTGGGTTTCAAGAAAGCAAATGTGAATGCTGTCTTATTAAACCAAAACCTTTAAAATGACCACGTCCTTCCTCTTAGAGCTGAGTTATCCAAGAATGAAGAGTCAAATGCCATGTCAGACAGAATTATGGAAACGGGCTTGCTAGCTGTAGAGCAGTCAACTGTACTCATGTGGATGATAGTCTCAACAGGATGGTCTTTCTTGAGGACCAGAAGATAAGGTAAGGAGAGAAGCAGTCTGCTATCTGAGGTTGTGACCTAAAGCGAAGACTGTGGCAACGATTTCTTAATTCATTCTACAGAAATGTACGTATTAACTGATATGGTCTGTTTTCTTGGCAGAGTGCAGGTGATAACATTTTTAGTGGCTGTATCCTTGCTCCTGTTAGGCCACCATTATGAAAAATAGCTGTAAGAAACTAGCAGAGATCTGCAAACTGCACATGAAGAGAAGCATCATAGGAGAGTTTGAGACCAGAGAGGAAAGCAGGAGGAGTGTTCATACAGTGCTATTACTTGTTCTAGTGAGTTCTTCTGGGAGGTGAGATAGGAATTGCCTAACTGATTTTGAGAGTCAGGATGAAAATCTCAGAAAATGCAAAAAGGCAAAAATATGGAGCAGAACTCCTCAGTTCTCATAGTTCAGAATGACTGGGCAATTTTCCATTTGCTTACAATCTCCTGCAAGGGTGCCTGTTTTCTAGACCAGAGACAATTAAGCAGGTATGCCCTTCCAAAGAGGAATTTGCTGATCCTTTCTAAAAGAAATGGTCTTTAATGGTGTTTATTCACAACAAATTCAAGGTGTATAAGTGAAATTTTAACAGATTCAGAGAAGGTATTTTGGTTTTGACTGCAGATATATATAGATGTTTCCAACTGACTGAATTCCTTCAAACACAATAAAATCCTTAGCACAATAAAAGGTGAAGCTTTTGGCACAATTTCCTTAGCTGAGGCCTGTATCTTCCACTGATGTGGGAAGTATTCTATCTGCATAGGGAAATGCAGAGGCAGGACACTACACTCGTTTAAAAGCAGTGTTGTAAAGATGTTTAAACTCACTGAAAATAACCAGTAAAATATTTTACCTGGAGTAATTCAATATTTTGGCCAGCATGTTAAACAATATTCTAGTATTTCTAGTAAAATCAGTGTTAAGAGATTTTGTATATCCTAAAGAGCTCTTTTAAACAGAAAACCCTGAAGATTTCTGCCTTCGGTTATAAAGTCAGGCTGATTTCTGAGACCTCTGCACCTCCAGTGAGAATTTGCACATTTGCCATTAATCAATAATGGAATAAAAACAATTTATTTGCAAACAGAAGGCTTAGTTATCAAAATAAAATATCATGTTAGAAATATTTCTGCTAAATACTATGCATTGCACTCTTTGTTTACTGCTTTATTGTTTGCTATAATAATTTAATAATGGCCTGAGGAGCATGATGCTAAAATGCTTGCATGTGTCTTCCCTGCCACTGATGCACTGAGGTTGAACAATTGTTCGAATCCTAAACCAAGAGGTCCCTTTATTCTTATTTTTATTTTTTCACATGATCAGAAATACTTCTGAGAAGAGAGCTGGTATCTGTGGAAAGCATCTGACTTCTAAACAGATTATGGGTTAAAGGAGTTGCTTGGACAATACAAATAAGTAGTCATTTATTCTATGCAAATACAACAAGTTGACATAAAACTCATGACTTCAGTCAACTGGAAAATAATACTATAACTGAGATATGTTTTTGAAGTTGCTGTTTAGCTTCATATAAGGGGAGAAAATCTCCTGTAGCTCAGATGGGCTTATTTGAAACCCAAGCTTTTGATGTTATAATGTGCAGTCTAAATTCATTAATCCCTCTGTTCAAAAAAAAACCCCGTCTCTTAAATGAGTAATAAACATAATAATGAAAATAACTGCCAGGAAGAACATGAGTTACATCACATTTAGTGTTCCAGCTAAAGATGAAAATGAACTTTGGAAACACAGGTTACGCTAAATGAATTTAATTTGTGTTTTGATACAGAATGTTTAAACATGTTGTTATTTCTGGCACCAGGGCTGATAGCTATTAAATGAGAACATCTAAGAACATCAAAGGAACTGGACCTTTTATACTCTTCAGCACCCCCTTGGAGATGTTTATCTGGGCTGTTATCTGGATCCCATACAAGCATCGAACAATGTGCCAGTCTCACCAAGTTACTCTCTTTTCCCAAAAGTTCTGACGCATGCATTTCCTGCACAAATGTTCCATATTTTAGAGTTCACTACAAGTGCACAAATAAAAGTAGTTTGTACTAACAGACTTGACTGTAGATACTTGAAGTTTTTCTTCTATAAAGTATTTGAAATAGAAAAGAAAACTTCCTTCTGTTTGACTCAAACTAAGTTTCCAGATGTCAGGGTCAAAGGTTGGAGATAAAAGTATCAGGTTTTGGCCTACTCTAACTAGACTCCAGGCCCAAATGTGTGAGATCTTCCCTAGAGGGGGTTCCTTTTGTACTGGTTCAGTTTTCTTCTCTAGCCTTTCCCAGTAAGAGGTCCCATTCCATGCTGCTGAATTATGATACTTCATCTCAATCGTTAAAAGACTTCAAACTTGTATTTACTGTTTAACATTTGGCTGCAAGTCAAACCTTTTAAATATTTCTTTTTAAAACTTTTCCATTTTTGAAGGCTGTTAATTCTTTTCTTCCTGAGGCATTGGTGACTGTGCATGGGTCCTCTTGGCTGACATTACGAGATTCCTGCTCCAACTATGCCCACCGTGTGCAGTAAAAGAAGAAAGATGTCTTACAGTTCTGAGCCTCAGAAGATTTATAAAGGCTACAAGGTATTAGCCCTGCTCTCCCCTTGGTGTGTTCACTGGCTTTTTGGTTTGTTTGTTTGTTTTCAGGAGCTGAAACTCTTCAACTACCCGAGAAAAAATTAAAACTGGTTCATAAATGAACAGAGAAGCCTGGAAAGTGGTTGAGTGAGATATTAATGGAAATATTAGTGTTTAAAGCAATAAAATGAAGGCTGTGTGGACTAATTGAGGTGTTAGGGTTCAAGTCTAACCCATCTCTGATCACAGGTTGAGTACTTTAGCTAGAAGTGCTAGAAGTACATATAGACTGCAGGTCTACATGGGTGAACAAAGCACCCTTCTGGTCACAGAGGCACTGTAGAGCCAAGAGACCCTGGAGGAATTATTCCTGCACTCCTCCTTCATGGAGGAAAAGATACTGCTTGGTTACGGGTCCCTTCATTCTCCTCCTCTGTGCTTCCCTAGACATCTGCATTCCCATGTGGTACACAAATGTGCATGCTCCCCATGCCTTCCCCAGTAGTGCTCTCCTGTCTCCTCTCATGGAATCATGGTGCTTCATCTGCATTTGGCAAAGAAGGCAGAACAGAATTCGAGAGGTGACCAGCACTCTGGCAGTTGGCATATATTTTGGAGAGACATGATTCTTAAAGGAATTAAGACTTGAAGTAGCTTCAGAGCTGTGCTTTTGTTCCCCTGACTTCTGTTGAATCACCCCAGGACACTGAGCAGGAAAGAAAAGTAGATACTCCCCAGGTACTAGAGGAATAACTAATAAAACCATTCAGGATAACTGAACTGACACTTGCAGATGCTTTATTTTCCTTACCTAAGGTAAGGAAATAGTCACATGATGTAACCTAGAGATATTATTTTCATAGGAAGAGAAGTTCCAAGTGCCTATTTCTACCTTAGTGCAGGAAGGCACTTGAGGATATCACAGAGTGGAGACAGAAAACACCATTTCAGTTGCCAAGTTTAGTCCCTTGCCAATACGCATGGATTTCCCCATGTGTGCTGTGTGATGCTTTGTACTGTTGTACCGTCTAGTTTTAAACAACTCGGAGAATAGCAACTTGAATAACTCCCTCTGATGGTAACATTATGAGCAGTTTGAAAGGTGCTTACTTTTTCCTTTTCTATAACAGAGCAGTTAGGGAAGTCAGATGCCTGCTATGTTTGGAAGTCCCTAGAGGAATGAGGCAGTAGGAGAGTCTGCAAGTTGCGGTGGTACGGAAAAAAGGCTGCTTTTTGCAAGCTGTCAAGGAGTTCCTTGCATGAGGGCAGTGGCACAGAAAGCCAAATGAACAGTGAAATCAGTGGAGGAAACGACCGCTGACAGAACAGAAGCATCGAGGGGAAACTTCACAAATGGCAGGTCTAGTGTGGATCCAAGGCAGAAATCATTAACTTGTTGTAGAAATAGGAGTTCCTGTAGATAGGGGACTGTCGCAGTGGGACTATGATAAAGATGAGCTCAAAGAGACAAGAAAAGGCCAGACATACAGGAATGAGAAAAATTTCCATAGTAAAATCCTGGGGTCAGGATGTGCAGGAGTCTTGCTGGTAGTAAAGCAGCAGTAGTTGTGGGCTGGGGCAGAGAAGAAAGTCTGGGCTGGATGAGACGCAGGCAAGGAAGATAGACAGTTTCTACAATGAGGCAGAGCAATATTTGATAAACTGTACATGCATTAAGGTTGGTAAACAGGATTATTATAAGTAATTATTGATTAGATATTGCTCAAGCAGGAAGAAGTTCTTGTCTGTGTTGCTCTCCTGCAAATCCACAAATCGTTCCTCTATGCTGTATATCTATTAGCTTTATGGTAGTGTTAATTTTCATGAATGACCCCAAATTTTAATAATTTTTGTAGCTGCTATTTTGTACTTTGCTTCTTTATTTCTTATTCAGGCACATTTTGCTTCAGATGCCTTCTCTGCCAGTTTATTTGGTTTTGAAGTGAACTGCACTAAATGATCACACTTGTTCACTTGTGATCTTTTGACTGAATTTTGTTTTTCTTCATCTAGTCCTGTTATTCTGACTTATTTTATCTCCTACCCGCTCTGGAATTATACAGCTTCCTCTCAGGTATTTACTCTCATCTACTACCTGTAAGCCAACACTTCTGGATAAGATGCTGCCTTGGCCTTTGCAAGCTCCTGAACTCAGATTCAGCAGAACTCAGATTTGTGAGTCGAGTAATTATGTGAGGTCCAACACAAAGCTGCATGGTTCCTTCCTTTTGTCCATCAGTAACTCGGGTAGGAATTAGTGAAGAAACTGGAGAGCTCAGGAGAGGTTCAGGGACTGACACAGTCTTTCCTGGATCTCTGCTAAAAAACATATTTGGTGCAATGCTGTCATTGTTACTACCTCTGGTTTTTAGACAAGGTAACACATACTTCCTAACTTTCCACTTAATGAGGCCAAAATCATATATACTTCCAAGAGTATTTTTAAAAATGAATCTGGAGCTTTTGAAAATGTTAGCTCTTGATTCTTTCTGAGGCCCATATGACTTAAAATATTTTAAAATGCAGTATCTGTTTTGTTATTGTATTTCATATATTCCATTCCTTTACATATTTTTTTGGTTTAAGGTCTATTTTCAGTCTGTTACTAAACACACCTGCCAGGGGTTTTATTCTTCTCATGCATCATTGTTAGGACAGAGATTTCAAAGCAAGCAGCCTTTAACTACTACCTGACAATGAGGGGTGAATAAAAGATACAGGAAAATTCATATTTAGAGTAAAAAACTGAATTGTTTGGAAACTGACAGTGAAAAAGACAACCCTATGGCACATCAGACAGAAGCTTCATTATATATGTAGAAGGATTTTGCTGGACAGTTTGACAGGAGCATATGTGTGAGTAGCTGGGCCATGGGCAGGAAGAGATCAGGGTGAAAAACCAAAGTGTTACCTGCAGAATCACAGCTAGCGTTGCTCTGGGACAGAGCAAAGAGAGCAAAGGAGAAAGCGAGTGATGCAAGCTGCATGCTGGCGAGGAAGAGCTTGGATCTGTGAACAAAGAAGTCACTTGCTGTTTGATTCCTGCTCTGCTTGCTCTCTGTATCAGGGACTGGAGGTGATGTGATTTACCTAGCAGTCCTGAGTTTGCATTTTGTGTTTTGCATGGTTACATTTAGAAAAATTGGTCTCAAGTGAAGTGTTCTGCTGATTTTATTTTTTTTTTAATAGCTAAGTTTGCACACTGCAGAGAAAATACATGTTACTGTTTCCTCTTTTCTGTCTCCCGTTTTGCCCCCGACACTTCTAATAGAAGTTGCATCTGTAAAACTTTAAAGGAACTGTGCTAGGATCACATCCTGACAAAAAGGCAGACAAATTAACCCAGTAATTGATATCACTAAATTACTATGGGAAATTAATGATTCATCTCATACATATATATAATTTATCTATATATATGAGTCATCTCATATGTGTATGTCTGTGTTTGTGTTAATAACCACTTTATTTCTTTAAAGTGCCATCAAAGAATTAATGTCGTAAATGTCTCTGGACAGTAAAATATTTTTTTTACCAGAAGGTGACCTGAAAGGGTAATGCCTTTTCACTTTTTCTTTCCTCTGTTCCACATTTTTTATATAGCTTTAAAGTACATTAAATATAATTGAATATAGTAGCTATAAGAGAGTCAAAGAATGCCTTAAAGAAAACCTACTTTTTCATCATCTCAAATAGAATGAAGGAGAAATACACTCAGCAAAGTCTTTCCACAGATTTGTTTTAGTTTTTAAAGCCACATTTTTTCCCAGTTTGTTTTTAAAGGAAAAGAACAGGCTGTTCCAGTTTTGGAAATAAATCATGAGGTCACCTGAAACAACAACAAAACCCAAAACAAAACCCCTCTCAACTCTTGCTTCTCTCCCAAAATGTTTCTTTTTACAAACTGGACAAAACCAATTATATTTGAGAGACCATGAGCATTCTGATTGTTTTAATAGTGCTGTGATTGACCAGAGTGTTCAGTTGATTGTATTTGAAAAGGCTTTAGAGAGTCTATCCAGACATCTGAAAGATATTACTTACAGTAATTTGTCATGTATATCTGGATTCTGGCTGTAGTTTTGCTGTTCTACCTTTGGAATAACTCCATTGAGGTCAACAAGCTACTTCAAGTATTACATCTTTACTGACTTAAGCATCTGGTTTTTGGTGTCGTAGTAATTCACTTTAATTGTGGAAGGACTCTGGAGATGACCAGAGGGTTGTCCCTGGTAGCAAATACTGTTTGTATTGTATCCAGTACACAAAGAGGTTATTTACCTTCTTGTCCTCTTTGGGCGAATTTTATAGAAACCCCGGAAGGGTGTTGTCTTTTCAAATTCTACTCTGCCAGCTTCACTTCTCCCACACTTGCCCTGGTGCTCAGGACAAATAGGAAATACAGGAGCCCATAACATAAATAGGAAGACGTGGGGCCAGTAGGGGACCTAGTAGATCGACTGGTAGCATTTCCAGGATATAAAATTCAGCAGTGCTGTGTCAGTGAAGCATAATAGATACCTACAATATGAAATAATTCTCAGAATTTGGACTCTACTTCTAAAAGAAAGGATTGAAAAAAGTTCCTCAGACTTTATGCATAACCATGCCCTAGAATTTGCCTGCTTCCTCCATTAGATACACTGGGTTTCGCTGGACTCTATGATCTGAGTGAGGGCACTCAAACTTGACTTATAGGCTTCAAGTAGTTGGGAGACCTTCCAGTTATTAGGTAAAGAAAGCTTTTGTAGCTTTAACTATTCAGTGATTCATATCAAATAATTGGTGGTATTTCTGTCTGCAAACTTTTCCTCCCAAACTTACATAAACTGTGGGTAAAACTCTGTCTCTTCTCCACTGAAGATCAGTCAAGACATCTATGGCTTTGAGATGTCACCTTGTGATCCTGACATATATTAATCTTCTCTTCAGCTGCTTTCATCTCTCACCGGTAGCAGATTTTCCAGGCACCCTTCTCAGAGTTTAGCTATTTGCCAACCTCATTTTAGAGTCCAAAATCTTTGTTAGTTGTTAAATATTCTGTTCAAACATTTTGCTTGTATTTGCACAGAAAACTTGGTCAGTGAATCAGAGATAGTTGTGTTTGTGCATGTTTTGTAGGTGTATGGGGTGGGGTTGCATATGAGTGTATGATGTATGATGGATAGGAAGGCAAAGAACACAGAAGAAAGTCAGACTTGTCCCTGATATGCTGCTATCAACCCCTTAACATCCTGTATATTGTCAGGAAATCTTATCTGTGAAGTACATGTACAGGTGTATGTATTTCGGAAAAAGAAATTAATTTAGAAGTAATTATTGTAAAAGTCAGAAGGAGCTAATACCGGAAATACCATACATGTGTATTTGTATCTCTATTTGCATTGTAACTGTATTTAAAAGTAAATGGAACTAAGACTAAGCCATTTCCATAATAATTTTCTGCTCAACAATAATAGCATAAGTGTCAATGCATATAAACTCAATGGGTGACTTTAGGCTTGTGTAAATGGATACTTTCCAGTCAGAGCTTTGCAATAATTATTTTCATAATTTAAATATTTTCCCCTGACATTTAGTAATTTCAAATGTAGCCTTTAACTGAATTTTTAAATTGGTATGGGTTATGCTTTAATTTCATTAATGATCCTAATAGTTTCTGAGTGATTCCATTATATTAATTCTTCTTTAACACTGAGTTATTTACTCTTTATTTCTGTAATTTTCCCTGGATATTATTATTCCTTACTCATTTGCAGCATCTAACTGATTCTGCTGATACATTAAAGAAGCAAAAAGAAAATGTAATTGCTGCCCATTTCAGGCAAACGAAATGCTCTAACAAATTAGGCTGTAGCTAAAAGATGTGGAGCAAAAAGTTATTGTGAAAATAAAAAAAATCCTTTTTATGGTGAGTAAACTTTACAAGCAACACATGAAAACAAAGTGCTATAGCTAGGGCTTTACAGCTTACAAATGCTGAAGTAAATTAATAATCTAGTGGCTTAAGTCTTAAATGCCTTTTTAAACTCTTTATAAAAGGATCTCTGCAGATTTTTACTGTGTTTACAATTTACCACCAACTACTTGAGTGTATAAAATAATGGAGAGAAAATTTAAAGGAAAAAAACCGTGCAAAGAGCTTTTATATCTAAATTTGGTCCACTTTCAGTAAGTCTGGAAATACAGTTGTATTTTAAAACCATTGTGATTCACAATGTGTATTACTCTCAAAAATAATCTATTTAGAAGACCTTCAAATGCTAGGTGTCTGTGTACAGCAGAGTAAAATAAGTGTATTGCAGACAGAAAAATGCTGGACATCCAAAAAAAAAAATTATTTACAGTAATTTTCCTAATTGAAAGAATTATTTCCTCAGTGTGATGCTGCTTTCAGTAACGTATGCGTTACTAGCAATAGATTGTAGGCTGAGAATAACAATCTTCTCTTCAACTATACTGCGAAAAGGGCAGGGTTGGGGTTTACATGGATCAGATTCATAAAGACTGGGACAAAGAATAATTGATCCCATGGGCGTTTTGTGCTTCATCTGGTGCTTGTCCTTCATTGCAAATAAAGTTTAGCTGCACAGCTTTGCCAACTCAGGCATCAGGTCTTCCTGAAGAATTAGCTCCCCCAAGCATTCCCTTACTCCACTTCAGCAGTGACCTTATTTACATTACTGTCCCATTTTCAACCTATGTATTTGCTTTCTTAATGTCATCTGTGTTCCACAGAGAAAATGCAGCTGTTCTGTGCTAGAGAGCAAGCAATAGCTGTAATCCAGTGTTGCTATGGGGTAGAAAATACTGGTTTTTGAGTGATAACAGTTTAGTGTCTCAGAGGGAGTAATGTCTTTTCCCTCACAGTCCCGTTGCTGTGGTTTTGCCCGAAGTACTGGACTGCAGGCCCTGAGGATGCCCTATATGTGTGGCTGATACTGCCTTAACTTGCATGATCTCTTAAAGATAATATACAAGTATCTTTAAAAATATAGCAGTAAAGCAACAGTACATTGCTAACTTTCCAGCTCCTCCACTTCTATAGAGTTTTGAAGTTTGTTAATGATAATAAAAGTGAAAATTACTCCATCTGTTAAGAGAAATGTTTACTCTCCTAGAAAGCTTGCATCTCTCTGTACCTTATTGTCAGTTTTACTTTGTCAGTTTTACTTCAAGCAGCAGGAAAAAGAAGGCATAAAAATCAAAATGAGCTGAAAAATACCTTTCAAGCTGATTTACGGAATACGATACATTACTGAAAGAGATCTGCTTCCTTTGATGTTATCCAACCCACCATACTGTGCATAGTTTATGGATACAAGAGGTAGGTGATTCTTAGAAAAATCATGCTCTCCAAACAGTAGCCTTTTGAACAGGTTAATTCCAAACCCTCTAAAAGTTAGTCTCTGTATATGCTGTGGTATAATATTGGTAGAAAAATACAAAAGGAAGCGAACAATCTGGGAGATATCTGAATTTTGTGCTTTGGATTTTAGACTGATACTGCTGCTCAAGTTAAATAAAACAGTTTGCAAAAGAGCTAAGAAAAATACCCTTGAAAATCAGGTAAGGTCAAAGACCTACCCACTTCAGGCCTTGATTCTGCAGGAGGGCTTCAGTTAGATGCTCAGTTTTCCTGCAACATAACAAATCCCTGATATTTGCAAGGAATGTAGAGCATACATAAGAAAGAACAATCTTCTACTCCCTTGTTGCTTTCCTTTTTCCCTGTGGCTTTCTGGACCATGTGGTTTCCCTTTAGAAAAAAAAAAACTAGCAGAGAGGAGATTCTAAGTAGCCATCCTTCCTATAGGATGAGGCTCACCTCTTCCCCTCCTGTTCTGTATCCTGCTATCCTTCAAAGTGAAGGAGTGGTATCTCTGAAGTCTTTGTCATTTAGCAGCTGTGGGAATTGAATTCATTTTGCCTTGAGTCATAGACAGCCCTTCTCATCACAGTAGCTAAAACCTCCTAATTGTTAGGGTCTGTACCCACCCCAACACGTCTGAGGAAGGGCAGTCATCACCACCACCGAGACACGGTATATGACCATTAAGTTATCTGAAGTGTGGGACGTAAGTGCACACCCAGGCTGTGATTTCACTCGTGCTTGATGTGGGATTCAAGCTTTTGTCATGCTGCGGCTGCACCCTGGTTTTGGAGGGAAGGGTGACCCTGCAGCCAGCATGGAGCAAAGCTGACTGATCAGTGGACCGGGAGCTCAGGGAGCAGCACAGCATTAAGTGACCTGGAGATCAGGCACCCCCAGAGACTCATGTCCCTGGCCTTTGTGCTTTCCATAAAACCCCATAAGAAGACTTAGACCTCTGTAGGTGGATAATCACTTAATTCTGAACAATGTCAGTGGCTAGGCATTGCTTTACTGCAGAAGGCAGTGTTGCTATCCTCCAGACCCTGCATAAACACAGTGGCTGCTGATATGTCTCTAACAAAGTGCTGACCTGCCCAGGGTTTAGGGGCAAATTTTAAGGTGTGCCTAGGAAACTGGCAGAGAAAACACATCAGTGCTTACAGGGACTGGGAGGTCACTGTTTTCTGGTTTGCACTTCAGAGCTGGGTCCTCACATACCATGGAGTGCAGGAGCATTCAGTTGCTTCTATATAGCAGTCCAGTGCCATTTAAGAAGCTTTATTATGTTCTGCTGGCCTCAAACTGCTATTCCAGAAAGTTCTGGTACCTGTTGGAGACAGAGTCATATTTAGGCAGTGGAACCGAGCCCTAAATAATCAAACGTACTTTCTCTAAAGTCTAACTTAGTCCCTATGCCTAATCAACTTCTGTTTCATTCCTTGCCCAGAGTTTCTTGTACAAGTGTGAGGCTTTTATTTTGCTGCCTTTTCACTACTAAATAGCTAAATACCTAGTTCATACTTGATACCTGAAAAGCCCTAGAAATCTTGATGCTGTGATGTTTGAAGTCTTATTCTTGTCCAGTGCTTTGCCTTTCAAACACTCAGTTATCTTTCACAAAGGACACACAGACTGTATCCAGAAAGAGCAAAAGTCCTAAGAAAGATGAAAATAAAATGATTTAACATTTCCTGTTCTGTGGTCACTTTTATACTCTCCTTTCTGTTATATTTCATGTATCAGGCCAAGCCTGCTTAAGCAGTTAATATTCAAAAGTAGATTGAAATCTACTAATAATGATGAAATTAGTTTCACAATTATGAGCTTTGGATTTCACACATGCATCACCATTTGCAAGATGAGCTGGTGACATAGTGCACTCATCAGAGCCAGGCATTCTCTCCTGTTTGCTGCATAAAGAATCCTAGAGGTCTGATTCACTCCCTTCATTCTGATATTAAAAAACAAATGAATGTGTTATGGAAACTGTGTGTAGATGTTACCCAGTAGAATTGAATATAATGGTTAAATCTGTTTCATAATGTCTGGTCTTTATAGATTTATGCTGTCAGCTGCTAATAGAGCATTTCAAGTTTTCATTGTATGCAGCTCCTGTATGTTAGGAAGGAGCTATTTAATGAAGTAAGCAATGTATTCTGACTGATATTTGAAAAAAATTGTCTGTTTTTCAGTTTTGGTGGTTTGGTTTTTTCTGTGAGACATCTTCAGGATCTGAAAGGCATTTGGGAGCTTGAGAGGTGCCTGAAATCCGATGGGTATAAAAAGAATTACTGAGTTCTCAGCATTAGTCCTGTCTCAGGTTAGTTTATTATATTTGAAGTTTAGAATTTAAACAATACATTATCATATTTTGATGATTCCCACAGAAGAATGAAAATAAAAAGTGCTTAAAAATAAACATATGCTTAAATTTTGGCAGATAAGTCCTTCTTAGTTAACACTTCACAGAAATTACTTGTATGTACTTGACAACAGCATACATTTTTCATAAATCTGATTATTGTATTCTCAGGCAAAATATAAGGAAAGAACAGCAAAAAGGAATATGACAAAGATGACATCTTGGCAAACTCACTGAACTTATTGTCTGCAGTAAAAACCTGGAATATCAACAAGGCATATAATTTTGCATCATTCTGTACTACTCTTTCTCTTGATCCTTAGATTATGGCCAAATATGACAAGTTTGGGTTTTTTAATTTTAAATGCATGAATAAGGTAGTCCAGTCTATCTGCCAGCTGAGTCTGTTCAATCTTCTGTTACCTGTAAGACAGCAGTTGTCTGTCCCTGAAATGAGCCCTGAAGTCTTTTCAATTACCAGAAATATTGGTACTGGTATTTCAATCTCCATCTTCTGAGTCATGGTACTGTCTGCTTATGGCTGATTTAATGTCATTAAATTCAGGGTGGTTTGGTCCTCATTTTTCGAGCCTCACTACTGGTTCAACAAGGGCAAGCACAGGGTCCTTCACCTAGGGAGGAGTAACCCCATGCACCAGTACAGGTTAGGAGTTGACCTGCTGGAAAGCAGCTCCACAGAGAAGGACCTTGGAGTCCTGGTGGGTAATAAGTTAACCATGAGCCATCAATGTGCCCTTTTTGGCCAAGAAGGGCAGTGTAGTATCTTGGGGTGCAGTAAGAAGAGTGTGACCAGTGGGTTGAAGAAGGCTCTTCTCCCACTCTACTCTTCCCTAGTGAGACCAAATCTGGAGTATTGTGTCCAGATCTGGGTTTCGCAGTTCAAGAGGGTCAGGGAAATACTAGAGAGGGTCCAACAAATGATGAGGAGACAGTAACTTCTCGCTAAGAGCTCTGGGGCTGTTTAGCCTGGACAATAGAAGCCTGAGAACGGATTTTATTAATGTTTACAAATATCTGAAGGGTGGGTGTCAAGTAGAAGGGGCCAGTCTCTGGTGCCCAGCATCAGGAGAAGGGGCAATGGTCACAAATTGGGACACAGGAAGTTCCACCTAAACGTAAGGAAAAACTCCTTCACTGTAAGGGTGACAGACCCTGGAATGGGCTGCCCTGGAACAGGTTGTGGTTTCCCACCTGGACGCATTTCTGTGCAACCTGCTCTAGACAAACTTCCTTTGATAGGTGTGTTACATCTCATCTCCAGAGGGTCTTTTCCAAACCCCTGCCGTCTTCTGTGGATGGTCAGTGTGTAGGGTTTGCTCCTGTGGGTTTTGGGAGCTGGGGATGGGGCTACTGGCATGGCTCCTGTGCTTCTCAAGCTTGGAGAAGCTCCCCTGGCTCTAAGTCAGACCTGCCTTGGGCCAAAGCTGAGCCAATCAGCACCTCTGCAATAACATATTTAAGAGGGAAAAACTTGTTTTGT
>WUAM01000431.1:81343305-81395325 GCA_024336885.1 Actenoides hombroni | reverse complement strand
AGCTGAGGCAATCAACACCCCTGCAATAACATATTTAAGAGGGAAAAACTTGTTTTGTAGATTCCTTTGTTTTGGGAGCTCTTTTGTGTTGGAGAAGATTGGGACAGGAGGGAGACAACCAGGTGAGTGAGGAAGAAGTGGGGGAGGCACACTGGAGCAGCCATTCCCCTTTTGCCCATGGTGAGATGGCAGGCTGAGCCTTTGCAGCCATTAGAGGTCAACGGTACAGAAGAATCCTATCTGCAGCCCCTGCAGGACCCTGAGCTGGAGTAAGGGATGGATCCTGAAGGAAGCCAGGACTCTGAGGAAAGCCTATGCTGGAGTGATTCATCACTTGGAGAACCACTAGTTGGAGAAGGTCATGGAGGACTGTCTCCCCTGGAAGGGATGCCATGTAGTTACAAGGTGGGACTGTGAGGAGTTTTCCCCCTGAGGAGGAGGAAGCAGTAGAAACAACATGTAATGGACTGGAACTGACTGCAACCCCCGTTCCCTGCCCATGATCGTAATTGGTGAGTGAGTCTTCCTTGTCTTTTGTGTCAACCCTCAAGCCTTTTGTTTTATTTTCTCCTCCCCATCCCACCAGTGTTGGGTAGGAGTGAGGGAGCAGCTGCTTGGTTGCCTTATTGCTGGCTGGGTGGTTTCAAACCATGGCAGTCACTTAGATCCCTTTCTTACTGTGTCATGAGGATGTCTCTGTGGTGTAATTAGTACACACAACATACTTTTGTTTTCCTCTGGTCTCATTTGTGAGACATTACGCAATGGCTATGATGGTACAATGACCTCTGGTCTTGTGCTGTTGTCCAAGGTGGTGTGCTGCTGCTGCAAGTCACATCAGCACAGAGCACCTCCTCATGCTACCCAGAGGAAAACCCACTCTCTGAGTAGTCCGTGCTCTGCTGAACTGAATACAGAACTAGCCTAAAATCCAGGTTATGAGAGTGAGGAAGAACTGGAATGTGACCCCTGAGGGATCCCAGTATCAGGGGTGAGTAGGAGAAAAGACAGGTATCCTAATGGATGCAGATGTCACATGCCAGAACACACTGAACACGGTATTGCTAAGCACGCAAAAGGATTATCATGCTGCAGCCTTGAGGAAGGTATCCTTGCTTCTCAGTTTGGAAAGGTCTTTACATCTGCATCCTCCTTTTTGTAATGATGTCCAGATGTGGATTTAGGGTGCTTATTTTATGAAAGCGTTGGCATTAAACTATGTAGTATAAGTAGCACCATGTACCATACTTCAGATGTTCTGAATCTCATCGGTGTGTATTATGTAGCAAATACTACACATCAGAAAACAATTTCCACTGATCTGTTGCAAAAAATCTCAGTTTTTGCTAAATTCATCCTGTCTGTTGCCTAACTTTTTGTAGCACAAAATTTACATGATGTGTAGGCACTTCAAAAATAACATCTAAATTTGTTTTGGTTTTGTTTTATTTAACAGCTATTTCAGATTGCCCAGGCATATTTTTGTCCCATATCACCAGCAGGACTCTTAAGCTCGGAATATATTATTGTTTTCTTGATGTGTTATGTGTTATCTGACATCTGCTTTCTTTGTCATGCCAAATCCTCCAAGCAGTATTTTGAAAGACCTGAAAGATATTTTAAGTAATAAACATCTTCTGGCAACAATACTTAATTTCATCACTACTCTTAAAAATTTTGTCTGCATGTTAATTGCTTATGAGTTTCCATACGGTCTCTCCATTGGTATGTGGGTTT
The DNA here is from genome assembly GCA_024336885.1 of Actenoides hombroni. NCBI lineage: Eukaryota > Metazoa > Chordata > Aves > Coraciiformes > Alcedinidae > Actenoides > Actenoides hombroni. The sequence goes on along the minus strand of WUAM01000431.1, from coordinate 81,393,588 downwards.
TTGTTTTTTCCTGTTTACTACGCACCTCATGTAGCCAATGCCATAACTTTTAGAAAGATAGTCATAAAAAGGTAATAATCATTGTGATTTCCCTTCCCTTATTCCCTTCGGGCCAAACTCCTGAATAGAAGAAAAACTAAATTGTTGATGCATGAGAAAACAAATACAGTGCTTTTATATATACTGTAGTTTGAGTTTTTCTCTGTAGCACTGCCTTAAAAACACGATTGCATAGTTATCCTAATTACATGGTTGCTGTCTGGCCAGCAAAAGAAGAGTTCAACAAAAAATAAGCTGCAGCAATTCTCTAAAGACTGCATTGGACTTTGGCATTATTTTCTCTAGTTCTGACCTTAACCTGGGACTGAAGGTTATCTAAAGACAGCGAAAAAAAAAAAAAAAAAAAAGACTCAATGCTGTCTACTCTCAATTTCCTGCAGTAACAAATCTTGATATATTTGTGCTAAGACTTTCAGGTTTTCCACAGAACCAGCCTGAATTTCTGTCCAGATGCTGAGCTTTCCCAATAATAAGCAGGTTTAGTTGCTGGATTTGAGATCTGTGAATGCCATGTGCTGTGTAAAAGTTCCCAAGCATCATTGTTCAGGTGTTTATTTCAATGTTAAAAGGATGACATTTTCTACCAACTATACAAGCCTGCAGGGAAGCACAAGGAAAAATGAGCTTTTACTTTTTGGTAGCTCATTTTCTTTCCCTGCCTAGGGACTGTATGGATTTGAGGCTCACAGGTGGAGCTATAGGTCATTGAGGAACAGGATGCTCTAGCATCCTTCTCATACCAAGGCAGCAAAATACAGACGTCTTGACTGGAGGACCCATTTCAGTCCAGAGTGAGCAGTACTGCTCCCAGATCCTGATCCAGCTGTACAAGACCAAGTGATTTCAAATGAGGTGGCAGCATCTGCTGATTTGCTTGCTTGTCTTTCATTTCAGCTTCCCAGAAAATCTTGGCTGGCATTACATGCTGATGTTTTTCTGTATATTTCTAGCATGTCACAGACAGGGAAGAAACTAAAAATGAATATTTTGGGCATGGCTGTGTGCTTTGGGGCAGAAAGAAGAGATCTGGGCCTGTGCTTTATGACAGTAAGGAACTGTGGGGATATGAAACGTAGAGTCAAGTGAGAGCTTCTAACTGTTTCAGCTGGGCACGCTAGTATGAGCTCAATATCATGCTAAAATGGCTTCTGCTCTCACTCTGCTCAGAGCATGGGCAGACCCTGTTCTGCTCCAAAAAACACGGCAGAGGCTTAGCTTGTAGTCTGAGGGGAAACCAAAAATCTATTCCTGTAAATTAAACTTTCATATTTTTCCTTTCAAGTAGCCAAGAATTCAAAGAACTCCAGAATCCAGACAGTCCAGTGTTTTCTTCCAGAACACAATTATTCATTTCTCTGGATTTCTACATCATTTATCAAAAGATAGCCAGGGAGCACGGGAGAAGAGGGAAGTAAGAATTTCAGGAAGGAGTAATCTACTCATGAAAAATATATAGATAAATATCTGTCAAACTGGACTACTGCACTTCATAGTACAAGCCAGGTTCTGAGCCAATGGATATAGCAAGCCCAGCTTTCCCCTCAGGGGAACTGTAGGCTGCAAGGTGAAAATGGGCTGTGTGGTTATGTGTGTGCTGGAATCTGGGGTAGCGAGTAAAGAGAGAGATACCTTGTTTAATAAACATATGCTAGAAGTGTGAAAGCTGCAGTAATTTGGTTTCTAAGCCCTACCCACATCTCCATTTCACAAATTGTCTCTTTCATATGGATATAGAGTTGACCTTGCAGGCCTTTAGGCTTCAAGTGAAAAAGGGTCACTCATGGCCCAAGCCACCACTCAACCTCCCCCATACATACCCCAGTTATATCTTTTTACTATCTCTGCTGGACACCGCACCTTTCTGTAATTATAAATGTCTGCTTTCTGTCACTTCAAAGGTTTCCCAGCACTGGGAGTCCTTCTTCAAAGACTTTACATCGCTGAAGAACCTCTGTCATTGACAGGAGGTCCGTCTTTGAAGTTTTTCATGCCATTTATTGATTTCCCCCTTTTTAGGATGTTCATATTAGAAAATATTTCCCTGTGCTTGAAAATCTGTATATTTTTATGTTGTTGAGGGACTACCTCTTTGAAGAAACAACACTATTGCAGCAGTGTGTCCGTATGAAGAAATCTGATAGTATATCTGCTGTATGCTTTCTGTCCCTTCAAGCTCTCATTTTTAGAAACTTCCTCTCTTTGTTTCTTATCTAATTGTAGGTACTATTTTAGGTATTTAAGTCAGTGTCAAGGTGTATTACTTATGTGAGTAGGACTCATTTTATGGTCCTATCTGTGTACTTAAAACTTTCATGCGTTCAATAGCCGACTGTATTAGCTATGAAAAAGTGAAAATAACTTTGGTTTGGGCAAATGAAAACAAAGTACATCTATTTAGGTGACAACTCTTTGGATGTGTTGTTATACTTTTTGTCCCTAGGTCTGAATTTTCTTAAGTTTATGCTTAAAGGCAACAAAATTCTATAATTCTAAAGAGGAGGAGATATCGAATACTTTCAGGTAACCATCTTTAACTCTTTGCTAAATTGCTAAAGGGATGTGCGTGAGCACCCACCATCAGCTTCAGTGCAAACTTACCCTCCCAGCATAAACTGCTTAGAGAGTGATGTGAGCAGGCTTAGCACTGGCAAGGTTGTGGAAGCTGCTTTGGCAGTGCAGCTGGGGCAAATAATGAACACCTGATGGGTCTTCAATGTTTCAACTATTTCCAAAGCATGCTCTGATTCAGTTCTAATGGGCCATTTTGGTAGCTCATGTTTTTGGATACACGGGTCACATTAATTTTTTAGAATTACCTGACCTTTTCTGAGTGTGCATGGGTGGTTTGTGTTGTTTTCTTTTCCTTGAGGCTTGGCTTGAACCCCTTTATTTATTTATTCCAAGGGTGCAGGCTCTTTCTGTATACACCAAAGGGGCTTTTGTTGGTGGTATCTGCAAGATGTCTCTGAAAATTAAGGAAGTTTGGGTGTTTCAAAGGAGAGATGCCTTAAAGCAGCCGCCACTTTGCTCATTTCAACCTTTGACACTATGAAGAGTTTCAGGGACTTGTCTTCTGAAAATGTTTACCTTGTGAGGTGGCTTCCTGGGTAGGGTAAGTTCACATTGATCATATATTCTTAAGAGGAAACTTTTGACCTTGGATTACTTCAAAGATCTGACAGATTCTCTTCTCCTCCTCCTTCCCCCCCCCCGCCCCAATTTTGTCAGCTCTTCTGTCTTTGCACATAGGTTAATGCAGGTCTTTTGTTCTTCAGGATCAAAAGCTAGTATTACCTTATTCTTTGTATGCCCTAAAATATCCCGGTCTGCTCTGATCCACTGAAAAACAATGACAATAACTGCCTGGGGTATATACGTGACCAAATGGAAAAGTCTTGAATAACCATAGTGTGTTTTAGAACACAAAAGTATTTTCCCTTGGTGATAGATACGTTTAAAGGCTACCTTCTGCTGTGTCACTGGGAAAGATTGCAATAGTTCATTGTGTGTCAGAGGTGTGCTGTTAACATGGAGATCCAACTATTCAGTACTCACAGCTCACATGTAGACTGGCCATATATCACATACACACTGAATGTTTTGTAATGAGGAAGAATCAGATGTGTTGTGCATGTGCAGTATGTGCAGAGAATGCACTGGCAGTGCTGTGGATGCATAGATGAGATGTATGGTATGTATTTTGCAGGGCCAACCTGCCTACCCCATGTTCTGTCTTCCTGTGCTGCAGAGGCAAGCAATGCAGAGCAGGAATTGCACAAAAAGTCCATGTGTCCAGGACATGAAAGAGTCAGCTGGGCTGTGTGACACAGGAACTGCTGGCTGAAGTTGTAGAGTTACCCAAAACTCATTGCAGAAGCGTATGTGTTGCTAAAACTCTTAGAGCTATCAGGTATATTTAAAGGAATGCACAGCTTGGAAAATGCAGAAAGATTTGTTTTATCATTCATATGATACCCAGGCAAATGGCCAAATATTTCTGGCACTTTTTTTTTTCCACAAAGTTTTAACAAATCTGTTTAAAGCTTGAATATGTCAAAACCTCTGAGAAACTGACTGATAAGTGGCACAGAGTACCCATATGTATGCATGTCATGAAGATGATAAAAAATGAGCCCTAGTCAGACACCCTGAAGTTAACGCCCTTGTACTACTGCAAATATGATCCCAGTCTGCATTCCGTGGCTGGAACACTCCTGTTTAGACTCATGATATCATGGTCTCACATTCTTCTTGTGATATAAAAAAATAATGAAGTTACTCATGAATTTTCAGTTTATGCACAAACCATCTTCCTTTTGGGGTGGTATTTCTAATGACTGGAGAAAGAAATTCAAAATATGTGTTGGTAAATTAAAAACCAAGTTCCTCTACTGGAGACAGCAATCTACAGAAGGAAGCATGTATCGTGATGTTATTAGGATAAATCAGTTCAGACTAAGAAGCTGCTGTTGCCTAAACTAAATAAACTTTACTTTCCATAGCGGTCACACCAAGAGGATATCCCAACTTTATGCTCAGAGACAAGAGGGTACTCTTCTCCATAGCTTCTTTAAGTGCTTCATATTTCCACAGGCTTAACTTGGTAGGTTCTGCTGAAACTACCAGCAAAGTTGCTGTTTCTGAAGTTTTCCTTATTTCAAACTCTGTTTTACAAAGGTAGCAGACTGACTTCTTTTGTAGCCATCTAGAGCTGACTTCTGTTGTTCATACACCAAGCTGAGCTAACATTGTGGTAGACAGGGAAACGGTACCTTCTCATCTTCTTTTACATGTTTGTCACGTTCCAGCTGAGACTTCCCTACTTACATTTTCTGAATATCATCTAAAATAGTTTGCCAAATTATGGAATTGTTACTGCTTTACTGCGACTCTCCCTAATTAAAATTAGCCATAATACACGATAAAGCCTTTACTCCTTCAGTGTCTCCTAGGCCGAAAGGACTTTTCCCACTTCTACTAATTTTCTGGGCTTGTGTAGTGTGGAAGTGCTTGGTACTGCTGTATAAAAGAAATGACCAACCCCTTCTGTGTCAGCAATCTTTTTATAAGCTTTGATGACACTGGCTTTTAACAAAGAAGAAAATTTATGTAAATGAGATTAATATATTTTTCTGTCTAGTGAGTTGTCATTGACATTTCTTGAATATTAAGGAAATAGAGGAAGGGGAAAAGAGTTTCAGGTATATTATTTATCCCATATGTTTACAGTGTGCATAGAATAATTATTTAAAGGATGGCTGCTTGTAGTGCTCTTTTCTGTGCATCATTAATGTGATACTTCTTTCCTTGTCACTAGATTTAAACTGTAGCATTGTAAGACAAACATCCTCCTTCAGCTGCTTCCATTATACTGCATACTATTATAAAATGAAAGGAGAATGTTGTACTTTATCTCTTTATATATTATAAAAATAATGAAGAGGATAATTATCAAGGCTGTAGTGCAATTTCATGGCATTGCTGTCAGTTACGAACTGCTTGAGCTGCATTTCTTTGGTTTAAAATGTCAAGAAAACCCCATGATTGAAATACAGTCATCTAATTAATTTCTCTGTATTATTACTTTCATGGGCTGTGTCTGTGCAGAATACTCACTGATGGTTAATAAAAAGCGAATGAAATGTAGACAGTCCAGTTTTAGCTTTTAAGTTCTGAGTATCTTTCCATGCCCAAGCTTTCATTCTGCTGATAAACACAAATTAGCAGACCTAAAAAAAAAACCAGCAGAAACTTTGTCTGGCATTCTCTGAAGAGCCTTTGCTGAGTGTCTGTTTTATCATCTCTCTCTTCACTAATTCAGTTCAAAAGCTGAGTGTTTATATTTGAAACCTTACTGGCATTGCCAGTTTCTTGATGTGTGCCTTTTCTGTCGTAGCCATAAGGTACTATGTTGTCCAAAGCCCTCTGCTTTCTTTGCACTGGGCCTATATACACCAACAGGAATGATGCTCTTGGTATGAATATCAGCATTTTTCCTGATCTTTACTTACTGAAATTGCATTAGTAAAAATAAGGATTTATCATGAAGAGATATCTCCATCCAGGTTTATCACCACCCCCCACCCCTTCTTTTTTTTTTTTTGACATTAAAAGCAGGCTGTTTATACACTACTGGTGGGTGGTTTCTAGCTCCAGCCTGAAGGTGAGCACTTGCTTCTGCTTAACTTACTCATAAGAAATGCCATCTTTGCAAGTTTGTGCAAAGAACTCAGAGCATGTACATGATAAAAGTAGAAGCTAAAAGAAGGGCTGCAGTTCTTTGGAGAGAAAAATTTTGAGGGTGAAACCTCATGTTTCAAAACCAACAGCACCTTCCACAGTTTTACTCTAGACATCTAGATCAGATGTTCTTACTAAACTTCTTGCCATTTTACATTTCTTGTCTTTAAGAGAAACCATAGTTTTTCAAAATCCCCTGGAAAAATTCATTAGCATTGATAAGTTTCCACACATGACACTGCCTCCTGTAGGCTAAGTTAAAAATACCCAGTGGCAGACCATAAATAATGAACATACCTATCAAGGCTTTGCAGGATTGCTTGTGATGTGAACATAAAACATTCTGAGAAGAGGAGAAGCAATTGCTTGCTATCGGCTGTTTAATTATCTGATTTATAGAGGTTGAGGTTGAGCCTGGGTTTGGGCCATATAGGATATTAGTTAATTCTGGATGTTTGTCTGTGAATGGCTTTAATGACAGTCTGGGATAGACTTTTGTGCAAAGAAATCAAATGTTGGTTTTGTTCCTCTGCTGCCGTTGCTGCTGTGCTGCAAATCCTCCCAGTTCTTCTGCAATCATTGAAATAACCGGCTATGTACCTAGAATCGTTGGCAGCGTGGCAAGGAGCTGCTGCCAGGTATTCCTGGTACGTTTGGCAGCTCCAATGAGGAATGAGTTAATATCTTTTTTCCAGGGCTCAGTGTTGCGTTTAACCAGAACCCTGCGCTGGAGGGAGCCACATCCCCTTCAGTCATATTGCCTCAAGGAATCACGGCTCAAAATGCATAAGCCCTACTAGGTGTCCTGGCAGCATGAAGTTGTCCCTTTGCTGCACCACTTCAGGGGATGAAAAAATCTTTCTGTTAGTACAGTCAGCCAGTTCTGGTAGCCAAAACATTGGGTGAATTTCAGCTGTGGACTTGCTTTTCCCTCACCTCTTCTGTCCTTCTGCATTTGTGTGCGGTAGTAGAACGGTGTAACAAGGGACTTTGTTCACTCCCTAGTCTATGATGGTAATAAATCTGTGGGACATCTGGACATCAGCTGGTCTTCAATTTGGACTGTGCAAAGAGTAGTGAAAAGTATTAGATATCAGTTGGAAGAATATATTTTACAAGGTCATTTCCTTGTTAGGTCCATAAATGAAAATGGTGGTGCATACAAGTATCGATTTTATTTCCGTTTTCTTTCACATGTGGTCCATATAGTCCAATGACTAGGAGGAACCAGAAGAAGACATCAATAGTTACAGAATAATCTGTCCTCAGAGAATGCTTTTCTTTAACATTCAGGAGACAGCACTGGAATTTCTATATGAAGTTTAGATCTTTCTCAAACTTCTTATTGTCACAGCCTAGAGGTATCTTCATGTTACATGCATCACATTCAACAAACATTTCAAAATAGATTGTGAGAGCATGACTTGAACCACCCAATTTTCTAAAGGCCAAATGTTTGTCTTGGTAAAACAAGTGAATCTCTGGGGCCACGCTACTGCAGTTGCTTGAATTACTCTTGTTCAACAGTGATGATATGGAGGAAAACTGGTGTTGAAAGACACTGATTACTCTTGAGTGGTGAGACCACAAAAAAATAAAACAAACCCAAATTTTAAAGCCTCTAATTCCAATTGGGAAATCTAAAGCCCATTTAAGTCATAGGCAGGGAGCTGGGTTTTGGTAAGAAACTCAAAAAAACAAAGGAGCCCGATTTAGAAATAGAAATTACATCAGGGTCTGGTTTGAAAGTGCATTTGGAAATTCACTATGTAGTCTATCATAAAACAAATCCTGAAATCAGTGAGATTGTATTGAATGGTTCCCTGATCTGAGCAGGGTATGGTGTTTGCAAATGACTGTTGTATGTGTTGTGCTTTGCCAAGCTCATTTTGTATTATCTTCAATGTGTTGCAGGCTTAAAGTGCTTGGTCATTATTTTTATCTCAGGGAGTCTGTTGATTTTATGATCTGCATTCCCCTTATGAACTCTCCAAGTCTAATTTCTTTGCTTACCTTCAACTGAGGCATTTCACAGTTATACAAATATGTGTTTATCCCTTTCGCTGCTTGAGGCTGTTCTAAACTGCCAGGATCTCATGGAGGGCTAATTTCAGTAATGTGTAACACTCCGAATGCATCTGCAAAGGTGGCAAGGGATGGAACACAGAAAGCACTATGTAGTATTTTGGGAAGGGAGCATCAGTGAAGAAAAGGGACAAGAATGTCAAAACAGTCAAAGATGAGATCTGTGTCTGACAAATTCAGCACAAATTTATATATAGTCTCTCTGACCTCCTGGCATGAAAAGGCGGTTGTTTGCAGGACTTGTTCTGTATACATAATTTATAACAAAAGTCACTGTCTAAATGTCTCTTCTGAATGTATTTCGCTTCTGATCTTGGCTTACACAGTGATCTTCTTTGTGGATACACTTTACAGTTGTCTATTTCACTGATTCTATTTTACTTTTTTCTAGAAACTGTGGGCTTTTTCTTTCAAATGCCATTAAATGTCTTTTCTTGAGAATGTTGGCTGCTTTCAGTGTACATTGGATCTACTAGCTGATACCCTAGCTCACCATCTGGCAGCTGATTTTTCCTGCCCTTGTGTTCGTGAAAGAATAGTTTGTCAAGAATGAAAATAAAATGAAAGAATTTGATGTGTTATGGATAGCTTTTCTGGAATCTCCATGTGAGCAACTGGCGAGACAGCTGATCTGGTTTTGTTTATATTGTTTTGGAAAAATCTCTAAGTATCATTTAGTTCTCTTACTTATTATTTAGGACCAGTTTAGACAAGTAAATAATCTCTTTGACCTCAGTGAGATAATTAAAATGAGGGGCTTTAGATTATTAGGTGCTGGAATGAGTAAGAACTAAGCAGTAGCAGATTTTTCTTCTTTTCCGTGCATACATACATGGAGTGCTTAACAAATGAAAACAAAACACAAAACAACAACAAAACAAAACAACAAAAAAACCACACACAAAAAAACCCCAAGCCACACAAGCAAACCAAACAAACAAAAAACCCCACAAAAACAAACAAATTAAGATTAAAAAAAGCCATGGCTTACTCTTGATGCACCAGAAGTGTCCACTGAAGTTATTGATAGTGTAATACCAAAATCAGTTCTTTTTTTCTGAAACCTTTACTACCTTCTATTTGCTTTTTTCCTGTTTGTGGCGCAGTGGTCAGTAAACCAGATATAGCTTGTAATTTCTGTGATCTAAGTGTTCTGATGTACACTTAAAATGGGTAAATGTACATAAACATATACAGAAAGTAAAGCAGCAGCGGTGTAAAACACAGAGGCATAGTTTGAGCACAAAGGTCTGAATAGATATAAGGAAGGAAGAGTATCACCACATAGCTTTCATTTTAAAATTCTTGAAAAAGAAATGAGAAAGATCCAGTACTAAAGCAACAGGATGGTAAAATCTTCCAAACATTTGAGTTTTCTGCATGCCTTCATACCGTGGCAAAGCCCATATGCAGAGCCTGCATTCTCACTTCAACTATTATGCCAATAAATTCAAGAAATTTGATAGGCAGCTTCCCCCTAAGAATGGCTTTAAAAGCAGAGCACTGGCTGTAGGATCTCTCTAGGAAGTACATCTTTCCAAGTTCAGTGTTCTTTTCAATGCTTAAACATGTTTCTTCTCTCGTCTGTCTCACTCAGCTGTATTGTCTGTGCCACTATACTAGAGCTGACCTTAATAAATCCCAATAAAGTAAAATTAGACCCTTGCCTGTAAAATCTGAGAACTGCAAAACTAAACTGTAGCTGCGTGGCTCTTGCCCAACCTATCGGAAATGAGAAAGGGACATTTTAGAATTTCTTCTTAGTATATCCATTCTGATTCTAATCAAAAGCTTGAACACAGAAGAATGTTGGGAGGTTTTTTTGATCCCAGATGGTTTGAAACATTACAAAATACAAGGCTGGAGTCTGGCATTGCTGCAGTCCAGGTAAAACAGCAGGAGCTATTGTAATACAGTGAGAAGGATTCAATAAATCTAAGACTGTTACAGCAGTAGTGGGGTACTTTCAACATAATTCCCATTACTTTGGGAACAATTTTGTAATTGAAAGTATTTATTTATAAAGTAACTCACAAAAAGAAGTAAAAGTGGCAGTGTTTTCAGTTCTTAACTAGTAATCATAATCTAGTTCAATTCAGGGTAGAGCAGCTAGAGTAGCACATGAGAAACACAAGATAATAACAGGGTCTGAGCTGAGAATACTGAACATCTTGTATTTCTGATTGCATCCATCTTGTAAATGAGCAGAAACTTTAATTGAGGAAAAAAGTATGGGAATCACTAGCAACAAAAAGCTGTCTTATGAGTCTTAAATAGACAAATGTTATTTGTCACAAATCAAATTTGTTACTTTAGTTTTGTAAAGTGAAAATAAAACCATCAGTAGAGCTTTTTGTTGTATATGTCAGTATTTTGTATTTAATAAGTTTTTCTATGCAGAATTCTGGGTTTATGATATAATGAAAGTCAATTTAACTTAGTCCATTTTCAACATATTAAAGACAATTTTACTAGTATTAAATTTGGAGCAGTTATTGGTTAACAGTATACTTTGGGTTAAATAAACTTCATGGCTGAGGAATTGATAGCAAAATAATAATGTGAAAAGGGGCTGAATGCTTCAAGACAATGACTGTCTTTTGAGAAATATCAGATGACTTCCTATGAGAAGTTCCTTCCTAGATCCTGTGAGATATTGGTAAAACCTTAGCTAATCATATCCTTAGGCCATTACAAATTTTATTGAAAATACATTCTAAGCAATGATGTCACTTACTTTGAAATATATCCCAAATGGTATTTGATTTCCCTCTACTGAGACAAAGGCAGAGGATGGATAGTTAGATAAGCAACCTGAATGAAATGTGGAGTGGAAAAGAGTATTATTTATTCTGTGTAAATAGCTTGTATCCAATTCCACAAAGCAGGGTATTACACAGCCTTGCTATCTGAGCATTATAGTTCTCAAATATTGGGGCAAATCATGTGAGTGTGAGAGAAAAAGGGTTTTATCCTCTTGTTCCAGTGTGTTATACTGTTCCAGTGTGTTATACTGCCATTCCCTGGGTGGGAGGGAGGGCCCTGGTTCTTCAGATGTGGTTATACTTCCCTTGATAAAATGCAAAGATTTTTAAAAAATGAACCAGACAAATAGAGATTTGATTTTTGATTAAGGGACTGGAACATCTCTGAGGAAAGACTGAGAGACCTGGAACTGTTTATTCTGGAGAAGCCTGAGAGGGGATTTTATTAACGTTTACATCTGAAGGATGGGTGTCAAGTAGAAAGGGGCAAGCTCTTTTCAGTGGTGCCTTGTGACAGGATGAGGGGCAATGGACACAACCTGGAACACAGGAAGTTCTACCTCAATATGAGGAAAACCTTCTTTACTGTGAGGGTGATGGTGCCCGGAACAGGCTGCTCGGGGAGGTTGTGGAGTCTCCTTCTCTAGAGACTTTCAAAACCCTCCTGGACATGTTCCTATGTGGCCTGCCCTGGGTGAGCCTGCCCTGGCAGGGAAGTTGGACTCAATCATCTCCAGAGGTCCCTTTCTACCCCTACCAGTCTATGAAAAGAAGAGCTTATTCACTGCCGTCCAGCTGAATCCTGTTTTCACACCACCACTGTGTATTCACTTACTTTAACAAACCAGCCTGAATGATGGGAGACTCAGAACTTGTCTATAATTTGATTTGTTCCTGGAGTCCAAGACCACAGATATTCCAACAGCATGTTACGTCCTTTTTATTATGGAAATTGAGGAGCACAAGCTATTTCACAATAGCTCCACTTGTGGACAAAGTGTTTTGGAATAAAAGATACTTTAGTCTGGAATAATTAGTACACTGATTATTCTAGAACATAATAAATATACTAATTATTCCTACAGTGTCCACACAGAGGCAAACAGAAAGCTAGTGAATAATGGCTTATTTTGCAGTAGCTATTTTGGTCCATTTCCTCATACAGGCAAATCCTACTGGTGTTGTCAGCAGGTAATGAGTGTATAGATGGAGAATGGGGATGGATTGCATTAATGATCTCTTCCCATCAGTGTTTCTTTGTGATTCACTTTTGTGTGCTTGCAGAGTTAATTGCTTAAAACTCCCTCTTAACTCAGACACATTTCTAAACCTAACTTCCCCGTTCTGACAGAGACCCTCCAAACTCTTTTGTGGGTGATCCACCATCAGCCAGCTGAGCAAATCAAAACCTAAGACATTATACATGCTTGCAGCTGCAAAACTGTTCGTAGTTTGTCCAGCTGAAATAACATTCTGAAATACAGCAAAACAACAGATTCTCTGGTGAAATGCCTCCTCTGATTTACAAGAGTAAACAGAAATCCAAACAACTAGAGGTTGACTTGTATTGCATACAGACAATTTCGGGACCTATCCTGTTTTTTTGTAATCTCTCTCCCTCCAAATCTTTCACTTTCAACAATCACTTTCTATACTCTTGTCCATTACATGCAATCAAACCCAATGTGTGTAGGTTTAGATTTCTCTGTAGACCCAGTTCCCTGTGCATTCACACACATCAGGAATTTTAAAGGATGGGATCCTCACTGTATTTGGGGCAGCTCAGACAGAAAAGGGAGCTCATTGTACTCTTCCCCTGTAGAAGTTTGCTGTATGACATTTTTGTGTCCAAAAGTATACTAGATGTGATAACTTTATCAAAGTACTTAAAAGATGGGAGATAGTATTGGTTAGATGGTAGTGCAGCAGGGACAAGAGAACAGAAGGTGGCTGACAGAAGGAGGAGGGAAAAATGCATCCTCATTACTTATAATGTAGAGAAAAGCTGCAAATTTAACCAAGTGTTTCCTATCGCATGTGTTCTGTTTTTATTGCTCTCTAAGTGCAAAAAGGTTTATAGTTGGGTCCCCAGCTGGAACATTATTTAAGAGCTTGGAGAAGAGATGAGGGTCAGACTCTGTGCGATTTTCATAGGTGTGAAGCTATCTTGACACATGCCTCATAGGCGTGAAGCCCTACCAAGCAGTCATGGAAATGTTTTCTCACTCGACTTTCTTGGTAACATTACACATTTTTATACAATCAGGCCTTAGGGTGCCACAGATTCCTCCTTTCTGATGCTGCTGAGCTCAGCAGTGCTGTTTTATTCTGCATGAGTTTTAACTTGGAGAGAAGGAGGCTGCAGAACAGAAACAAAAGTGACTTAGAGCATCATGAGCCTTGTGGGAAACTTCTTTCCAAAGAAAAAAACAAAAATTGTGAATGATCAAAAGACCAGGAGTTTGCTTTACCTGCCTAATGATCTGTAGAGTCTGGAAGTATAGAAGAGAGGGTATTTTCTCTTTGCACAACAGAAATTTGTATTTGAAGTGGTAAAAGCTCTGGAACTGTGGCACTCCTGTGGGCATCACTGCTGGGCATTCCAGTGTTGCCTTTCTTTGGAATTTATAAGGCTTGTATTACTTTTTAAAATAATTTTTCCAACAGTTACGGAAATAAAACAGGGGGTGGGGTGTTTGGAGAGGTTTTTTGGTGTGTGGTTTTGGGGTTGTTTTTTTTAAGGAAAAGGAAAAAATCTATACTGGAATGAGCAGAGACAAGTGACATTATGCAGCTCAGAGAATGTAGACCTCATCCAACTTAGGAAACCATCTCAATAGTTGCTTGGGTTTTGACAGACCCACAAATTTAAAGCAAGGGTCAGACATTCATGAATTATTATCATCATATTTGCAGAGATTCTCAAGTTCGTTGTGAAAAACCTGTCATGAAATGTGCTTTCCCTAGACACTTATTCTGACTGAACAAACGCTGATGCTTTTGCTCATTATGGAGTTGGTTAGTTTTTCACATGGTTTCAGTAGAGACCCCATTATCTGAGCCTAGAATTAAAATGGGGGGGGAATACATCAAATATATTTTGTGTGAAATGATGAGTATGACTTGAATCCTTCCAATCTTTCAGCTCTGTTGCTGAACACATTTGCTGCTGTGGCACTGTTGGTTCCTATCTCTGAGGAAATGAATGTGCCTTCTTGAGTCACCCACATGCTGGGCAAGGAGCAAGCAAGGCTTCTGAGCCACCACCTCAGTATTGCTGCTTGCACTCACCACAGCCAGAGTGCAAGCGGCGTGCGGGCAGGAGGAAGGGCTGCAGACCTGCAGGTCAAAGACACTGATTCTGCGAGGTTCACCACCACAAACTTCTGTGGGCACAGGCGTGAGATTTTTATGTCTTTGAGACTCAGTTTCCCGATCTATAAAATAAGAAACATACCCGGAGCATATTTAGAACAGCTGCAGTAGTTTGCTTCCCCTCAGCTATTCATTAACCTCAGCTAAAACATGTATCTGGCATGGGAATAGCCCCAAGTCAGCTTAGAGTGAAGGCAAGCAGGCCAGCTTAAACCATCTCCAGCAGTTTTAGCAGACTGGCAGCAGTGCTGAAAGCTAATCCTCTTGATTCTACTCTGCTATGGACTGGGAAGTACCACAGCTCAGATGACAACCTGATAGGGGATATTTGTTACTCTAGCTGTTTGTGCTGCCTGGAAATATACTCTGGGAGTGTTTATATGGATGCCACTGGAACTCGTCATAAAACAATGTGAGACGGTATCAGGAAGGCTGCGAAAAACCTGACCCAATACAAAATTAGGTAAATTGTTGTAAATAGTGCTAATGCATCATTGTGCTTTTCTTTATTTTTCTGATTCAAATATCTCATTTTCTGGAGTTAGAATTGGGATCGTTTAAATGCATAGCTTTGGGTCAGACTTGTGAATGGTTCTCTTTGTGTTCAGGCAAAATTCTTTGTGTTTTTAGGACAGCATTTCTTACTTATCTAAACTAAAGGGCCAGATTCTGTTTTAAATTGCATTGGCTCAGATTTAGAAGGATTTTGCTAAAGCCAGTGCAGTTGCTCCAGATTTTCACTGGTGCAAATATGTGCTGAAGTCAGCTCATAAATAACTTAGATTTGTGTGATATTTTCTGAGGAATTCAATGGTATCATAGTCTACATCTACACTAGGAACCTGGGAGCCTGTCCTTGGCCACATCCCAGCTCCTTACTGGAGCAAGACCTTGGCATTCACCGGCCTTTTCTCTCCTCCTTTTCCTTGGACGGGAAAGCTGGGGAATGTGTGCTGGATGGAGCTGAGGCACATTTTGACAGCTGCTTGGTTTGATGAAGAAACAGGGAAGACCTCAGGGCACAGGATGGCACACAATGGCACGCACTCAGAAATGAAGCCATACAATGAAAGCTTGTGGTAACACTTTGTGTGAAGTGTAAGGTCTATGTAGTATAGAAAGCTTGGCCGTTGTGTTTTCTTTAAAGCCTTTGTAGCGTATGGAGCAACTGGCCAACATCAGCTCCGTGAAAGAGTGAAAGTGGGAGAGGGAAGTAGCCCAGCCAAGCTCTGTCCTTCCCTTCGGAGCTTTACAGTGTGGCAATGATTCTTTGGTGACTGGCCATTTGCTGCTGAAGGTTCCTCACCTGCTGTCACCTTACTCAGGGTACAAGCAGCGCCTTTAGGTATAACTGACTATGCCAAGCAGTACAGTCTCAGTACAACTATGGACAAAACTTGTAAACAGACATTTAGAAAGTTATTAATTTGTGTATAAACTCACGTAGAGTGGAGGATTCGATGTGTACATAAAAATGTGTTTTAGGTTACCTGAATGGTCCAGGAGTGAACTTACCTGTGGAATACAGGTCATGCAGAGGTTTGTGCAGCATGGAAATGTAATGGTGAAATAGGAGCAAACATTTTGTTTATGATGCAGCATGAGGATGTTCCTTCTCACCTGGAAAACAAAAGTGAGGCTAACTCCACTTCCCCTTGTCCCATGGTTGGAAAATAGGTGAGTCTGTATTTCAAGTAATCATCCCAGTAATGTCATGTCTTCTCTTCCTACCTCTTAAATACAAGATATTGTAGGGAGAATGTAACTGCTTTAAAGTGTTTCATTTGCTCAGCATTGAAATGAATGGAATATAAGACTTTCAACTTTGTTATTCACTTGCATCATTGTTTTCTCAAAGCATCTCCTGATTTCAGAGGCCCACTGACTCCAGAACAATGCAGGGTAAGCTGAGATCTGAACGGGTTTCACACTCTCCTAAGTGCGAATGGTTCCTAGTGAACATAACGATGAAAACCTTGAAGTTGGGATTCTGATTGTAAACCATGTTGTGTTCCATAGGCATGAACAAAAGCTCACTGAAGCAAGCCCTTTGTTTATTGAAAATAGAGTTGTTCTTTTGTTTTTGAGAAAGCACCGTACTGCACCAACTTGGGAGAGTATCTTGCTCTTTCACTTTCATGCTTTTTAGGGAACTGGGGTGTTGTGTGAATGTAAATAACCTGACTACAGATGACGGATTCCAGTTCTTATTCTTCTGAAGTTCAGATTTTGTTGTCTCTGAGGGGTCACCTGAGGTACTTAGGAAATATGGTTGCCTCAGCAGAGAGGGAGACTTCCATAAATGTGAGGAAGGGAAGACATTTATTGTATTTATCTAATAAATAGTTATCTCTCGTGCGTAAGATAAAGCTTGTAAATGTAGGCAACGCATAATTTCAATAATAAAATGTCCTCATTATTTTGGCATTGTCAAGGTGTGTTTTATGAAGGTGGACGTTGTTCCAGTTCTTAAGTTTGTTTGGTTTAATTCCAGGAGACACACGGTCTGTGTCTTTTTGAATTCCAGTGTTACTCTTTCCTTTTCATAGCCAACTTTTTTTCTCTTTCTGAAATGTGTAGCTTGGAAACAAGGTCCTTTTAATGAAGCTTTTGAGTCTCACAAAATATGATTAATCTGATTAGTGGTTCAGACTCTTTTTATGCTTACATTAACTAACACAAAGAGCCCCCCTACAGGTTAAAGTTTAAATGTGGATTACCAGATAAAGCTAGTCCTGACGAGGTTTCTATGGTGCAAGGAAAAATTGAATTTGCCTTTCACCTCATTTCAGCCTTTGTCATCCTGGTTTTTGCCCTTCTCCTTCATTCACAGTGAGGATATTAATTTTGCAGTAAAATCTTTAAGCAATTATGCAGATAGCTTGCAAAAAGCAACACACAAACACAATAAGAAAAGCTTAACTGAAAAATGGACCCCAGATATTCATTAAAACCAGATGGCAACATTCCTAGC
Organism: Actenoides hombroni; assembly: GCA_024336885.1. Lineage (NCBI taxonomy): Eukaryota > Metazoa > Chordata > Aves > Coraciiformes > Alcedinidae > Actenoides > Actenoides hombroni. The sequence goes on along the minus strand of WUAM01000431.1, from coordinate 81,376,089 downwards.
AGCATAACTTTGGATGTTTGGACTAAATTTGTATTAATGTGTCACAACCAGATGACAAAAATGAACCACTGTCATACGATTGTATGTATGTATTGTATTTTATATTTACAAAGTAGTGAAGTATAGTAACTAGTCCATGAATGTCTTTTTTGATAAACAGCTACGAAAGGCTAGCCTTTCACACACAAACACATCCATCTTTAGATAGCATTCCTCTGTGGGAGGCTTGCCTTCAATTTAACAGATAATGAACTTCTTCAGATGAATCAGAAAATTGATAGTGAAATGAAGTTTACTATTTTGCAGTGCAGCATCTACCAGTGGATGTTTATAGTTTCAAAATGTGGGTTATTAAAATTGCTTATTTTTTAATATTTCTCATCAGTGTAGTAACTCTAGCTAATTTTTATCCCTAATCACCTTCTTTTGCAGATTATTTTTGTTATTGCTCTTTCAGAAATGGCTATAGGAAATTGGAGAGAACTAGCACCTGCAAATAGCACTTAATTAAAAGCATGACTGTGTACAAGAGGCTTCCTATATATTTCTCTCTGAACGATGAAGATGGAAAGGTGGTTTATCTTTTTTTTATTATTATTTGGCATGCTCCATATGATCCAATAAAGCACAACTAACATAGCACACCAACCAGGGTAGACTACAGTTTCCCCTCAGTGAACACACAATTCCTATTACTGCTAATGGGAGATGCATGTCCCTACACAGACGCAAGAGGGATCTTATATGTACATGTCATACATATGAAAATATCTGGCAGGGGAAGAGGTGTCTAGTCCTGACAAATTGCCAGGAGGCATTTTGTTTTTCTGTTAATTATAGTAATTATTTATCATGCATTAAAATAGTGCCCTAAATTTGCATGGCACTGTGTGCAACACAAATAAGCTGTATTCACTGCTGAAAGGAACGTACAATGAAAAGATGACAAACAAACACAATGTGAGGCACTGGTGCATCATCTAGAGTAAGGAGAAGTCGTGATCCTTTTCCTGGGGATAAGGATTTTAAAAGGCTTTTCAAAGGGCAAGAGAGCTGTCCGGGGATAGGGGGCAGTGTGAGCACAGATGAAGAGCCCTGATCTGCCAGAAGGAAGGTGAAGGGCTTGGGAACAGCCTGGGGAGTTGGAATCAGAGGCTGGAGGGGGTCTGCCTACCTTCCCGAGAGTGATGGAATGGGCTGTGAATACCATCGCTGATGAGAATTAGCAAGAGGATCAGTACAGGCGCTGTGCCTGTAGTGCAGGGAGAAGGTGAGCTCAGCAGCATCTGAAAGGCAGGGCTGAAAGGGAGAAAGCAGCAGTATACAAGGTAAAAGATGAAAGAGTTCTGGCTAAATCAGATGGAAAGGTAGGCAAGTGCTGTAGAGGGGAAGTATAGCCAGGAGCTGGAGGAAAAAGTCTTTTCTGTGACAGGCAGTGAGACTAGTGGTTCACCACCGTGTTTAATATTAATCCTTGCTTATGTAGTCTTGGCCTTATCGTATTGTTGGCTTTGTCTAGACTCAAAAGAATCTAGTTTTCATCCTTTTTTTACATGATCATACATCTCTGCATATATTTTATGTTAGTGTCAGGCTATGCCATATAGGTAGCAAATCTGGTGGCCAGTTCCTATAGGCTTTCTGGAAATGGGCAGCAAGAGAAGGGGTGCTACCCTTCCCAATTCAGGAAAGGCTTCTTAGATCTCAGGAGTCCTTACAGGACAGAGAATGTCCCACCTGGGGCAGCACTTCCCATTGGAGCTTTGCACCTACTGAGGTCCCAGGGACACTTAACTATGTGTACAAAGTCAGGGGAGAACAGGCATCTCTTATTCTGCTGCTCATGGAAGTACTTGCATTGTAATTGAAATTTAATCTCAGTTCATTAAATGTTTATGAACCTGGAACAATTGTATAAAGTTTCAGTCAGTTGCACTGCAGTTTCATTTGCATATTTATTTTTGGGAACATGGGCCTTCAAATACTGCAAAAAAAGATTTAATTTTTTTTTTAGAATTTTGAGTTGGTCTATGGTAGGTTTCTGGAAATTCTTGGGTAATCTCTAGGATTAAGAGTAACTGGACTCTGTTTTCTCAAAAGAAGTAGGTACAAACTTTCAGCCCTGGTGTTGTCTCTGAATTGGATGAAAAATAACTGATGGCAATAACCAGTGGCAGGCCTCCCAAATTGTCAGCTGAGAGCTTCGTTATGTATTCTTTCCCTCAGAAGGATTACCCAGGAGAGTGCAAGGAGGAGCATAACTGCCTAAGTGCTGCTCTAGAGACACTGGAATGTGTTTAATTCAGCAGAAGCTGAAGGCAGTTAGAAAGCTACACGTTCGTTTCCATAAGAAAAAAAAACAACCAGCAGACAGAGATACTGAGGACTTTAGATTATGTGGCTTCTTGAGCTACTCCGGAGATGTAGGTAGTTTAGAAAAATCTCTTGACCTTTTCAGGTTTCCTCCACCATGATGGTTATACATAGCTGTGTAAAATGATAGGTAGTTTACAGCTTACCTTCCCCGGGGTGAAGTTGATTTACAACATGCTTTGTGTGTAATTTGGATATGGAGAGTCAAGTTTTACATCCAGCTTTTGCTTCTTGGCTATGATGAGGACTGTAAAAATGCTGTGATCCTGGAATGTGCGTGTTCTTAATTTGTTTCTTCTTGGAGATGCAGGACTTGCTGAGACTGGTGGTAGGCTGAGGTAATCCACTGATCTAATATCTAGACCTAGACTGATTAGATAATCTTCTGAATGAATGCATATTTTTTTTCCTCGAGTCAATGGAGTTATTGTGTCTTAGCCAGTCCCGACTTCCACTCAGGTCTTGGCAGAGATTATTTTCTGGAAGGTGGACAGGCACACATCCTTATTTCTCTGCTTCATCTGTCCCGCAGACCTCTCCTATATAACAAATCTATACATCTAATTTGCCCTTTTTCTATACTACCACCACATAGTGGTATGCACACAGTTAGCAAAGCACCATGTCCTCACTACTTTGATCTAGTGCAATTATTCAGGATTCCTTCAGAGTTCTGTACTGGTCCCTGCTGAGGCCTGAACTCAAATGAGGAAATGTTTTGACTTCATGGCCTCCCGTTCCCGGAGGAGCTTGCAGCCTGGTGATTTCTGACTGTGGAGGGGAGGCTCTAGGCACAGCCTTGCATCAACAAACCAACAGATTCAGTGCTAGTAAAAAGGGTCCCACACTCTGCCCTGCTGAGCCCAGCTATATGGGAGGAGCGACAGCATTATCGGCACGGGGCTATCTCTGCTTGTCCTCTGCTGGGTGCTCTGACCTCTTGCAGCATGACCCTCAGCTCTAAGCCTACTTATATGACAGCTGCTTACACCACTGATATCAATACTGTCATACTCTGGGGACAGGATTCACATGATAGCTCCTTGCAGTCACCTGCAATCAATATCCATTATACTCTTACCTCTTAGGGAACAGTGCTGGTGCTGAGCTGACTGCTCATATTTTGGACTGTTTGGTTGGGAAGGTTAGATAATATGGGAGGCAATGTCCCACATCTCATTAGCTCAGGAGGGTTTTGTATTGCATGACCTTAGTATAGGACAGCTTGATTTGTAGGAAGGCTTGCAACAGGATCACTGTCCACCATGGATCAAGAAGGACCGGGACTCAAAGTAGGCTGAAAATAGCTTCTTTTTTCTCCATATATGTATGGAGAGTATATGGAGTATATATTCCATCAAAGCTTCTAAATTCTACCCAGAGAACTGACGTGGTGGTGGATGCCTTGTGGGCCATCCTCAAGAATTCTAGACGGCAAATGCAATTACAGCATATGTTATTACTGTGCTTAAATTTTAATATCTATTTTAAAAAAATAAAAAAAATAAAAATGGCAGCAGTCTACTTATTAACAGGTATTGCCAGAACAGCAAAAAAGAAATTTCTTGATTCTGGAGAACAGCTCCGGCATACCACTGATGCTAACATCAGTATACCTGCAAAAGCCTAAGCCCACTATCCTGAATATTCCTTAAATTATTGCCTCAATGAAAAACAGACATTTGAAGAGTCATTTATATTACTGAAACAGAACAGAAACTACTCTAACAGCTATGTTTTCCTTTCTGTTTATATATATACACACACCCGCACATATTTTGCATGTGTAATGACAAAAAGTGATATCTATATATGGAGAGTGTCTGTCTTCCTGTTCCAGGGAAATTGTAGATTCATTCATCCTCTCCTGATTGTTAATTTAATAGAAAAATTGACCCAGTGTTTACAAAAATAATTTGCAATGTAATTGTTATAGGGAGGATTTTTTAGATGACTTTGGAAACAAATTGTTTAAACCTATTTGAATCTGTCATAGTTAGTCAGGATAACTAATGTTTATGTTACTTACAATGTTTTCAGTTACAGTTTAGACAAATGGACATGTTTTATATTTGTGACTGCATATATTTACAGTTAAAGAGGTGGGAAACAAAATTTAAACTTCTCTTTTTTGTTATCAGAAGTGAAAAAAATTAGCTCAGCTGTGGGAAAGTCAGTCCAAACAATCTTTATTGCTGGCAAGTTAGCAGTGTATCTTTCCTTCCCTTCCCACAAACTTGATTTTTTTTATCTTTTTTTTTTTTTTTTCTATTTGGGTTTGGGGTTTTTTTTTGGCAGTTTGATATATATTCACATTTCTTGGCTGATGTTTCCTATTAAATTATAGACACATGTTGAGTTGAATCATTAAGTCTCACAACTTGGAGTCCAGTTTTCTTGCATAAGAAAAATCTCTTTATATTCTTCAGGACAAAAAACATCATGTATTTGAGTTCTCCGAAAGCATTTAATAAAGCATGAAAAGATATGACATCAATCCCACTAAAACACAAGGGCAAATGAATGATGTTACTGTAAATCTTTACATCAATCACACCCAGGACTTTCGAAACAATATAGTTTTGTTTGCATTTCAGAAGTGACAAACAACTCTTCTGACTGGCTTAACATAGTCACTTTCCATTAGTCAAGACCAGAAGCAAGTCAGAATTAAAATGTGGCCCTTGGTTGCCAGGCAGCCGAGTTGTCTTGACATGGTGGTTAGTTTCCTTTTCATCGAGTGACAACAGTGAAATGAAAGAAGTTTTGAAAAACTTGATAATGGTTTTCAAAGGAGGAGGATAATTGGTGGGGCTAGCTTGTGCGGCTCTGTGTGGAAACTTTCGTCTGTGGTAAGGGAAGACTGTCACTAAAAATTTAAACTCTTGTACACAAACTTGACCTGGAATCTTCTCCAGGTTTTCACTGGTTCATTTGTAGAACACTTCTCTCAGCCCAAGGGGTGCTGGGATGAAAGCGTTAGGACAGATGGGTAAAGCCCCAAAGGAAGAAAAGAATCAATAGTTGTGATTTAATCCATCAGTGAAAGGGAGGAATTAAGTAAAATCCTTATAATGGGGAATTTGTAAAAGATCTTTTGATAGAACATACAGCTGAAAATAATTTATCATCTGATTGCTGTTGAAAGTTAATGGTATTTGGACCTAGAAAAGCATATTTTTGACACGTTTTGCCAGATACTAAGCAATTTTCCTGCTGTTATTTTTGATATTCTCTAGACAATAGATAATTTAATTCAAACAAATTTCCCCGAGATGACAAAAACCTAAAGCATAACAGGATGATCGCAAGGTAAGCTGCTGATATTAATAATGCAAAAACTAATGGGACATGAATATTAATAATCATATAAGTTGATATGAAGTAATATTTGTGTTAAACTGTTATAAAAGTCAAATGTATGCATAGCTGTCCATATCATTCATTTGTTAAAAGAAAAGGGGGGGGGGCGGGGGGGGCGGGGGGGTGGAGAGGGAGGCTCAGCAAAATGTACCCATAATGAAAGAAGGGACCAATTAGGGTTGGATTAACATTCATGGTTATTTACAGTTGTTTTTGTACTTGTTCTTGTGCTCTGACTTCCTAAAATTTCACAACCCAAAGATTTAGAAAAATGGGGTTGTTTAGACGCGAGGTGCAATGAAGTGGCTGCAGCCATTGTGCAGACACCACCTCTCTCATTATACCCTCTCAATCAACACTCGGCACACAGGAAACCGCAATAAAGCCCATCTGCCACGGTTAATCTGCAGGCAAACCCACACCCATGTCTGTGCCCGTTACTCTCCAGCCTTATTATTCTCAGATCCAAAGCTTCATAAGGGATCAGCCAAAGTCCATTAAAGTAAATAATAGCTAGAAATGACAGGCTTAGCAAGGATTGGGAGGAAGTTGAAGACCAATCTGAGCTGTGAGCTCTGATTAATAGAGAAAAGCATTAGGAGAAAAGGGGAGAAAAATGACCTCAGCCTGCTCCAAAGAATTCCTGAACCTTGGTTGTTAGGGCAAGTGCTACCATCTGAGACGTTAGTGATCCTTGAATTTCCTTCACTTTGATGCAGCTCAAATGGGAAAATTTTGAAGGTTCAGCAAGGCCCCAGACCTCAGCTGGAAAGCCGTCTGGAGTCAACCCTGTCAAAATTCTCTTGTGGAAAAGAAAGCCTTTATTAGCTAGATTGCAACAAAAACCCCACAGCCTCTAATAAGAAGAGAATGCATGCTATAGATTGCATATACATTAATTATTAGAGGGTATTTAATTGTTCTCATATGTATCCAAATGTGTGCAAAAGTTCTCTTAAAATACCAGCCAGAGTGCCTTGGTTTTGTGCTTTTTAAAAAACAAAACAGAACCCAAAGCCTTCTCATACTCTTTTTAAAATATTTTTTTTTTTGTGCAACTTAATTTTTCAAGAGCAGATTTAGTTCATTGGTAATTGATAGAACACCCTACTTGGGAGAGTGGTAGATAACATCAATGCTTGCGAGGATGTTGCAAGTAATGTTTGCTCTCCATTATCTCAGCTGTGTCCTGTACATGAACAGATTATAAAAAAGCCAACACTAAGTCAACCCTGCACAAGGATTTCTTTTTCTAGTGCTAAAGAAAAACACTGCTTTAAAAACAGGAACTTGGGCAGTTTGAAAATATTTTCTGCTGTTTCTTTGCATAAATTAACTATCTCTCTTCCATATACACAGTTGGAATGTATTTTATTTTGATTACTGGGGAGCAAGAACAGTCATTTACTATTCAACCTTGTATTTCCTTTTACTGCTTTTTAAAAATCCATTGTGCAATTAAGATAGTGCACGTGCTGCTGCAACTTCAGCAGAGCAAAACCCTTACAATAATGAGCTTGTAAGTGATTTTTAGATCTAGTTAAGGATTCGCCATTGAACTGATCAATCTCAGACAGCAATCTGAGCAAAACTATTCAGAAATATCTGGTGCAGCTGTACAGATTTTTCTCTGTCCCCAGTGATTTTGGTGGGGAAGATATCAATGATCTGAACGAGGGCTTCTTGTCAGGACAGCTTGTGCGATGATGCATTCCCTCTAAAAGTTTATGTTACAGTATGCAGTTTTCATAAACAAGATGGTGAATATGGTGGTGAAAATGATGACGCTGCCATGATATTGCTGATAACTTAGCTGATGCCCTGTTCATGTACACGTGATGCAATTTTCATATTTTAATCTTAAGTAGAACCAGAAATGACAATTATGAAAAGACAAAATAGATACCACCAACAGCTGTAATTGCTATCTAGACTGCTCAAGGATGGGCAAAAGACACAGTAAATCAATATTAAGATCTCTGCATATGCAGGTATCACAACAAGGACGTCATATAACATCATTATAAGAAAATCCTAATAAAATTTGGACAGTTATTCCAAAGAATACAGGATGAACATGGAGTGTGTGCGCACAGCTAACTAGTTCTCTGTAGTTTCAGCTGATGTCTTCAGAGAAAAGAAATGCCTGCCTGTATAAAAGCATGCCTTTCCATAGAAAGAGCTCCATGTATTTTAGGAAAAACATTTATTTTTATTTTTTTTTAATTGATGAATACTAGCGATAGTGTCTTCACTAATGACAGTTTCAACATTTTTCTGTTGGTCATATAGGGACTATAAGATTGTGAAGGATGAAGTGGCACTGGCATTCTTTTAAAACAACTAAGCTGCAATGCCTCTTTTTGTCCTGGAACATAAGTGACATGTTTTATTTGGAACATTGGGCCTAACTACTCAAACTGTGTGCCTTCTTTAACAATTCCATATTAAAAATTAAAGATTTTTCTCATGTTCAAGAAAATGTACATGATTTTCAGTGGAGTGGAAGCAAGTTATATTATAATGCAGCTTATGCCTAACGTTTTGTAGTAATTAAAATGCAGTGAAATATGAAAATGTTGAATGTAAGCAAGATCTGTATGCCACTAAATATTCAAGACATTAAGATAACTGGAAAAAAAAGCAATAAACGAACTGAATGTGGACAGAAAAAGCAAGCAAAATATTCTACATGCCAACTTCCTATTAAAAGGAACACATAACCTCCTTTGCTTTTTTTTTTTTAAATTATTTTAAAAACAGCACTATGGTATTGCAAGATAATACATAGTAGAAAGCCTTCATATAAAGTATGACTTCAGCTATAACCTTTTAGTATGTCCTTACACAACAAGTGACTTCTCTGTTTAAAGTAAAACAGAGTTAGCCTAACTTCTCCTGGCATACATGAGATGTTGTCCAAAGTATTTTTCAACCATATTCAGAGCTCTCAAATGCAGTTTTCCGTACTCATCTTCCCACAGTATTTAAAGTGAGGATTGTTTAACATATCACAGGTACCTTGGGTAGTATTTTGTACTTTTCTTCACTGAAAGCAATGCATTTTCACATATACTTTTCTTCTTGTTTCCAGGTACAATGCTGACTAATACTAATTCTATGTACAGTCTTTCCTCTAAGAGCTCAGCCTCACACTGGAGATACATTTGGTTTTGAATATAAACCTAGTTCAATGGATAAGGGGGAGATGGAACTGTTCAGCAATAATGTTTGCCATTTGTTTAATGAAGGTATAAATAATACTATAAATTTGAATGGGTTTTGGAATTCATTAGTTTACACAGGAACAGAAATAATAATTTCTCGGCAACATTTGATCAACTAATCCATCAATCAGAACAGTCCATTGCTGGAATCAAACATCTTTCTGCCTGTAAGAATTTTAAGAAAACCAAACAAAAACCAAAAACCAAACAGACTGTGGCATTGAATCCATGTTTCTGTTTATTATACAGGAACTCTAGGTTACAGTTTCCTCTTACGTTATTGGTTAGTCTCCCTTTGATATTTTCTTGCTGGTTCTACACTTAAATATATCTGCAGCCCCCAGATACTCTTATAAATTTTGTTTATTTTACTCTAATCTCCTTATTCCGTAGTAGAAAGAATATTTGTAATGAAAGATGTAGTATAGGCCTTCTGATTATAAACATGAATTCATCCATGCAGAGACAAGGATTTGCCCACTTTCAAAATATAGAGGGAGTAACAACTTGTACTCTGCTGTCATCTTATATGCAGCTCACCAAACAGTAGCGTTGGGTTTTTTTCCTGTAAACCACCAGGAGATAGTATTTTCTGTAGCACAGTCCACAGGATGATGTCACCTCATGTTTTGTTTAACACCTGGCATGTTGCAAAATCCCATATGTGTTACACATAACTGGACATTTTTAACGAGCGACTATCTGGGTCTGTTTCAGTACGGTGCAAATGTGCAAACTGCAATCCTTCTTAAAGTTCACTACTTTTAGTGCATTTCTGTTTAAAAAGCAGTCTATCCTGATAAGATGATAATGCTGTATATTTTTAATAGAAAACATTCCCCCCCCCCCCAGTGAATAGATACTTCATGAACATGGAAATCCATCAATTCCAACCTAAAGCTAATGACTGTAAAATTTTCTGGGCAACCTTTGGCACAATTTGGGGAAGTTAGAGCCAATTGACTAGCCATAAGGCATCTCTGGCCTTTAGGTTCCCTAGCATTTTTGACACCCATCACCTCAGGGAGCCAATTCTCACTTTGCCCTATTTACTTGCCACAAAAGCCCCATTTCTCATTCTATTACACTGCAAGTGGTAAGCTCAAAGCCCTTCCCTTTTTTTCTCTCTCCTGTTCTTCCTCATCCCCAATAGTTCAGAGCTTGTGCATTATTGCTAGAACCATCAGGAACTTTTACATCTGCTCCCTTCCTGAAATAGAAAGAAAATATAAATATTTGGCCCTGAGATAATTTATTTATATGGGAACAGAAATTCGTTTTAGAGAATCCATGTCAAGGGCTCCCGTGAGTCTTTTAGACACTCCAGGATTACCTCCAAGAGAGCAGGGACTTCATTTCTACTGTAAACACGCTTGCAGTTCACCACAAACATGTCAATAATGGTAACAAATAGCCCCACTATGTCTCATACATTGAGAAGCAGGGGAAGTGTGTGAAAACTATTTTTATAGATGAAACAGGAAGACTCATTTTACTTCATGAGTAACACAAAGATTAAACCCACAAATTTTTTTAACAGTTGTACACAAGTGTGTGTGTGTGTATCAAAAAATCTGTGGGAGTAAAAGGGGAGGAATAGAAGAAATGAAGTGCTATTTATCCTGCCATTATCCTACCAGTCTGTGTTTCTTTGGACGGTAATCACGGGACCCAGATGCTAAGGGTAAGTGATTTTTTCCCACAAGCAGTTTCTGGCTCGTTGGCAGCTTTTGTAGGCAGTTGTGTTGGCAGCCTTGGAGCTGCCTCTGGCTCTGTTTTGTGGCTTTGCTCTTGATGGGCTGCCTGGGCTGCCCTGGGCTGCTGGATGCCATTTCCCTCTGTCAGCCCATGGGCTTTCTGGAGCTTTACACTGTGCAAATCCCCTGTGAAATGGATAAATGGGCTCTTCTAAGGCAGAAAGGGAATCTGTTTCCTGACTGATGTAGACATTAGGTGAATTACTACTTCAGGTACTTGGGGAAACTTCATCCATTTTGCAATTTTTGGCTTCTTTAAGCTGTAATATTGATCCCAAATGCACAGCTAGGTACAAGGCCAGGCATTAGTCCTAGCTTGTCCCTGTGTTCCCCCCCCCCCGCCCTTTTATTTTCTGTCTTTTATCTCTGCTACTGTATACTGTGGTCTTTTTCAAACTCTTTCTTTTTAATTGTACCCTATTTATGACACACCATCAGAAAGTAAATTGAGTATCTCAAATACGACTACAGGAGAAAAAAAAAGATGAGTTCTTTGCTTCAGGCAGAAATGTCAGATTTCTAGCCCCAGCTTACTCAACTGTGCTTTAAAATAAAAAAAATAAATAAAATAAAAATACATAAAATAAGTTATTTGTAAGTCAATCTGCAAATTCTCTCTTGAACATGTGGATGCAACTATCTTAGGATGTTTTCAAACATTATTTAAACATTATTAGATATGTGTGTTGCTATGCTGCCAATATACAATATTTCTTTTACCTATGTATTATTTTCTTAAACAAAATTGGAAGAATTATTTTTATACAAGAGATTTATAAGTAAGACCTGTGGGCTTTTTAATAAATCAGAGAATACAATTATACGTGTTTTTGTACTGTTTTGCTTTTTTGCCCAGCGTGTTCTACTTCATTTGCAGCTGATTTGAAAAAAATACATTTCTTGAGTAGTGATTAACTTCTCCTTTGTGGTTTTCCAACTTCTAGTTTATTAATTCTGTATTTTTCATTATAATAAGCAAATTGCATATTTGTCAAATGATTACAGTAAATATGCAGAAAATTCTATTGTAGCTTCACCTGCAAAACCAGATCTCTAGAGGTTTGGTTTTTTTCCTGAGTGCTCAATGCACTTTCTGTTATGCTAGTTACCAAAAAAGCTGTGAGATCACTTGTTAGATTTGACTGCAATTGTATTCACTGCAATTTTGAGGTTACTTTTGTCCACAGAATCATTTCCTGGAAATTCATATACCTAAAATGTGTATTAATTAGCTGTTCATATGCTGTTCGTTTGGATTTTTAAATAGAAATAATGAACTCACTAGAAATAAGAAAACAAAAGCTCTCTCAACCAATTTGTGTGAGCTTTTACACTTTGATGTCACCAAATCTATGTAATTCTACCTCTGTCAGGAAATTACCACATGCCAGAGATTCCTTTATGAAATGCTGACAGTCCATATTCCTAAAAATGTATGATAAGATTTATTTTTATTGCGCTGACATAAAAGGCTTCTGTGGATTTCTTGGCCACTGTGAACTGATTGGTAAAAATATTATTTGCCATTAGTTCTCTAAGAATTTAAAGGAAGAAGTTATTCCTCTTGCAAAGAGGTGGTCTTGGTTTTAATTTGAAGTTACTTTTTTTTTTTTCTTCCCCTGTTTCAAGCCAAACGATGAATGTAAAGGTTATTCTAAATATAGGCTTATTTAGAATATGCTTTTTCTCCAATCCATTTTTATCAATTTCCTTTCAGGACACTGTCCTTATCGGGTTACTGCTGTTGGAAGATTTGTACCTGTTACCTAGGATTTGCAGGACTGGACTGTAGATTATGAGCTCTTTGGCCCATGGTTTTTAAAAATCTGGTATGAAATGATGAGAGTCCATTGGAAATTGTCACTTGAAGTGTTTCCAGCTTTTCTTCATAGGTGAGTTTGTACTATGCACAAAATACCACAAACAAACAAACAAGCTCCACCAAACCATTAGAAGCAAGAAAACCACAGTGTCTAATGTTAGCCATGCACTGTGGGCACAGCTGTTGGATATATACCCCTAAACTATTTCTGGAACACCACTTCCAAAACCAAATCCTCTTTTTTAATGAGATACCTGAAGGATAATATTAGTGTGTCATATTGTCTGCCCACATGGCCACTGGCTCCTGTGCTTTCCTCACTAAACTGATGTAATTAAACAGGATTGTTCATTTTCCTCCCTGCAGTGCTTCAGTCCTGAAAAGTTTCTTCAAAGAAACTCTCAGACTGGAACTGGTGCAGCTTTGCAGAGTGGAGCTCTCACTGTACTTCAAAGCAGAGAAAATCTTGCAGCTGTCTGGAGCCCGCTTGCCCCAGGAGGTGTCACTGTTGGGACTAGCAGGGTGAACTCCAGATCTGCTGTTTATTTTTAAAGGCTACATTGACCATGAGGTAGGAATTGACCTGTATTACATCTCCTTCCCTGCCCCCAGCCTTTCTGGGGGAAGGTAATCACAGGTAAAAATAGCTGGTGGCTGATACGGAGGTATGGGCAAATAAATTTTTTTTTTTTTAAAAGGCATTGATTGCTGGGTACCTTAAGAAGTACAAGCTAATCCAGGCTTGTTAAAATAGTTTTTTTCCTATTCTTACAATGCTTGCAAATTATTGTTATCATAGAACTCCTTTTTTTATTGTTATTTTAATACTCTTTGAGGTGAAAGACAGATAAATTTGTGATGTGAGATCTATTGTCTAAATGTTAAGATATTACCGAGTAATACTCTCTTAAGATACCATATATTTATGAAGTCTTTTTCTTTTAAAGAAAACTAAAACATTATATTTATAGATGATCCAAGGATTGAAAGTTACCTAACCATTACTATAATGCAAATAATCTATGTGACTTTCTGTGGATTTACTAGAGCCTGCAGATTTTTATTTTTTTTTTAAAAAGTACTAATGAAAAGATTACAAATTACCACGATGTGTATTCTACACAGAAAAAAAGCCAAATATTTACTAAGTAAGGGTTAGTTGTTAGAGCATCGTACCACAGCTCAAGATTAACTTGCTTCCATGGTTAATTTTATTAACCATCAATATTTGCACTTTATTTCTAGTACCACTGTCTTCTTTCAGCCCTCAACTTGGGGATTTTTTTCACCAGATATTGTCAGTTTTCCCATTTCCCGTGAGTTTTGGTGTTATGTTTCCTATCTACACAGCAGCAAGTTAGGATCTAGCAAGTCACATTTTCTGCCTGGTAGATATTTCTTATTCCCGTGGGTTTAGGTTGATAACTAGAAGAACAGGAATTAAAGAAAGCAAGCCAATTTAGTTTTAAGTATCTACAAACTCACACTTCATATTTTTATTTGAAGCATACAGCAGAAACCCTTTTTTTCCAGCCAGAACTGCTGATATTAGAACAGAGCACACTGACCATTGGCTTACAATGTTAAACTTTACCTGAATGGGGGATTTTGAAGTTCTTTGTCTTTGTTGTCACTGTGGAAAGCCCAGAGAAGCAGGGTTCCTCTATCATTCAATAACTTCCTTTTCTCATGCTCCTGATTTAATTTCTCTGAGCTTTGATGTGTGTTTTACTCTAGTTGTGAGAAATGCATATATGAAATGCCACATGCATACAAGAGTTTCAATTTTAAATGGATTTAAGCCCCAACTTTAAGGGGTGGTCTGTGCACAAAGGAAAATGATTACCCATTAATTTTTAGACCTATAATCTTAAAATGTCTCAAAATGTCATAGAGGCAAATACATCACAGCCAGGATAAATCTTTCTAGTCTTCTTACTTTTTTTTTTTTTTTTTTTAAAAAAAGCAAAGTTATACCGTACATGATGGCTTCAAAAAAGCACAATTATCCTATGTTTTGCTCCATATATTTATCAGTAATCCGTTCTGTGTGCAACTTTAAGATAAAAGCTGGTAGTTACTCCACTGCTTGCTTTTCCAAGTCACTTAAAAGTAGAAAAATTGCAGCTAGAGAAGCTGGCCAGTAGAGGCCTCTCTCGATTTGCCTTATGATGAAGGACTCCGACTGCCTGGAATCAGTTGCGGCTAGCAAAACTACTTGAAAAGATCCTGTTGGATTGGGGGTGGGGGGGCGGTGGGAAGATCACTTTTTAATGCCCTTTTAAGTTGCAAGATGTTGATTAATGTTGCCCTTTACATTAATGATGTTTCAAGTAAAAGAAAACAAATTTAAAATGGATAAATTCTATTGAGGTTGCATTAATTAAACAGAGACTTTACCATATGCTGTGGCTGGAGTGCTTGCTGGCCTTTCTGTTGTTGTTACCTGTGTAAAATCCACCCCATCCTCTACATGAATGCCCAAGCTGAATAGCTATTTGAATGAAGGCTTTAGTTTGATTCGCCATACAAGGGGTACTGTGTCACTGTGTTTTCTTTCTAGAGTCACTAAGTGATTTCTATATCTGTTGTCATGGTGATATAGCAAAGCAGGGGAAAATGGGGGCAACTCTGGGCTTTCTCTACACCCTCTGCACTAAGAACTAAGATGTTGTTAGCAGGCCTATAAAACATTGGGCTTTATCTGGGCCTTCTTTTTGTTCTCTGATTGTCAATAAAACTCATTTTAAGGGTAACAAGGACATCTAAATGTCATCTGTCACAGTGTTAGAGAGATTAAGTTTGTTTAGGAACTTGTGCTGGACAAAAGGCCACTATTTGTTCGGCAGATACAAAGCGGTGTTGGCCATCAGCAATCTTGATTTAGAAGGAGGCCACATGGAGCATCCAGGAAAGATCAGCTCAGTTGCAGGTGATAGTAAGAGGCTCCTTGACGTGACAGCATTTAAAACAATGCCAAAACAAATATAGTTTTGAGTTAGGAGTGGGTTTATTGGGGTTTTGTTCACTTGGTTTGTTCCTTTTTTGTTACTATCTGCATTGTAGACTGCTCATTACTGGAGTAGCTGCATAGACCTGAAGTAAGAAAACAGCCATTGACAGCGGATGGCCTGTTTAAAAACATGACACACACACCTGATAGTCCTTGAATGGATAAAAAAAGAGGGAAAGGAGTTTTTTGATGGAAAATCCAACAATAATAGGTGCTGCATTAACTCAGCATTTACTCAATAATGAGGATAAATGGAGAGTACAGATTAATGAAGACATTGGTGTTATTAAAATCAAATCCTGTGGTTCATATGCTTTTCTTAATAATGAACATTGTGGCTATTGGAGAGGAAGAACAGGATTTTTTCTGTTAATTTGGCACACGTCCCAGATCTCATTCAACCAGAACCTATCCTGTGCAAAATGCAACCCATGGCCTTTATGTTCCACAGTCTTTCCATTTAATATTTGTGTTAATCCAGAAAAAAGGCTTTTCTTTTTTCAAATTAAAGAAAAGCAAAGGGTGATCTTTGAGCCTAGATATTAATTAAATAACACAGACCAGCCATGTTGATTTTAGCATAAAGGTTGATTGAAAAATGTCCCTAGAAGGGAGATGTGATGGTTTTTATTGCACTGCAACTACATTTAATTCTAACAGTTTTTTTGGGATGGTAGCATGATGTATAATGCTGATCGAAATCTTTTGTGGCTTGTGTATTTTGTGAGTTCTATAGTATGTTCAGGATGGATATCTTGACAGGTAAAAATATTTTAATCTCATTCAGTAAGATTGCTATAGTTTCAACACCAAACAAGCAGAATTTGAGATGCAGCTGAACAATGGAGTTGACAAAGCTGAGTGCTCATTTTGCAATATGCTCAACGTGAAATATCTGTTTGACATGTGGAAGGAAGCTGCATAACTTACTTGGTGGCAGGTTGTATGCATCACAGCAGTATCAGCCCCTTAGTGAAGTATTTCCCATCACGTTGACCCAGCTGTTTTCCCTGGAGGATTGCGAAGCGAACAGAGGAGGCATACAGTGTGGCACAGGAGAGGAGAGACGGCCCATGGGAAGGGAGTCCTGGTTCTCTCAGGTAGATCATAAGTGAAAAGTTTGAGAGAATGCCACTTCTCAGTGAACTGTGAATTAGAACTTTCTCGCTAATGAGCTACACCAGATCAACCCACCAGCTTGGTTCTGCAGGTAGATCCGAGTAACGCCAGATGAAGAAGTAAGAGATTCCAGAGCATGTTCTGTTAGGTTCTGTTTTCCCCATATCTCAAGGCTTCATTCGTAGTGAAATTAAATGCAAACACCATGGTAAATCTCTCAGAAGGAATCCTTGCCAAGTACTGGAAGGTATAGCGTCTCATCTCCTTTCTGGGTATGTGTCAGTAAAAGTTAAAAGTGTACAACTGGGTGTTTAGTAAAAATCACTATAACATTTTCAGCCTTAGGACCCTATTTCAAAAAATTGCTTGCCTAGTAGCTAAAATGTTGTGTAGAGTTTTACTATAGAGGATAGAAACCACCCTCGCTATTTACCAGAGGTCTGGCGTCTGTCTGTGCTGCAGAGGGCAACTGGAGGATGGCCAATGGGAGAAGATCAGCAGTGCTTCCCTTGTCTCTTTATATACCACCACATCTGGGGAATGCAAAATTGTGGCAGGGAGCCTCTCCACCACCTACAGCTTCCTCATGTGAAAGAGGCTTTCCCATTCAAGCAATTTATAGGGCTTTCTGACCTTTCTGTGCCCAGATTCTTGCAAATAACTTACTACCAGGAGGCCAGAACGCAGGTTTTAGTGTTCAGTTTTGGAATCAGTTGACAGAAACAAAAGCATACTGCAAGGATGTTGTGGAAAAAAAAATTGCTGTTTATTTTCTTTGCAGACTTCTTCATGTTCATGACCTGCCAGTCTCCTCTTTTCTATTAATTTAGGTATGTAGTCTGCTATTCATTCAGCTATTCTCCACAGTCTGCACTGAGCTGTAAGACCAATCTTCGTCCAGAATCCAGGCAAACCTGCCTCTCTCCTTGCTCAAACTCCACTTGCTTTGGAGGAGTTGCCTCAGTTTCCGTCTCTCTGAGCAGGAAGTCTAGCATTTATGAAATGTTCCTGGGACCTTGGTGGACCCGTGTGCAAAGGACAGCTTGATAACATGAAATGCCTTCTTACTGTGAAGGAGCCTAAGACAGAAAAATGTGTTAGTGACGTTTAAGACTTAGGTACTTGGTCCCTCCCCAGTTATTTTTAAGTGTGGATTTAGGTTTTACATTCTCTTTTTCTGGCTTTGCAGTGACATATCTGTGCAAGCTTTCACCTTGGTGTCACTGGGACAACTAAGTACTCTACCCAGTATGAGAAAGGAGTGCAGAATTAGGCCTGTTAGGAAATGTTTTAGGGCCATCAAAAGCCTGACCCCTTCTCTGTCTTCAAAGAAGATATTGCTAAGTATTATTAGACTGTTCAAACCGGGACACTCGTAATAGGGCCAGGAGCAGAAAGTGCTCCAGCTTCAATAGGTGTTTTGCATCAGTAAGGTCTCCAGGAGCAAGCTAGCAGTCTTTGAGCTTCCCATGTGCTGTTGGGAATAAGTGGGCAAAGGTGCCTGTGAGTCTTCAGGCACACAGAACTTCTTCATCAGGGCCTGGATGCAGATACCCTTCCTTGCACCTCGCGTTGTGTATTTTTGAGGAGTCAGTCCTGTCGGTTGGTGGGTTCCTTCAGCATCCACTGATGTGAGTAAGAGCAGAGGGCATTTGCCCCCAGTTGTCAAGCATATACCTTTAGTGTTAAGTAATCACCTGGATGTACATCAGGAACCTGAAAGTTGTGGGTTCATTTTATATGTTATTAGAGTAACTGCTAGGAAACAAAAAGGGGAATAATAAAATTAAATCTTCATATTCTTATCTGCCGCAGATATTAAATATGATTGTATTTGGTAAGATGCTTTCTTTGCTAATACTTGCTTCAATGTTATTCCTGCTTGTGCTTTAAATAATAAAAGAGCAATGAATTAACTAGGTACACTGGAAGGAAAAAAGTGCTACTATCTTCTATTGGAATAGCAGGGAGCCAGAAAATAAGTTATTTTTATTATTATTGTAACTAATGGTTGTATAGAAGATGTGACTGTTCAAACTTCCTTAATAGTGAGTTTAAGGTTAAATTTACAGAACCAGCCCAGTTAAAGAAAGTATTGCTATTTAAAATTAATTCTTACAAATAATAAGAAAAAAAATTAGCAAGATGGCAAAAATGTGTTTTATTATATTTTTATAACTGTTCAGTTACTGTGAATTGCTAAGATTTGTAAAGATCTTTGAAGATGAAAAGCTCTGTGTAATATTATTATACTAGCTTGGAGAAAGTAAAGGAAAAAACCCAGTTCATCCTGTTATAATCCTTTTAGAAATTTTAACAAATCCAATGGCTTTCAAGTAGTGAAAATATTTCAGAAAGTGTCACCACCACGACTGCTGTTGCTCCAGGCTATATTATCATATACCATAGTGTGCACAGAAGCAAAGCTTAACTAAGGTCATTCTAATGAATTTTGAACAGTTACGTGGACCTAACTTGACTTTCTGTCCTGTATGGAAGGCAACATCTTCATGCTGCAGCACCCAGCAGAAACCCCTGAGTCATGGTACCAACCTCATCTGCATTTTACATCAACTGAAAAAGAAGCAAGTAATGCTCTGTCTGTGAACTCAGTGTATGTGGGTGCTTTTTCCATCTTCAGTAAACAATAGGTTTTTTTCAGTAAACAGTAGGTTTTTACCTGAAAGGAACTGAACATTTATTTTATTCTTCTAGCTCTGCTTCTGGCTCCTGTTTCATTCTCCCATTTTTGTTACGAAGAGTTCTCGGGTACAAAAGCATTTTGCCAGATTCCTTTTGTATCCTTTCTCTCCTTCATTCACAAGAGAGCAGCAAGGCCTCAGTGACATTCCAGGAAGCTGTTTCCCCGTTGTTGATAAAAAAAGACAAGTTGAAATCCTGATCTCATGAATTCATGGTGCATGGCGGAGGAGCTCTTCTAGCTGGACCTTGAGCTCTTTGCACTCTTCATGCAGAAACCCCGCCACTTGGAGCTCCTTCCATCCCTGCAGCCTTCTTCCTACAGGTGCTACAGAAGAGGGGATGAAAACCTTTTAGTAGCTGAACACAATTTACTGCCTCAGGAAAAAAGTCTGAGTGTCTGGAAATAGGGAAAGTCCTGGATATTTAACAGTCTTTACAAAATATTAATTCTCATTTTCCCTATTCACTGAGAATATTCTTTACTTCGTAAAAAGTTTCATAGGGGCAAATTCTTGCTGTCAAAGAAATCGAGTGCTGGTGAGCTCCGCAATAGCTGAAAATGAGAATTGTCTTTCTGCAAGAAATGAAATACAAAAATGATAGTAAAAAATTTTCAAGAATTCTCAGTTGACATTTTTTGGTGTAAAAAGTTAATTCGTGATCACTGAAATACTTAGATAGCATTTGATATCTTTTTAACTTTTACCTAATACGTGATACAATGAAAGAATTTGAATCAACACATTAAAGTTTAAATGAAATATTCTACTCTCTGAAAAATAGTAGATTTATAACATTTGCTGTTATTGTTATCGATACTTCATAATATTTCCATTTTTTCAACAATGGAAAACTGAAAAAATATTTACCTCTCTACCACAGTCTAATTCTGAAATGAAAACATTAAGTTTCTTTTCATCATCATTGCATTTGCCATATTATAATTTCAGTAAATCCCTTCTTCCTAGATGAAGCTCCTAACCTTTCTTGACTACTCAATTTTCCTACTTGGATCATGACCTTCTTATGTGTCTCCTTTCTTACTCTGTGTTTTCCACTTCTCTTCAGATGAAGGTTTTGGTGTTGGTTTTTTTTTTTTTCCTTAGATTCTTAGTTATTCTTAATTATCTTTTTTATCAGCTCCCTATTTCTCTCTGCATTACCCCTTTTGACAGAAAGTGATCATAACTAATGCTGAATTTTTGAAATGGCCTTATCATTGATAAAGTCATTTAATGATATTTTTATTTTTGCCATTATATTCTTGTATCATACTTGCTGGTTTTTCACTGCAATTTAATACTACTGTTAATTGATGTTTGTGTCATCTGTCTTCCAAAATGGATGTTAAGTGAAAACATTTTAAGGTTCTCTAGAAAAAAAACCAACAAAGTTAAAGCACTGAAAAAAACCAATATGTTTTCACCTTAAAATATATTTGGTACTAAATATAAAGTATCATGGTATCTCTTCACCCATCTAGCTTACATCACTCCAGGTTGAACCATAACCATCCTTGGGTGTTGGAGATATTTAGCAGCTCCTGGTTTTCTTTTAAAATCCTTGGTTTTTTGACAGGTCTGCAAACCTTTTGACAAGCTTATGCCAAGGTTTGTGTAATGAAACCAGGTGCACTCTGCGTCGCTTTTGATTCTACAGCAAGAGTGGCACATAGCTGTAATTTTACTCAAGTCCCCAGCACCATTTTGTTTAAATTGCTCTGCATTTGTGTACTAGCTTTTTTGCAGTTCACCTGGCTGCATGTTCTTCAGGGTATACTAAATTCTGCCAGGCGGCTAAGATGCTTCATGAATTCTGATCAAAATGTGACTGCATCTCTCAGGGTCCCATAGGAAATTTCAGAAAAATAAAAGCAGAGTGTTTGAAGGCACCTGTACACAAGACTTAGAATAGTTTTGCTTAGCTCTAGATATCCAGCTCTATTATGAGGCTGATCTCTTTAGTTTCCTATATCCTCCATTAAGATAAGGACTAGTATTTTAAGTGCACTGAAGCACTAAGCAGTATCAAACACACCAACTTCTTGTGTCGGTGGCATCCCTGGTCTTCCAGCTTCTGCAGCAGATGTGATCCAGGTTATAAACAGCCTGTCTGCCCTGGGGAGAAGAAAGGCTATGCACCATCCACTGCTTGCTCTATCCGTTTAGTCCCTGCAAATCCTTGCAAAGGCCTTTGAGATGTTTGTAGAGTTCCTTGTGATTTGTAGAGCAGGATCACCAGTGTCTGTCTGTGGTTCAGTGCAATCAACCAGTAAAGTAACCCTCGCTCTATCCCTGGTTCTTAGAGTAGCCCCAAATGAATGGAATAAGAGATTTTTTGGTATTCTCTACAGTCTGGTACGTTGGCTCTTTGAGGACCTATTATACAGCAGATGTTTCAGCACTGCCATCCATCACTGGGGCTGCTGAGTGACCTGCTCTTTGGTAATGAGGGGATTTCTGAACTTGGTAGTTACTCTGCCTTTTTGCCTTTTAGTGCCTGAGCCCACAGATAACATTTAATGATGCTGGTTTGCAGAGAGACAGTGTTACAAGTTCCTGTGAGTCAATCTCAGTGTTACACGTACAGCCAATCTTAAATTCTCAGCCTTGGTTCATTTCATTAAGTATTAATTTCAGTAGGCTTTATCACGTATGTACCACTAATAGTGCATGATGTTTTGTCTTCCTTGTCTGTATTGATATAAAATAGAGTTGCAAGATGAAGGTAGAAATTCATCTCAAGACAGAACTGTTTTTTCCAAGTATTAAGCATGAAGAGCTTTATGCATGGATACTTTGATTATTTTGGTTCTTGGAGCCCTTGCCTAATTTGTATTTGTATACAAGTTTTTCAACGTGCCATTTTTTTACTTTTCACCTTCCAGCAGCTACCTTAGTCACCCTTATTTTTCATAAATATTCTATGGCTTTTTAATGTGGTCTCTCCTGTTTAAATAATGAATCCAAAGGGCCTGATCCTAGACTTCCCCTCTCCAGTGGGAGTTCAGAGACTTGCCTGAGATTAAACACAATGTCAGTCCTGTGTCTAAAATGTCTACTGTTCACTATTAAGTCCTCAGAGCTGTCCAAAGAATTACATGGCAGCACATACCCCCGACTTCTAAACAGCAACAAATGTTGAGCAAGAAAGATTTGAGAGCTAAATTATCTCGTTAAATTAACTGGAACATTTTAATTTTTACTAGAGTTGAGTGAGCTTGAGTAAATATGACGAATTGGAATCTCACTTCATTTAGCAGACATCAAACACACACAGAACGTTGCCCAATTTAATTTAGCCCTGCCAAGCTGGGAAAATGCTTGTGTAATATCAGTGAACAAGAAAAGGGCTCAAATTTGCTCTTGGTTGAGAATGCATGTATAAATTCCCTTCACATAAACTGGTGTTGTATATGTATGTATGTGTGTGTATATATATATATATATGTATCATGAAGCTTCCTTCAGGGAAAATCCTCCAAACACCTGCAACAAGAGAGAATTTGTGCTACTATGAGTTACTCCCAATGAAGTAAATAATAGCTTTCTCTATTGTTCTTAGTGGAATATGCAAACTCCTGTCTTACACCCCAAGGTTTATCTCCTTTTCCTCTGCTGTCTCTTATCAAACACATACCAGCACAGTTGCTTGTTCAGTCATGCTTAGTAGAGTGGCTGTTACTTTTTTTTTTTTGGCTTTATACCCTGAACTTAATGGGCACATTTTGTGCAGAGTGAGCCAACCAGGTAAATAGCTGCTACTATGGAGCTTAAGAGCTACAGCTCTCAAATTAGGAGGTGCTTTTTGTCAAATAGACCTCTGTAGCTCTAATATTAGTAACAAAACAAGGGCTTTTCAGACAAGAAGAAAATCTTTAGTCTGACTCTGTATCACACTTAACTCTGTTGCCTTGTCAAATATGTCAATGTTCATATTATACAGCAGCATTCATCTGTGGATGCAAAAGTGCTTTACAAATACTACCTCTTGAATAGTTTTAATTTATACTTAACAACCAGATTGGTGAGATGCTACTCAAAAAGAATCAGAGTGAACTATTAAAAAACTTAGTATAAATAAATTATAGTGATTTATTTGCTTTCCCATTGCTCTTTAGAAGGATGTTGGTTTCGGCTCCAGAACAATGCTACCAAAGCATGCTTCAAACAGCTTTTATTCTCCTGTTGTTTTAACACCGTGACCACGCATATCTACATGCTTCTATCATTCCAGTTTCAGCTTCTCTGCTACTGTAATTGGTAAGCATCTTCTGGTAAAGCACCAGGAATGAGATACACAGGAGGCAGAATACTTTGTGTAGAATGCCATGTGTAGAGGCATTATGGTCCCTGATCCATACAACTGGCAAAAATAGTCATCCTTTTTCTCCAACTTGTTTATGAAATGTTATTACTTTTTTTTGCATGCTTCCGAAACATTAGCTAGAAACATTACTGAAGGAGTTCCTTGCCTTCAGGCTATGCAACTTCTGCCAGTGTTTTAAGGCATTTTTATGGAATTTTTAAGCAAATTTGCTTTGAGCATACTCTTTCATTTTACATTTTCTGAGGGCAAGGCTGCAAGCCTGTTTGCAGAAGGCAGATGTCACAGACACATGTTGTGAGTTTTAAACTGGTCTGTGAAACACACTGCGCTAGGATGGCTTGTACTGTTAGCTGTTTGGAACCAAAATAATAGTGAGCCACTGATAAAAAACTTGAATGTTAATTTATCAGCTAATTTATTAGCTAACAATGATTAGGTTTTGCAAGTATCCCTTTCATTCAGTACGTCTGTAAGAAATGTTATTTTTGTGTTAAAAGGGGAATGCTCTGGGGCAAAGAGAAATGAAGCTGCAGGCAAACTGTCTTTAATGCTTCAGTTCTTGGTTTCCTGATTATTGTGTTCTAGGTCTTGAGCTGGTACATGCTCACAACACTGCTTTGACTTTTCTGAGAACTGCAGGTCATTTTTCCCTTTGAAAATCAGACTTTTGGTTCACAAAGTTGGGTTCCCAAACTGAAACATTTAAAAGCAGGTGGTTTTGTTTTGATCAGGGATATGCATAGATAGTGAGTGAGTGAGAAGGAATTAAATTGTGAATCAGGTGATAGTTGAGCAATATGAAGTTTTTGCTGTGGAGCATTTAATCTTGCTGATTATCTGATGAGGGTGCTGTTGCATGCTGAGGAAAGCACATGGACTACTCATCCTTGCAGCCCAAGGCTGCTTTGGGCTGTTTTGTTTTTTTTTTCTGGTCCACTTTAGTATAATAATTCTGCAGACATCTGGGTTGTATAAGAAAGCTCCCATTCAGATACATAAACATAAAATAATTAGATATGTTCCTAGGGCATAGGTAAACATTGGCCTTTATTTTTTGAAAGTAGGTGAACTTATTAGACCCACCCTGCTACTCCAGAGTTCTGTCCTGCCTGATGGGCTGCCGCAGAAGTGCTAAAGCCATGGCACACAAAAGCACCACGGGACTCCCACCATCAACATGAGCTTTCTGCCTGCCTCTGGCGCTGGCTGTCAGAACCGCTTCATCTGAAATCAAGGTAAAGAATCAGCAGCACTAAATACTACAGGACAAAGCCGTAAACTAGCTTTGTAACCCTGGGCAACCTGGATGTTTACTGACTGACAGTGTGAATGACAGCCCAGTTGTCAGTCTAAAATATCATCCTCTAATCATTCCAGATGTCACCCGACAAGATGATGGCTACTAAAAAGGGGAATAATTTTGGAAAAGTCATAAAGCCCATTATCTCCTGCTGAAACCATTTCTCTTTGCCATTTCTCAAGTCTCTGCAAAATAGATCCAGAATCCGGTAAGTAACTCATGACTGGTTTACTAAGAGTGTCCACTTAGATAGAACTGTACTGGGTACCCCATCACAATCCTAGGGAAACTCACCCCAAGCTATGCTAGTCCTTCATGTCTTGGCAGGTGACTCCAATCTGGCCATACAGCAAGACTGAAATATTTCACCTGATCCAAAGTACAACAGGGATAGAAAGGCTGCTGTAGAGGTTGCTGACACAGGCTGGCAAATCAGAGAAAGAGGATGGTGTTGTTCACAATAGCAGCAGAGTGCAGTTTCTGACTAGAATTCTCCCCCCCCCAATTAAGAAAGAAACATCTGAAGACATTGTTAAGGCATTTCCATTTTTGCTTAATTTATTCAGTTGTGGTTTAATTTCAATATGAAGACATGACTATATTCTGAACTTCAGGCTGAATGAAGAGCTGCGCGTAAAAGGACAGTAATAAATAAAAGGAGAAAATCTCTTTTGAGACAGGCAACAAAATAGAGAAGGTCAAGAAGGAGAAGACAGGAAAGGCAGAAAATTATGTGTGGATTTTGAGCTTTATTGGGTTTACGTGGCAAGGTTTTGGTAATGGGAGGAGTTACAAGGGTGGCTTCTATGAGAAGCTACTAGAAGCTTCTCCTGTGGGGAATATTTGCTCTGAGCAATGAGTGTGAGAGTATGTGAGAGAAACAACCCTACAGACACCAAAGTCAGTGTGGAGGGGGAGGAGATGCTTCACATTTTTAAGATTTGGTTTTATTGCTCATTATCCGACTCTGATTTGGTTGGTAATAAATTAAACTAAATTCCTCAAGTTGAGTCTGTTTTGCCCATGGTGGTAATTGATCTCTCCTTATCTCGACTTACAATCCTTTCATTATACTTTCTCTCCCCTGTCCAGCTGAGGAGGAGTGTGAACGAGAAGCTTTGGTGGGTACCTGGTGCCCAGGCAGGGTTAACCCACCACACTTTTGCAAACACAGACTGAAACACTGAAGTCAGAATGTGGCTTGTCATCCAGATAAAACTGAAAATTAACCCACTGACTGGTTCACTATAGCAGGCTCTTCTAATGACATAAACTAAAACTGGAAAACTCACAGGTCATTGTGTTAATTCCTTCCAAGATCTAGTGGAGTTGATTCTAGACTAGTAGAGTTGATTCTAGACTGTGAGACAGAAAATTCCATTTCTCATTCATATCAAATATCTCAAAGAAATACACTGAAAGATTACTGCTAAACTTTGGCAAAGAGGACAAAAGTATACTTAGAGCAACTGTTAGAAATCTCTCCTGTAGGCTGCTTTGGGCCTGATTCTGCCACTTTCACTCATACTGACAGATAACTGACTCTGATTAATTGCAATGAAGGCAGTGGAATAATTTATGTAGTAAGGAGTGAAATTGGAATGAATTTAGGCAGAAGATTGTAGTCATTTGTCTTAATGAATAATTTCAGATTGCTTGCTATCTACCTGAGCAATTCTAACACAGTAATTATGGTGATATGGAAGCATGGAAGGATCCCAAAGAAGAAAAGGTAGGTTTTCTTATTGGTAGTTAAATTTTTCTATTATGTAATAAAAATACAGTTGCTTCTTAATTACCGATTTCCCCTTGCCAAAACTTTTCATTTTATCATGTGGTAGTTCCCAAGTCTTTACTTGACCCAAGAGCAGCTTGAATCTAGCACCAAAAGCTTGAATTTCCAAACAGTGAATTGAATGGGTTTATGTAAAAAGTTATGGCAAAAGATCATCCTGAAGCATCTTCCCATCAGGTTCGATAATATTGCTGTCTACTCCTAATAATATTTTGGATGTTGCATTGTATCATGACTTACTTCAGCTATGGAAAGTTTGGAAACAGAAAGACTTGTTGGGAGACTGTGAAGTGCTGGAAGATTGATATGCCTCCCACAGAGTATGAGAGAGAGTCTATGAATGCTCTTAGTCATGGAGCAGCCCAGAAAAACTTCACAAAAGGTACTTTTTTCAGTTCTTGTAGAAATTGAGCTTAACTCTCTTAAAAGTTTATAAATTTGGGGATTTGTTCTCTGTAGCTGCAAATCCTAGTTGTAGTATGGCTATGTTTCACTGATACATGGGTAAAAAAATACATGTTTGTCTGTGTTTACATATTCTAATTCCTTTTAAATCTATAGATTAGATACACTTTTATACAAGTCTATATGTTGTTCATTATTATGACACCCTAACTGAAATACTTTTTTTTTTCATAATATACCTTCTCCCTTGTGTCCTGTTAAGCTTAGCTAACAGACACAACAGGGTGATAATATCCAGTAACTTTTTTTTTAAGCTAAGTTGACATACATGCTCAGATTGTAGGAATATAAAATCAGGAGGCAATAAATTCTGCCCTTGCTTGGCAATGAAATCCTGTCTGACAACAAAATTGTTGTAGTAATTCCACTGTGACATGATAAAGTTTGGAGCCAGTATAAAATCGAAATGTGTGAGGGTATATCTGTGTATGCACCTGTGTGCCCATAAACACTTGTTTTCTGTAAATCTATCTAGTTCTGTGTATTATAGTAAAGGGTTTTGATTTTCTACAAAACTGTATGCTGTACTTAACCTCAATTGGCAGCTAAGTACCACACAGTTGCTTTCTTACTCCTCTCTTCCTGCCCCAAACTTGCAGTGGGATGGGGAGGAGAATTGGGGAAAAAACCCTATAATTTGTGTGTTCAGATAACAACAGTTTAGTAATTGAAATGAAATAAAATGCAATTAAATGAACTAAAATAAAAATAAAATAATAGTAAACAGAAGAAAGAGAACAAAGAATGAGAGACAGAAAAAACAAGAAAGACAAGTGATGCAAAATACAATTGCTCACCACATGCTGACTGATGACCAGCCAGTCCCCAAGCAGTGATCTGGAGCTCCTGGCAAACTCCCCCCAGTTTATATACTGAGCATGCCATCCTGTGTTATGGAATATCCCTTTGGCTAGTTTGGGTCAGCTGTCCTCGTCATGCTCCCTCCAAGCTTCTTGTGAACCTTGCAGAGCATGGGTAACTAAAAACTCCTTGACTTGCCATAAGCACTACATAGCAACAAAAAACCTGTTAAGTGTGTTATCGACATTAGTCTCCTACTAAATTCAAACCACAGCACTGTACCAGCTACTAGGAAGAAAATTAACTCAATCCCAGCCAAAACCAGGACACTGCACCTGGATTTTATGTTTATAAACAGATTTATCATGTCAATAATAAAAATCCACTAAAAATAGTGGAAATGTTAATTGCTCTCAATCCATTCTTTAAATACAGCAGTTTTAGCCTGTTGTTTCACAAAGTTTGGGGAGGGGTGGGGGCTGGTGGTGTGTGTTTTGCTTTGTTTCAGAAACTTCAATAATTTTATGTGTTCTGATGCAGTTTTGTTTAGAGTTTTGCTTTTGGCTAAAAGCCTGAAATGCATAGTGAAATCTCAGTTTGTAAAATCACTTAGACTGGAACTTAGAGTTTGCTTAGTCCCTCAGAATCAGTGAGTCTTGTGTAACTCTAATCTAGATGGAAAGTCTGAAAGGAAACACCAGGCCTGTAAAAAGTGATAATAATCAATAGATCTTGAGAAAAGATCTGTGAGGAAACAAAAGGA
The DNA here is from genome assembly GCA_024336885.1 of Actenoides hombroni. Lineage (NCBI taxonomy): Eukaryota > Metazoa > Chordata > Aves > Coraciiformes > Alcedinidae > Actenoides > Actenoides hombroni. The sequence continues at coordinate 81,347,259 of WUAM01000431.1, read as the reverse complement.
TATTTTATGCCGTCAATTATTAAGTTTATTATTGGATATTGCTAGAAGAAATTTCAAAAAGTACTTCTCTTCCCTCTGATATTTCTCCTACCTATTTCATATTATACCATTCTTTTGGTTATATCACTGATATCACAGCTTCAATGAAACTAAAGCAACTCTAGGGCCAACTTGTATTTGTTGATGATTTTTTAAATAAAATTTTAAAGAAATCCATTACCAAATGCTGTTTATTATCTTTCACCTAGGAATGTCATGCCCTTAACTATGTTTAATTCCTCACTATTGTGTTTTAGTTCCATGTCTTGAACTGCCTGTTGCACATACTGCTGAGTTTTCTATAGAAGTTGTCTGCCTATGCTTCCACAAGACCAGTAACTCACTAGCTTTTTGGATACAAAGAAGTAATTTGCTTGGTTTTGTTGTTTGTTTCGTTGGGTTTTTTTTAAATCGCAACAAAAATTATTATGATTTGAACTGCATGACAGTTATTCTTTGGCATCATACAGCTAAACCTATGTGACCTTTAGATCAGTCTCCAGTGACTGAACAGTTGCATGGGGGGTTGCAATTCCTTACGTGGAATTAAAAACCTCTCTCCACTGGTTGGAGGTCCTTGAGCCAGCACACTGCAATGGCTGCTGTTCTAGAGACTTTGCTACTCTTTAGTCTCTCTGATAATAATCTCTGTTTTGTCCCATGCTATCCTTTGACAACAGTGACAGGCTAGTGAGCATAAGGAGAGGGCCATGAAAGAGCTACCAAACGTCCTGGCTTACAGCAGTCTCCACTGAAGGAAGTCCCAGAGCATGCTGCCAGTTGCTGGTTGGAGAGGTACAACCAAGCAGTGGGATTTCTAAGACTGATTCTTCTGCTCTTCCCCACACTTCTGCCACTTGCAGCTGCTGGAGGCAGGACTCTGCTTGAGAGACCTTTGGTCTCATCCAGCCTGGTTGTTCTTATGCTGACTTTTATATTGTGCTTTGATTTTCCTCTTGTTTTCTGCGGATAGTTAGATTTCTAAAGGATAAAAGGACCAGAACTTCATTCCCTATTTCTTTTCACACTTCTGTACTTCTCAGTTTACAGTCTGTTACTGCCTAGAAGGAGGGAAAAAAAATGAAGGGGAGAACAAATACTATGGCATCCCTGCCTTCCTGGGGCTGGTAATCCAGCCAGTCACAGTCTCAGCCTCATATAATTCCGTTTTCCCTGTGGTTTCAGGAGCATTTCCTGCAGCCTTAGCTCTCAGAGGTCAGAGCTGATAGAGAACTGTAGGAAATGTCTGAATAACTAGCAATCTCTCATTTCTTCCAGTATCTTGAAAATTTTGGGTGAGTTTCCCATAAAAGACAGTTTATGTGGAGCAAGTTGGAAGGAAAACATATTGCAGGTTCATTAGAAAAATCTCCATTAAAAATCTGTTTGAGAGCTCTTTTCTGATTCTAAAAATGAAGTTGTAATGGAGCAGTCTTGTCTTTAAGTTGTATTTCTACTGAGGTTGGATCAATTGCTATAATGTATAGGATCTTTTTTAAAATGTGAGATTTTAACAGTTTGCCCTTTTTCAGCAGGGAATTCCACCACTGCAAACTGCATTTTAAGAATGATCAAATGCTTTAACTGTTTGATAGTTCCCCTTGGATATGTATTGTATTTAAAGGTTAAAGTCTGCCTTGATGAAAAAAAAGTGTTTGCCTTTAGCTGCTCATTGGTATTTTATCAATTGCTTCTGATGTGAAAAACTGTTTTATTTGGTTGAGGTTTGTTTATTTCTCACTGCTAAACTTTGCTATAGTTTGCACCATATGCCACTTCAGTATTATGCATTACAGTCAGGTTTGAATTTTGGCTTTTTTTCGGAGTATTTTACAAGGAGAGAGATTTTACACACTAACATCTTTCTGTAGAACACAGCTGTGAAAAAAAAAAAGTGAAGTAACTCAGTCTGTACTTTGTCTCCTTGAAACATATTCTCTTTAAAAAGGGTTTATGTAATTTTACATAATACTTTTGGCAGGAATGTTTATTGCCCATCTGGGTGAAATTATGAATGTACCTCTCAAGCTGCATTTTCAAAGATCAGTTGTATTTATATATATATACACACACACATATATATATTAAAAAATCTTTGAGGGTCCTTGATATGTACTATTTTTATTGGAGACCCTCGTTCCACTTCAGTAAAAGGATGACACAAGATGTTTACTTAAAAAAGAGTCTTTGATATCCTCCTGAGAATGTTTTGACAGAATGGCATGCATTTGGTTAGAATTAGTAAGCCAAACAATTTGCCATTGTTATCTCACTGTGTTTGTCTAGAGCCTGTAAGGAGCTTTCAGAAAATAGCCATCTCCGTGTTTCAGTTAATTGACTGCATGTTCAGTAGGATTATTCGGTTTTATAAAACTCTCTGTCCTTTAAGTTTTATCAGAAAGATTTTACACTAAGGCATGTGGTGGAAAGCAAGAGGGAAATATTGGCACGGCTAAGCATAAAGAGATATTGTAATTGTATCAAGGCTAATATTCCTGTGTATGGGAAAAATACCAATGTGTTCCTGCTACTTCTGGGTGCAAGATGTTATACCCGAGGGCTGAAAGTAATAGCTGCTGGTGTGAAAGTATTCGGCAATATCAAGTGCAGATGAATGCTTTCAGAACCATCTGAAAGCTGAGTTAATCATATTTTAGCTTAATATTTGAACTTGTACTCTGTCTGGTATAATAAAAGATGGGTGGCAATTTTATTCAAACTTTATTAGCAGTGTGATTCAAGGACTCAAATCCTTATCTGACACCTTTGCTGTGTTACAATTTGCTTATTTGCCATTTTTATATATAATCTAGAATTTCACTTTTCCTCTTGTATGTTAGCTGAAATACATCTTTCTGTTGAATATTTGTGTTTCTACGTAGGGATGGAAGAGTCTCAGTTAAAATCATTATCTGTCTTTTCAGGTAGTAGGCTTATCCTGCTAAGTACTTCCCATATTGCTTACAATTGTTTGGTGGTTACATGATTAAGCTGACTGTAATGTGAATTAGTGTCTATGTCACAGAAATTCCCCATGCAATTATCACCCCTTGGATTTGCTGTGGTGCCAGATTTAGGCCTGATAGCAAGAACTGGTGCTTCTGTGCCTCTTTTAATTATCCTTTTTTGTTTGCACTCTTATTGGGCAAACCACTGATCACAATTCTGTAATCATAGGTACACACTGGCAGCAGGGAAATGCAGAGCTTGAAGTCTCTTACATCCCTTCCTCATCAGACTGCTAAAGTTTTGCTGTGTTTATGAATTCTTGGTAGAAGTGGTCAATACTGAATTGAATAATTCCCTTTTGAATTATATCTTTAACAATCCTTGAAAAGGCCTGCTAGGTTTCAGATAGGTGCACAGGAAAAAAAAACAGGTAAGAAAGAAATTCCTCCTCCAAAGCACAGCTGGGGAAGAGACGGTACTGGAAGCACTTTCTGTGGTTGTCACCTCTGCTCCTTTGGCAGGGTGGGAAAGGACAGATTTGCCCAGAGTTGTCTCTATTGCTGTCCTGTCCCCCTCCACCCTTTGAGCAGCACTGCAGGAGGTGGTCGGTGTCGTGGGTCTCTGTACCTTGGCCAGCCATGCACCAATAATTCTGTGTGATGAAATGAGGCTACCTGATGCCTCCAAATTTGGAACCAAGACTTTGGGCCCCTAAGTGCATAGCAGCAGCAAATTCACTTTTTTTCATTTCCTTGTCATCAGAGCTAAGCTATGTCAGTTCATGTTCTCTAGAGCAGTTTGAATTCAATTTAGTTGGTGATTAAGTTACATTGTTCAAGTGAATCGGATGCTGGTAGGAATGTTTATTCAAAGGGCTAACTTAACCTTCCTCAAGGTTGTAATGGACACTGAGAGATCAAAAGCTTCTCCAAACTCTCAGGGGCGGGGGGGGGGGGGGGAGAAATT
>WUAM01000431.1:81289944-81343295 GCA_024336885.1 Actenoides hombroni | reverse complement strand
CGGGCTCGAGGGCGGGAGCGCAGTGCGGCATGGGCGGGGGGGAGGGGCGTGGCGGGGAAGAATTGCTAGCTTTTACAGTATTCAGTCAATGTCTTCCCTCTGGAAAGAAAGTCTGTGTTTACCATACTTAAATTCATGGTACAAACAATTAATTTTGTCTCTAATTATAAACATAATTTGTCTGGTGTTTCAGTTCTCTAGATTTATTCAGTAGCCGTGTTTGTCAAAGTATTTGGCACCAGTGACATCATCTTTGTTGAAATGCCGGACAGTGTGATGAGCCCCAGATGTTAACACACACCGAAAGCTGAGAAAGAATAAAATAAAAAGATCAACTGTAACAGCCATGGAGAAAATAAAAAGTGATGTCTTTAATTAAGAAATCAAATTTTTTTCTGGTATTGGAAGGTAATAATTATTTGTATTTGAGATTTGTTTTGCATAAATAATCAATCATGGACTGTGCTGAATACTTTGCATGTATAGTATAAGGGGTGATTGAGATGTGAATTTGGATGAACACTGAATAGTATGATTTGGCTTCATGATTGCTCTATTTCCTTTGTGGTTTTTTTTCCAATCTTTTACACTTGGCATGCGTAGATTACAATATATGCAGAATATGTGTACTGAGAACCAAATGTGCCTCTTTCTGAACTGCCAGGATTTAACATATCATTTGGATAATGGTCATGCATGGCTATGTCAGCACATCACGTTTTCTAATGTACTGTAACACGTTGTGCCAAAGTAACCAAAAGTAGCACTATTTCCTAATAATATGTCATGTCTGTGAAATGTAGAAAGGATTTGACTTGCTGAGAATCAGGCTTGAAAATGTGTTTTAGGTTTAAAATAAAATCACTCTCTGTGTAGTTTGTCCATTTCCAAAAGTAGTTTTCGTAAAAGTGTGGTTTAGGTGCTTTAAGGGGAAAAAAATTCCTAAAAGTACTTATTCATGGTTTCTTATTAACTGCTTGTTTACCCAAGTGTTTCCGGTTGCCTACATATGTAAAGAAAGAATTAACAAATAATATATCCATCCCTCTAGAGCACCCTCAGCATTACGTGCGGCTAACCTGATTAATATTTTAATGGCAAATCAAGGAGAGGTACTCCCTTACTTTCATACCAACAACAAATACTTTCTTTAGATCATTCTCTTACCTAGATAGTGTTCATTGTCATGAAGAATTCCTATATCCATAGTTTAAAAGTTGACTTAGAAAATGTGTACCTCATTGTCAAATTCGCTTCTCTGATTTACTGCAGTAGTTCTCAGGGTTTTTCAGGCAAGAGACAAATTGTGTTAAAGCCACAGGGAGAAAAAGGAAATTTAGTCTCTTCATATTGGGGTTTTGTATCCTAAAAAGACGAATAATCAGTAATGCGTATGTCACTGTCTTCTCTTAAAAGACTTCACATGAGAAAAAAAGATATAGAAATGCATCAGAATATAACCTTGTTTCAGTTTTTAGTAGATTATTCTTCACCTGTTTATTTGAAATGAAAATTTTGAACTACTTGGCATTCGTCTCAATGCATGTTTTCTAAAGCAGAGGAAGTAGTACTGTGGACTGTTGGTTGGTGCTGCAATTTTCACTGTGCTGTTTGATTTTGAGCTGGCCAGGTGACGTTGACATTGCTGAGTACATGGGATTTATTTTGAAATTATTGGGATTTCCCTTACCTTTTCCTTCAGGCTGCATGGTAATTTGGGAATAAACATTAATCGATAGATCAACTTATATTGTTCTTTCTGTTTATAGGACTGTACTCAGTTTGCATGCTGATGTAGATACACGAAGAATACGGAGTTTTGTCAAGGGCTCCTAAAGCTGTTGAAACTTCCAGGTACGTCTTTCAGGTACCCTTACTAAACCCAACATGTCTACAGGATTTTGCTAGATCTCATTTTCAAAAGCACTTATGTTATTTAGGGGTCTAATTCACAGTTCTGAAAGCAGCTTGGATGCTTAGTATATTAGATCTCACTGACCTTCAAAGGGACATCTAAGCATTTATGGTCAGATACTAAAGGTAAGAAGAGCCTAGCAGGATTTTTTTCATAGCATTTCATCACCTCAAACCCTTTGAAATCACTTTAAACATTTTCCTTCAATTTAAAAAATGGGGCATGGATTTCTAAATCATATGTGTACTTATGAAAATATCTATAATTTATTTAAACCTTGTGAATACGCCAGGGAAAAGGTGTGTTTTGGATGAAGTACTTTAGTAGAAAATGTATTCTATGAATTTTAGGACAAATCCTGGTTTTTGTTACTAATGTGTCATTTCAGTCATTACTTGCTGAGCTGTATCGTTAGAAATCTGGGTCACATAGGCCATGCTTAAATTACATATCAGATGACCCAAATGTTTAAGGCAAGCTGGTGTAACTCAGCATCACTTGAAGCAATTTATGCCACTGAAGATCAACCCCCTCAAAGTCCTGCATCTTCCTGAGTGGAATTACTTCACCTTCTCAAATCTTTTCTTACATCTTCTCATATTAGTCAGGACCCCCTACCTTCCTGTCCCTGGCTTATCTGACTGGCTTGTGGTACTGATGCAATTACTGTCTCCCTATATACTCTATTATTAGTCTTAAAAACATAAGAATTTCACCTGAAACACAAACATATGTGTTATGGATGGTGTGTGGAAATACTGAAGGAGAAAATCTCTGGGGGAGGAGAAAAAAAAAGGGGAACTTCGCTGAGGGGTGAGCAAAATGTACCTGTTCATTGCATATAGTTATGATAAGTGTCCTATCGTGTCATAAAATATCACACAATATATCTTTTGTATGCTTTAGTGCCAGTATTATTTGCTGAACAATTAATATATGTGCACAGAGAATAGATAGCCTTGCCATTTTCCTTTTTTTTTTTTTCTTTCCCATTCTTCTACCCATTTTCCAGCTGACATTCCCTTTCCTTTCTATTCTTATGGCCAGAAAACCGTGCTACTGCACTCTGACGAATGTGTGCTAAGGTGATAAAAAGTCATGTTCAGAGCTATTGACTACATACCCAGTGACTTCTTGAAGGGCCACTATATTTGTGCCAAACTGTGTTATCAGACTCTCCGCTAGCACAGCTTTAGTGCAATGGCTTTTCATTGGTTCTGTTTAAAGTACATGGAAAAACATTTGCCATAAGCCCTGCATGTGATGTTAGGCACAGACTTTGCAGCTGTCTCTGTAATTCTTAGAAAGGTGAAAAAGAAATGACTTAATGCTTTAAACCATCCAAGTCTGATTTTTTTTGTCTAAGGTCACCTTATATTTGTAGATCTTGAAAAATTATCATGAATATTTATGATGGCATCAAAAAATCAAGCAGCTGCAAATTGTTTACAACATTTTTAAGAACATGAAACCAGCTTCTGCTATAAATCAATTGTATCTATTAGAGCTGGATGAAAATTGAAAGCTCTTTGGTTCCTTCCTATCTTCTTACATATCTGAAAGTTGAAAAATTGTCAGTAGCATAATTTTAAAAGAGTAATGTGGGCCATACAGATAAAAGTTAAAACCTGAACAAAAGTATCAGTTAATCATTCTAAAGATTGCATGAGAAAATACTTTAACAAAATACTCATTTGAGATTGATATCATAAAACTTTGTGGAAACTTCCAAACTGTAGAATCAGAGTCTGCCTAAAAGTTTATTTGTGTGCGCTTTTTACCTACTTATAGAAAAATTAATTCTTCCATAACACAGCAGGTCAGATGTGCATATTTGAAACAGCGTGCATTAAAAATGTGAGCAATCTTGGCTTCAAGTATTTGTTGGACTTTTCTTCTACAGAACCATGATTTCCAATCTACTATAATCAGCTGAATGAGGAAATACATCAAAAGAAATAGAACTATCTTTGCTTAGGCAGAATTAATCAATTCTAAATCTTGGCACTGCTGCTAAATTGATGTTTAGATCACATTTACTGTATGCAAACAAGAAAAAAAAAAAAGGTTTTGTTCAAACTGGAGGAATAATGTATATAATTGAGATGAGACATACTGCTTGCCTAAAAAGTTAATACCTTGCATGAAAGGGAAAACTGTTCATCTCTTAGGACTATTATTTTTAAACTTTTTCTCGCCAAGTACCATCAGCTGCCATCAGCAGCACTGGTGACAGGAGCCTCAGCCTGCAGCTCTACATGGGCTCGCGTGTTGTGGTGCAGACACTTGCGTACCACTTGTGGTATGTGGATTGCAACTTGGGAATGCCTGTATTGGAGCTCTTAATCCGTTTAAATACAACTGTGCTAATAAATAAAGGATCTGATTTAGAGACTACAGTTTCATTTTACCTCTCTTTAGGAGGTTTCATGTTTTCTGTATTTGGTTTCTCCAGTTCTTCCTACCAGTTAAATGCAACTTGTACTGGCCCTCAGTTTTTTGCTGAAATACTTTTGATGGGAAGCATGTGGGATTTCAGGGTCTCCCTGTTTCACGTTTTAAAGATAAGTCAAAGACCGTACGGTCGGAGGTACCCCTCTACCTGTCAAGAGGATCTTTCTCAACAGCCATATAGTTCACTCCATTCCCTAAGCTGAACAATAAATTCCTTTTCTTTTTCTGCTTCCCAGTGTTACAAATACAGGCTATCAGTCTCTGAGCAGCATTGCATTACGATTCAGAAAAACTCCTACAACCAGCATGCAAGACTTCATCAGAAGACAAAACGCTAGTCTGAGAGGATAATAACCATGAGACTTTCTTTTAATAAGGACCATTTTTAAATGTTAAGAATGAATTGTTTTAATTGAAGGAGATGAAAGGAATTCCTACGAAGAGTCAAAGAGATCCCCCAGAGCTCTCCAAAGTCTTCAGATTGTCTTGTATAGAAATGCTTGAGAATCAGATATGAACAAAGGTTATGAAAAATTTCCAACCACCTTACTGTAAAGTTCAGCTGATGAGGTTATTCTTTTCTGCAGTTAAAAATTTGGCTAATATTCGGTCAGATACCTGACTGTCCTATTTAGCAAAGGCAAATCACGAGACTCATTTTAGAGACCCAACTTTGGCTGGGTTCGTGTAAGCAGGGATGCAGAACGATTACCATTCAAAGCATTCTTTTCAATCTACTATACAATATCCACCTGTTCTGTCAGGCAGCAGGAATGTATGCCACAAATACAGACTACTGCCGTGACAGCAGCGGGTGTATGGCAGCAACAACTAATCAAATCAGCTGCATCGGAGGTGTGAATCACGTTGCACTTCTGGGCAATGAAAACGAGCAGAAAGGAGAGAGCTAAATGGTTTTGAATTTTTGCTTTGTTTTATTTGTAAGAGCTTGCTTTAAATTAGAGGCAGTACAGCTGGTAAGTATGAGGAATTGAAAGGAAAATGACATTTCATCCTTGCTGTAAAGGACAGGCAGAGATAGGTATAGGAGACACCCCTTGTAAGCACTCTGAAAAAGCTAAGTATGGATTTTGATTTTCCTAAAGAAGCAAATGCAAAAGAACTCTAGTGTGTACCATATGACTCATGATACTTCTTTACTGGGCTTAAAGAGAATTGAACTTGAGTAATAGCACCATTAGAGCCCTTTACCAGTAGCTAGTTCCTGTGGTTTCGCTGGGTCCAGCTGCTGATGACTCACAGAGGAAGTGGAAGAGATTAGGTGCACAGGGAAAAAACCAGAACAGCTCAGAAATAAAGCAAATCAACCAAGCATTACCTTTTGTGCACAACGGAACAATGGCTTAACAACTAAGGTTCAAAATGATCCCTCTTATTCCCCTCATTTGTGCTATTCCTCTTGGAAAGACCACCAGGAAACATGTGAACCACTGTGGAATACACACTGTAATCCATGGAACATCTCAATTAATATTCCCTCTTGACTACAGCTAGAACAATACATAGCATCAAGCAGTTTAATCTCCGGCAATAATGCCTTTTGTAAGATCAAGAGGTCTTTCCCTTGAATTAAGGTTTAAGAGAGGATTTTGAAAATCAGTTAGGTATTCTGCATAATGTACAATGGTGGCTACAGGTTCCATAAGTAGGAGCTAGGTGAAGTGCATAGGCACAGACTGGTTGTCATTAGAAATGTTGGGGTTTATAATTTCTCTTTTGCAAATTGCCATTGGGTTCCCTGTAGAAGAGAGTTAATCCTTCAACAGGCTTTTGTTACAAGCAAATATATCCAAGATTGTATAAAATTTAAAACCCTGCCTCTAATATTCGCTTTTGTGCTACAAAGCAAGCATGTCCTCAGCAGTAAAAAGTTCAAATATCTAACTTAAAAGGGAAGATACAGCGGAAAGCATTCTGGATCTTGTTTAAATTACTAATGTACTGTTAGTAGTGCTGCTGTTGGCTTACATTGCTACAGTTTTGGACATTTAGCTCAGGGGATGTATTCCTCATGGGAGCTGCAAACAGTTTAGGCTCTAAACTCTTTGGGGGAGGGGTCCTATCTGAGTTGCTATAGACTAATAAAGTAGCTTTTTACAAAAATATATGACTATTTTGAGTAGGTGGCACCACTTGTTTTAAAAATGTTTGAGAAGGATGATGTTCTAAGAGCACCCTAGGAAAAAAATACTGCAATTTTTTCTAGATCGCCAATTTACCCTTGTTTTTAAAAATAATTTGGAATAGACAATTTAACCTACCTTCTACTTTCTGTTTTCCATAAGAATTTCAGAAGTAAGATCAGTTAGTGATTATACACAGGGATGCATTTTATAAACATTTGCTTTAGTGATTAATGTAAAACAATTCACAACCATCTCTTTAGAATATTAAGTAACGCACTTTACTTCCCATGTTTACCATTAGCTGGCATTTCAAACCCCACAAGGTGACTGTGTGACCCTGGTACATGATCTCTGTAACACAGACTGGGTTTTGGAAAGGCCAACACGACCCTCAGCTTCAGTTGTGCTTCAGCTTATGCAAGAAGCTTTTCAAAATATACTGCCAGTAAGCAAAGTGCTTCTGCTGGTGTTTTGCTATATGTAAACTCAAACATAATTCCGTTTGTGGTCTCTGTGCTCCCCAAATGCCACAGCTGCATTATCTGCAGCAAGCAATCAGGACTGCATTTAAGATAATGAAGATGACGTGGTGTGTTTGTGACAGCCAGTGGGGGACTTGGGTGCAGTGGGTGGCCAGGGTGTGCATAGGGTGCTGTCCTGGGCGGTGACCTGGAGCACCATGGGCTCTGGGGGAGCTGCACCACCTCTCTGAAAAGGCATGAAGTTCCTTTTCCCTGCATGCAGCCACATGGTGTTCATGCCCTCAGAAGCACGTGAATGGAGCAGGGTCAGTTGATTTACTTTCTTAAAAGTCACTTATTTTATGCTTAAAAATCTTCTTCCATCTCATCCACCTTGACTCTCACTCATATGTGAAGATGAAAGGGATGAAACCTTTTTCCTAGCAATGTCATAAATACAGATTCTGGAGAAAAAGAGAGGTGAAATGGAGTTCATAAGCATCAGAAATTGTTTATTTGAGACTGTTATACTATCCCTTTAAGATCTGCTAATATGAACTGGCTGTCAATGCAACATCACTTAGTTGATTTTCGGCTGGACCTTAGAGCACAACAAAATTATTAGTACATAAATCTCTACTAATTTACTCTAGATTATGATGCTTTCATCAATATGCACATATAAATTATACCATTAATCATAATGATTTCTTTCAGTATTCATATGGATGTAATATGTAATTTCTTGGGAATCCCACTGTAATTTAGCATGAATTAATGTCCACTTATTGGAAAGCACTACCTGCATTGATATTTCTAGGGGAAAAAAACCAACAACTGCGATACATCTTAAACTACAGCCTAAATGACCAGGGTGCTGGTAAACAACCACCAGAGGAGCGTCACTGCAGGTAAAGGAAAGTTATCTTAAAGGCAGTTTGTTTCAACGCTCATTAGGCCAGATGGCAGCCTGTCTTCTAGGAGCACGTAATGCACGTGTGAGGGAATGTGGGACTTCTCTCTCCTTCACCCTGCCCTGGGGGAGAATGGTGTGAATACCTGGAGTTAGGGGAGAGCCGAAGCATCGTTTGATGCTGAAGAAGGCAGTGCAAAGCCATCTGCTGCGCTTTTTTGACAGAGTGGAAGCAATAACAGCTACACTGGTTTTAACAGATAACACCTTCTAATTGTCCTCAACAATAACTTTCACAGAGAGAAGCAGTGGTTTCATCCACTTTTCTGCAGACTGTGTTTCAGCCATGGATTACGCGCTTGAAGGTGGCTGACTCATGAATGAGCAGGTTGAGAACCTGTGGATGGGCTGCCTTGGCCTCAGTTTCCCCACCAAAGAAATGCAGCTGCCTCCTTGAGAAGTGCTTTGCCCTTTCTGGAGGTGAAGTAGGATATTACTTAATCTAGCTATCAAATATATAAATGGAACATACATATATACATATGCATGTTTCATAAGTGAGACAGTGAGGGCGGAAAAAAAGGAACTTCTGACTATAACAAAAGATTCATTAGGAAAAATGAACTAATCAGTGCTCTCCAAGGAGAAATTCATTCTGTTTAGGAGGCCGTACCCTCTGCTGCTGCAAATACTTAATATAATTTATATTATTATTTAAATCACTGCGTAAATTTTAGATACTTTTAAAAATCAAGTTAATGGACCATACTTTACTGCTTAGCATCATTTATATCAAGAATTAGTGGCTGTGGAGATAATATATGTGAATACAGAGGAGAAAACACAAACAAGCAAATATCATAAAACTCATCTGTAGCACAGGCTTAAAATACAACAGCAGAAATGAGCCCTGGGAACAGTTGTGTGCTGCATGGTACAGGCTTTCCTTTAAGTTGGGTGCACCCCTGTATTTACATACAAGGTATTCTTCAAATCACCACCAGATAAGGGGGCCCATCATTGCACCAGCCTGTCATGGCAGAATATTTATTCCACTGGGAAATGTTTTGCTCTCCTTGCTTTGGATACAAAAGCACAGCTTCCCTGTAGCTGGAAGAGGAGGGGGAGACAACAAATGAAGGAATTCTTAGGGACAACAGAGGCACCTATAAAAACTGTTCGGGAGCTGGAGAAAGGGGATGAGACACTTTAAGCAAACACAGCTCAGAAAGAAAGAGAGAAGGAAATGGCAAAAGATAATAAGAACCTGAACGAGTGAAAGGATTCTGGCAGCTGAGATAAATCCAGGGCCTTCTGCTGTGGGCTCATTAAAAGACAGACTATATTCCCTAAAAAGGTCTTACCTGTACCAGGCAATAAAACAGCTGTGCATCATTGCTTCTTGCAGGTTAGCTGCGCTGTATTTCATTCTTCTGCATGCTCAAAGCAGAGAAATTTTGACAAGAGGCTCAGTTTCTGAAGCTTTGATGCGAAGTTTTTCGCAGCCCAAGATTCCTGTCAATGTCACGCTGAAGCTCATGTCACCAAAGCCATCGTGCTGCCACCAGACAGTGGTGCAGAGACAGGATGTCCCCGGGAGTCGCAGCAGGTACAGGGGAGGAGAGATCTCCTGGGAGGTGGGCAGCACCTGCAGCAGGAAGCACGAGTGGGACACGTGTGGGTAGTGCAAAAGGCCGATGTTAGCACTCCTTGTTTCACTGTGCTTCTCTAACTTCTTTTACAATTCTCCAGAAAAGCAGAAATTTAGGTCAAGAGATAGTGATATAGCCCTTGGAGTGGAAAAAAATTACCTATAACTATAATCCAGGAGGTATGAGAGGGGGAATCTAGAAGGTGCAGGGCAAAGCAGGGACAACACCACTTTTCTCAATGAAGGAAGTGTCACTTAGCCCATCACTAAGGAGTCAATTTCTGTTGGAGTGTAGGAGGTTTTTTCAGATTTAAGCATTACTTTCTCATTAATTAATTTTCTGCAATTTCATTAAATGTGGTCTTCCAATAGAAAAACAGTTTGGAGCTGAGGATGCTTTCTTTTGCATCTCATGGCTCAGGCTACATTTCATATACCTGTACTTGCAGTCTGCTTTCTTTCTGCCTGACTTGTAAGATTTCTACTCAGTAAAAGTTGTGAGATTTTTTTTCCATCTAGCAAATGAAGCTCCAGGCATAGATCCTTTGCTGCTGCCAGAGTGTAAAGACAGATAAAAAAGTAAGCTTTTATTAACAGAGACAAAATCAGGCCTCTGGCATCTTACAGCAAGCCCTGACAAAGTAGCTGTAGTCAAAATCTAATTTTAAATACAGAGATCAAAATTCGTAGACCACATATCACCACCTCCTTTTTGCACTGACTAAACTTATGTTCTGCCAAGGGGACAGTGAGAAAAACTCTTTTACTTGTGTCCTGATTTACTCCTTGTTAAGGTTTGTTTCTGTGGGAAATGAAAATTGTTTTAGAAAGCTGCCTTTTACCTTGCAGTTTGGAACCAACAAAGCCCCTCAATTTCTGAATGTTATGTTGGATAATACAGTTTTTCTTTCAAAAAACCCTAAAAATGCTGCTTTGGCTGGCTCATTTCAGGTAACAGTAATTGTCTAAATGATTACTGTACCTAAATTATTAGTTGCTGCCCAAATGACTGCCTGCATTGCCAGGTCACCTGGCAGTTTTGTGTAAGCATTTTTATTGCCTGTACGTGAATAATTTTCTTTCCTGATGAATTCACAAGCTGCTGCCTCAGACTTTCCCTATGTATCATCTGTGTACTACTTAGGGTCTGAAGCTAAGTGGGTAGATTGCTCACAGCAACGCGTTTCATCCACGTCCTTTGGTTTTGGATGCAGCGTGCGCTTCCAGCTGTCCAGGAGCACCTCCATTACCCAGCCTTGTGGTAGAGCAAATAGCATTCTGGCCTCTGTCTTCAAGCAGTAGATTAGTGACAGCAGTAGGCAGACAACTTTTGTCCCCAGGGAATATTAGAAATCTAGAGCTAGAAATAGATGGATTAACTGAAATGCAACCCAACCTCTCATCTACATTATTGCCTCACTTCTCTATCTCACAAGGGAAGCAGAGATAGAGTGATAGACACTGGTAATGATGGAAGTCCACGATAATGCACCGAAGTGATAAACTTCTTTGTGGACCTCATTGTGCCCAGTTGTCTTCAGCTGGTTATGAGCTCTAGCCTCAAGCTATTTACACCATGATCAGGCTAGTAATTAGCAAAATGTTTAATATAATATAGAAGCAATTAGGAGGTGATAACATGCAATTAAGATGTGTTTTCAGATTAAAGATTTTATAGTGCTCTCTTTCTTGAAAAGATAAAGTGCCTATCTCAAAATGTCAAACTGCAGTGATTTAATCTGAGTTATTTTCAATTAATATGCATGTATTCTTGCGATGTGTTCACCGTTGTTATTGACATTGATAAATTAAGCTCATCCCAGCAGAATTTATCCTTGAGTCGCTCTATATTTCCTGAATGTCAGTTCTTTATTTGTATTTTTTTTTATGCCTACAAGCTGTGCACGATCTAACTCTAAGTCCCTTGATTCATCCCTGGGATTACAGTAATATGTCAGTCTGAGTGGAACAATAATCTGAAAGGGCATTGTTATAAATAGTGTGTTAGAATATAATTGTTTGTCATGTCGTTTCTCCCCTTTAAATCCCTCTGAGTCCTGTTTAAGTAATTTAGACAGCTAGAATGACAAGAGTCTTGAGACTTCACTTATAGAGTTGTCCAACCAGTCTTCAGCCTACCCTGTCTTTTGAGACTGTCTCATCTGCAAAGTAGGAAGTGCAAACAACAGATGAGTTCTGACTACACTGCGAATTTGTTATGAGATTTTGCTCAGGCCATTTATAGAACAATGTAAATGCTACTGATACTAATTTTGCCCTGGCTAGTCAGTAGAACTGCTTAGACAATAGACATGAGGGTGTTTCCTATCATCATTTAAGAAACTGGAATCCTAAAACACTGCAATACTGCAGTCTGAAGGCAAAGCTTTTTTAGGGTTTTTTTTAGATGCTTTTTGATAATTTTTGTACTATTAATAATTATTTTTTTTAAAAGCTGAGACAGGGAAGACAGACAAGGTGGTTTGGGGTTTTTTTTTGTTTTGTTTGGGTTTTTTTTTTGTGTTTTCTTTTGCTTTGTTTTGTTTTGTTTTGTTTTTTAATGGAGCCAGCTTTTTAGCAAAAGTAGTAAAGCACTTCCAAGGTAAAATCTGCTAGAAAGGAGTGTGTCCTATTAGATCATCCAGTCCACTTCTTGGATCATGCAGGATTATTTGTTGTAACACATTTTTCTGCCCTTTGGTTCTCAAAGTTTTTTACACATGTGATGAGGTGTCCAAACATCAGAGGATGTGAATATATCACATATGAGAAAAGTTTTCCTGAATTCAACAATTGTTTCATTTCTTTTCCCTCTTTTCCCTTCTTCTTTTCCCTTCTTTTTCCTTTTCCCTCTAAGTATTTTTCCAACAGCTAGTGCTAACAGTTGTTAAATATTTACAGCTAGGTCTCTTCTCTTGGTCTTTCTTCTACCCACTTAGGATCTACTTCATCATATTTTCTTATAGGTGGCTGCAAATAGGCAAGTTAGCCGAGAGTCATTGTGAAGCAAAGCAATTTGTATTTGGCTTTATGTCATCCAGCTGTGATTAAACTCTTTGGAGATCATGGATTTAGAAAGTAAGATGATATAACTCATCACAGCTTATGCTGACTGGCTAGTTGCTGTCATAATTTAGTCAGCTAACCCAGTTTTTCACAGGACTGCTTGAACACGTTAAAATGCTGCCATTTGACAGCCCCTGAGTCACTGTTGGTGCATATTTGATATTTGCCTGTAATTAAGTGCCTGTAATATTTTTCCTTAATTGTGCAGGCCAACTTCCAGCCTCTCAGTATCAGGCAAGTCACTAGGATGTAGAACAAAATGCAGCTTCTGAATATTATCTGTGAATATGGCCATGTCCTGTCCTTCGACTTGGCATCAGAGAGCATTTAAAAGACAAGCAAAGAACAACGACGAAAGCTTTAGAAGTGTCAGCTGGCACCACAGCTCATTATACAGATGAAGTTGTTGACATTTCCATATATAAATAATCTGAGAACAGCCATGTGAAGTCTTGAAAAGAAGGCTTTCTTTTGTCAAAAGGAAAGGGGGGGGGGGGGGAAGTATTCATAACCTCTGCTGAAGTTTATTGTTGAGTAGGTACACATCTCACTGGCCCTGAGCCAACAAGAAATCCCACTCTACGATGAAAATCCCACTCAGTGAAATGAGCTTTATCCATCTGATTCAACCCGTCAGTACTGAGGTCAGATGGAAAGCAGTGACAATGTAGCTGGCAAGTCCTAATAGCCTGGTTTGTCTTGGATCAGTACCAGAGGTATGATCAGTTATGTCTTGTCTATGCAGAAAGTCTTGCACCAGAGAGAATTATGCTATTTCCTTTGCCTGGTCGATGAGGTAATTCTGTGAGAGTGGCTTTGCTCAGTGGACCGTGGCTGGATACTGGACTTGCACCATCATGAAGGGATGGCAGCAGTGGGTGTGAGGTGGAGCCTGCAACATGGAGGAGTCTGACACAGCCTGGGTGCCTCAGCCAGCTTCATGGTGGAATGGGTCATCTGAAGTCCAGCGTGTGAGTTCTAGGCGGGGGGGGGGGATCCTTGTTGGTAAAGTGGTCCATGGAAGTCAGTGGAGCAGCCAATGTCACCTTTGCAAAGAACACCCCATCATTCATCCTGGAGCTCAGGAAAGCCTCTGATTGTCTCTATTTCCCTCCCTGAACAAGTAGTCCAGAGGTATTAACAGAGGGAGGTAATAAAAAAGGTTGGAAAAATTCAGGATAGGAATGAGAAAATCTTAATGTTGACAATATAAGACTAATACATAAACAAATATAGCAGTAACACAAATGTGTTAATCCCATTGGGATATTGACCAAGAGGGGTGTTTCTGTGCTGGATTTGCCTCTAGCTACAATTATAAGATCATTTGTACAGTATATTTTTGTTTAATATTTTTCTTTATAGGCACTCCATCAATGTCATATACAGAGCTTACTGAATTATGCCACTCACATATTTAATAACAAATAATCCTTCTAGGAACTATTATGGATTTAAGTATGATTATAGTAAGGATATCAAATAGCTACTTTAACTTATACAAATATCCATTTTGCAAAGCTGCAGATTAAATTATACTGTAGCCTAGATATTTATCAGTTTTAGTTGTGCTTCTAACAAGTTCTTTTACTTTTGATGAAAAATTACGTACATTAGAAAATTTTCTCATATAGTGTTTGTGATTGTTATGTTATCCCCACACAGATGAGAAATGTGACATTTAAACTAATGTTACAAAGTGTGCTAAAGTGAGTTTTTGTTGCTGCATCTCTGGGTTAATTTTTATGTTATCAAAATCAGAATCAGTCCAAATATTTCATGGAAATGGTCTTTCCTATGTGACACAACAAGAAAATGAAACATTTTCACTTTTTCAGCAGTGCTAACTGCTAAAAGAAAAGGTAGGGGGTTGAGGTTTTTTTTCCTTGTGTTTGTTTCTCTGTTTCCACATTTATGTAATGCACATTTAAGAAAAGAGGAAAACAGATTTTTGCAGAGCTACCTTTGAACCTTAGAGTTGCTTTACAACACTTATTACATTACTAACAAGCCACAGGTGTACACTACAGGAGCGGGTGAAAATGTAATTGAGGGGTATGATGACAGTTAATTGTCCATAATGTATTTATCCCAAGATGCACTTATGCATCTGTTATATATTTAGGTATTTGTTTCTAGTAGCTTTGGTGATACTTAAGCAGAGGGGCATCTATATCTAAAAGACAATAAAACAGGAAAATGCTATCAAGGGGCTCTAAAGTGGCAAGACAAAGAAACTTCATCTCTTTTTCACTGTCTCTGCAATGAATAGATCTATTTATTTCAATTGGATTTTTTTTTCCTTCCACATAAGCCATATTAAGTTTTGAGTACAAAACACTTGACTCTTGTTTCTGGGTGTACTACAGGACTGAATTACTTGATTGCCTACAGGGATTTTAGTAGTGATGTATTTTGATATTTGCCTTTCTAATATAGTTTCTTCTCTGTTTCAGCTTATTGTTGTTATAAAACAGCTTTGCACAATAGATTAAAGTAGTGTCTATTCACCCATTGACACATAGAGGATTTATGTGTGGGAGTAACCCACAAACTTCCCCTCCTCTTTACTGCCTCCCTCCATGCATGCCTTGAGAATAGATGTGATAATTAGCCATCTACTTTTATCTATATTTGTATGCCATCCAGACATTTAAGATGAGAACAAGTCGCTGTATTGAAGCAGCGTCCTAAATTCAAAATACAGTGATACAACGCAGCTGACTTTGGGCAATTACCTATTTTCTGGGCCTGCTCCTGTAATCTGCAAGGGTCAGCAGTGAGGGGAACCAAGCCTCAAAAACTGAGGTTATTGTTTTTGAGATTGCTCATCAGGAGCCAAATACTGAAACCAAACTGCATATCTTTAAAATCCAGAGTAGATTAGATTAATAACATCATTTTAGGGCAGTGGTTAGTATCAGGCAGACACTGAGTAACTCATGCTTTCCAAAGGTTATGATGTAAAGGGAAAAGCTCCCCCCATATCAGGCAGCAGCAGAGCTGAGATCCTAACGCAGTAGTGCAGCATGTTATGCTCTTTGGCAAGTTAACTTTCTAATCAGAATTCGTCTTTCTTGCCATGAAGCTGGCCCTGCATTTGGGTTTGCTTGCACAGACTCCCATCAAGTTTAACAGAATTATGTTAAGGGGGACAGTAGTCCCACTACATATAAGATCAGGGCCTATATAACCACATTATCTTAAAAGACCAGAACTCAGTTTATATCAGAAGCTGCTTGCTCATTTGAAATTGGCTAAACATTAGTATCTTAGAAATATTATCTGAAGTTGCTGAACACTGATATTAACCTGCTGCATGCTTGGAGTGCTCTGATAAAAATGCAGTTGCTGTGGTAATTGTTATATTATGTTCAGAAAAGTGCCAAGAATATAATTGCTTGCAAAATGACTGTGCAGTTAGCTTAATCTACATGGCAAAACTGTTTACTAAAATAAATAAATTTTAAAAATCCAAATATTTGCATAAACAAATATTCAGAAGTAGACACTTTATTAAACTTTTAACACTAAAATTATAGTTTATTAACCAGATATTATTTGCAACGTCTGCTGTTTGCTAAAAACAAAACCAAAAAGCACATAGCGCCCAAGAAAGTTAACAAAAAACAAAACCCCCAAAACACAACAAATCTAAACCACCAGAGGATGATTTCCTTAAGAATGTTCTCTCAGGTATGTTCAGAATATTAATTAGGCACATCTATTTCTGTCGGATAATAACAATGTCCAAGAACTGAATAGAATCTGTGACCTGTGAAAGGGCCATTCATATGCTTTAGTCTGCCTTAGCGCATTCCTTAATGAGTGAACATAGACCTTTTTCATAGTCATCCCAAATGTTTCAAATGTGTGTTTCATGCTTTGGTTCTTGGGTCTTCAAAACACATAGCTTTCCTTTTTTCTTTTCCTTCTCTCTCTTTCTTTCTCTCTCTTTCTCTCTCTCTCTTTCTCTCCTCTACCTTTCTTTTGTTCTACTGAGAAGTATTCCATGCTCATTTAAAAGCTTGTGCTCTTATGGTTATTTTTACAGCCATACCTATGGGGTTTCTGACTATTGCCTGTAGCTGAAGGAGATTTTAAAGGAATTACATTCATTCAGTTTAACTCCTCTGCAGCATACAATAATATCTTAAACAATTAGCAGTAATTAAAAAGCATATATTTGACCTGTGTAAAAAGCAAATAGGTTTCATTTACATATACTCAGGCCTAAGAGTTTTTTTCATTAAAACCTGGAAGGGTCTTTCCTCCTCTCCACCCTTCTTTTATTTTAGACAACTTTTCAGTTGTTCCTTTGTTATTTTGTCTGCTGTTTGTTGGCTTCCAGCATGTGGGATGAGTTCATAGATTTAGAGCATTTCTTGGAGGGTCTGCATTAGGGATTACCAAAGCCTCTCCAAGGCTGACCTAGGTACGCTGCTTGGTTGCCTAAGCTGAGGCCAGAGGTTGAGCTGCTTTGGAAACCTAAGAGCCTGCTCTGTTAAGTGGGACTCCGTCTGTGGTTGGCACACTGGCTGTATAAATATATCTGCAGTACAGTAGTCTAATGGAGATACAGTCAAATATATGTAATTGCTGTATATCCCAGTAACTATAATAATTATAATTAACAGTAAAATGGCATTAGAAATATTTTAAGGTCTTACAAACGAATCTCTGCTCAGTGTGTGCTTGGAAGTGGTTTGATTTACTGTAGTGACTCTCCCTTGACACAATGCTGTATGTGAGCAGAACAATCCTCACATGTTGTGAATGTGCCAGGAGCAGTTTCTGCTGCTACTGGTCACCAGTGATGGTGGAAGGTACCTTCAAGGTGAGACTCCAGAAGCTAGCTGTGGTCAGATCTCAGGCAGAGGTCCTTCCCAAGGCAGCCCATCTTGCATTAGTTCTAATGCATACTTGGGATTGTAAAGTCAAGTACTGGATGGATCTGGGACATTTTAATTTGTGTTTTTACAACTGAATTAGGATGTTCATGCTATCCCTTGCTCTTCTCTGCTCTTTTCCTTCCCTTTCTATTTGAAACTATGCTCAAATTTCTCTTGAGGACTGTAGAAGGAAAAATGCTTTATGGGTATGATACTTGTCCCTACCTGTTCACTCTCGATCACACAGCACAGCCCATTGATCAAAAAAGAAGCCTGTTCTGACACGAGGGAGACCAGGGCACAGAAGCCAGGGACAGGGAGGACTGACGCAGAGCAGCAACCACTTCTGCCAGCAGAGAGTAATGTCTGCAGAACCACACCTTCCCTGGGTTGTACTCAGGATAACATAGACCTTTAGGCTCAAACTGAGAAAGTTTGACTTGCATAGTTTATTATGGTACTTAAAAACACTTGGATTCTGCTAGCCTTTTTTTAATTTAGCCAGAAATATATATATAACTGACTAACGTTGTTTGGGTTTTTTTTCAGCTTGGAGTTTGAGGATATTTTCATAAGAGGATGAAAGGGAAGGGATAAATTCTAGACAGTTTGTTGTAAGTGCCAAAGAAAGTGACAGCTATCTACATGAGCAAAATTTCTAAAAGCGCTTCACATCCACTGGAAAATGTTTAAGACTCCACAAATAGAAAAAGGTTAAAAACTACTGACCTAAATAATTGGTTCAATTTTCAAGAGTGCTGAGCATCCAACTGTTCTCATTGATTATAAACAGATGATGATAACGAATAACAGCTCCCGTAGTTGATGAAAGGCATCTTTTCTAGGGAACTTGTCCACAGATGCTTAGAAGAAGGATACATCTAATACAAGTCTTTGATAAGGAGGTACGTTTCTCCCTTGGTTGTCTGTTTTGTATGCATAGCATACATAAATATTTTTGCTTTCACACTATCTTATTTTTCCTTAGAACACAGTTTAGAATTGAACTGTAGCAGATAAGAGAAAGCATAAGCTGAGATTTTAGTTTCATATGTGGATTGTATGCTGCTTCATGCTTTAGTCCTGAAATTGCTTTCATACTTACTGTATTATTTGACCATCTTCTTAAATTTAGTAAGTTCAACATCCTGTAATACAGAGGAGTTAGAAAAATGTATGAGTAATCTTTTAAATTTCATATCAGCTTTAGATATTTTTTTGGTTACCATAGCCTACAGGTTTTGTGTTTTGATTCTATATTATTGTGGTAAATACAGAAGAGCTCTGTTATTTACTGGGAGGAAAAGTGTACCAAGTGTTACCAGGAGAAAACTGAAGCTTGCATTTTAATTGAAAATTCTGGACACCCTCCTTAAAGTTTTTCTTTTGATGTTGTTATTCATATACTTCAGATCTCTAGATTTTTAGAGCTTTGTTTTAATTAATCTTTTGAAAGTTTCTGCAGGATCGATGTGCGTGGTCAATTTTGCCAGTCTTGTTTTGCAGTACTAGCATTTGTGACTAGCAAGAATCTAAGCTGGAAATATGGGAAGTCCTTTTGTCAGAAAAGCTCATCGGTCTATTCAAAATATCTGTGTTCTATAAAATAACAGCCTTCATCCATTTTGTCCAATTCAATACCACTCTGATCTATTGGTATTTTGAGTAGCTGTGTTGCACTGATTGTCAACAATGAAAGAAGCTTCTTGCAAAAAGATATTTTTCAGCACTTCTCATTGTAAGTGAGGGCATTAAGTTCCAATACTGACATTGGCTGGAACCAATTTAAGTTTTACACAGATGTAGCCATCTGATCAGTACCCTACCAGGAGAGTATTTCTATAAACCTTTGGTTAAATCAGTAATCTACTCTAAGGACCTTTAAAGACATTGAACTGAACTTCGTCCCCCCAAATTCACAAGGCTACTATTTAAAAAGTATCCTGGTCTTGCATGTTGGGAGCATTTGTGGTCAATGTTCCATGTTCAGAAAAGCTGCTAAACCTGTCTGTATGGAGCAATGCTGAGCACAGCCTGTAGCTTGAGCTTGCTCACTATGCCTAGACATACCAAATGGCAAAGTAGAATAGTATCTGAAGTCAGTGAGCTGCTGATAAATCGTGATGGAGTGCAGCAGAAAAGAAGATGCTTATATGGAGAGGAGATCTCGAGGCAGATGCTGGTCCTTGTGTCCAACAAGTGAGTGAAGTCATGCTGCGGCCGAGGGCAGCAGCAGTTGTGCATTAGTCCTCCTCACATTCTGCTTCTTTTGATATCCAAATGCACTTAAACCCATCAGTTTCAGACTTAATAGTTAAAGGGAGGTTGTTGAATAAATATATAAGATCAACCTTTCCACTCAGAAGAGGGAGCCAGAAAGCCAAACTTGGGGAATCCTGGGGGCCATAGGAACACGAAGGCTGCTGAGAACACACACATGCAAATGGCAAATTTGATTACAACGATGGGCTGTCTGCTTTGCAGGTCCTGGAAGCCCACCCTCGGCCATAAAAATGCAAAAATAGTGCAACAGGCAATGTGGTAGAACAGGGCGCTCTGTATTCATTCACAATTAGGTGTTCTATTCTGTTGTCACCAGATGCTGCCACGCACATTACACAACAGAAATGGGATTAGCAGGAATAACAAAAACCTGTCAAAGCACAAAACCATGGCCTAGTAGTCCTGACAAATTAAACAGCCTACAATGAGTGCCAGAGCATGAAAATCACTCACCCTTCCTCTTCTATCTCTCAGAGGTAGGCAGTAAATGCCTTTCTAAGGGCAGGCCACCATGTAGCCAATACTAAGAAGTAGAGGAAAAAATTGTGTTTTCATTTCTGACTAAGTGTAGATTAAAGACAAACCGCCTGAGACTAATGAATATCTGAAAGATACATGTTTCATTCTGTTAAATATAAAATAATTTGCATGCTCCTGGTATGTCCTAAGTAACCCTCATTGGAAACTGTTATACCTAGCAATGCATTTCTATACATATGAGCTTCAATGGAGTGCTCTTAGTTTGATTTGTATCTGCATAATGCAAGAGAAAATAGGTCCAATAGCGGTGTGACACTTGTTTTGCTCGCTATGCTCATGCTGGTGGCTCATCAACATGAAATCCTGGAGAATTCAGAGGGTGAAAGAAGAATATTTGTACAGAAACTAGCTCCAAGTCTGGAAACCAGATGATGAGGGGGTTTTGTATTGCTCTGTTGCAGGTTTAAGGTTTTTAAGTTAAGAACAGGAAGCTTGTGTCTGCTATAGTCTGTTTTACTTATCTTGAGTTTAATAATGGTGTCATTAAGCTAAGCAGCCAACTGTGCTTGAAATTTCTATAGGATTATATGATGAGTTGCTCTTTGTATCCCACTTGTCCATTCTGCATCAAACTTGTGTCAAAAGCCATGACTTGTTACAAAGTTTTTCATGTGCTTTTTTGAAGTCATCTTTTGTTTTTGTGGGCCGCCTGTCACTCATCCTACCTTAGTATTCTCTGCAGTTGGTGATCATTGCCACTCTTACTGCATTTGTACAGCTCTTCAGCAGGAAAACTTTTCTTCCAGCCACTCTCAAACATTATTTGCTGGTCTTAAACTTGGTGAACTTTTATTCTTGCCATTCTTTTATTCTTTCTGTATCGTTCTTCATTTTTGTTACATGCAATTTCTAGTAACAGAAATGAATGGACATCAGCTATGGGGAAACGGGAGGAGCTGGAAGATCAAAATCTTTAGGCAGCTTTCTAGATGATACTTTCACAATGCTTTTTTCCCCCTCCCTCCATACTTCTTTATCCTCACTTTTCTTCCTCCCTTAGGAGTATCAGATAAGTCACTCAGCTGTAGTGCTACTGTAAGCTTAGATGACCAATTCAACAAGGGTGACAAATGTTACCTTCTTGCCTCTTTTCTGACCCCATAAGATTTCCAAGATTTCTTCTGGGAATTACTTACAGAAGATGTATTTCTTCTTCTGTGGCACAAAAACCATTTTTCCCCTTTATTTCCGCCCTCTGAGAAAGTCCTTGGAGTAATAGGTAAAATGTCAGAAATAATTAAGAAAAATACCGGTATACACTGTGGCAGAGAATTATACCTTTTGAGATGGTCGTTGCCATCATCTGTAATCAGTCCCCTGATAGATATAAATACCAGCTTTATCACCTGGTTTTAGATGATGATGTGTTGAATCAATGTTGATGAAGACTGTATTTTGGCAACTTCAGTTAAAGGGAAAGAATAGTTTCGATTGTGAAGCAAAGAACATAAATTCAAAATACAGTAATTGCAGCAGAATACAGAAGTTCCATTATATAATATCTATTTGATCCTGTTCATAAAATGTCTGTCTCATCTTTTTAATTCTTAATTTTTCTTTTACTTACTTTTACCTTAGACACCTCTGTGCATGGAAAGTAAACATCTCTGTGTAAAAGTGCTTAGGCAGCAATGGGTATTAATATGTTGAGCATATGAAACACTCAGAACATCTTTTCTACAGTGGCAGGCAAGTGGCAGTGTATAAACTCAAAGGACTTATGTCATTTCCATGTTTCAATGTTTTCAGTGAAAAAGATGTTAGTTACACCTGAAGGAATTTCCTGTGATGTGGTGTCTCCATTATATATATACACTAATATTGTCACAGCCATATGCTATGGTACGTATGAAAAAAAGGCCAAGGGACCAGAGACATTTCCTATGGCATATCTAGGAAATCTGTAGTTTCTTTTGGGGTTTACCACAGAAGAGGACAGCCTTGGAGAGAAAGGGACGTCCTGAGTGGCAGACTGACACTGTGAAAAGTGTAAGAGAGTGAAATTAAAGGCAAGATAACAGAGACATTGGCATGTAAGGAATGGAGATTTGATGTTAGTATGGTAGAAAAGGTAAATGCAGAAGACAAGAAAAGTTACAGGAAGAAGAATAGGAATGGAAAAAAAAAAAAAAAGGAGAAAAGATGTTAACAAAGAGCAAATTTGCCTGCAATAAACACAAGGCACATGCCAATGCTGGCGTGGTGTTCTGGGCTGATTCTGTCCCCAAAATAATTCTAAGAGCTTGCTTTCTGCTTGGCATGGAGAGCATGTATCCAGTGAGTACTTATGCCCAGGAGCAATGTCTTTATTTTCGGGGCTAAGTGGCTATTTGTATTATTAGGTATTTATGTCCTTAAGAAAGAACATTTTTGTCCCGAGTCTTAAAAGAAAAGGTCATATTTGTTTTCAGGGTAATGGATCATGACTAGATTTATAGTAGGGCGTACCCAAAGATCAAATTGCATGACCACAAGCAGTTATATTTTTATTTATAGGAAATAATATAAAGGAGGAAGAAGCTTATGTGCATCTTAAATGTCGAGCATTTATCTTTTTCAAAATGCATTAGAAAGGCAAATGGACTTGGAATGCCAGTTCAAAAGCTAGAATCATTCACTGTAATTTATTACTTCTTATATTTAGGTAGATTAAGTACAAGTTATAGTGCTTGCAGATCAACTTGAACTGCTCTACTATGTTTTATGAGGTACAAGGTAGCAATTGGTTGCATAAGGGGCTAAAGATTTAGTACTAAATCCTCTTCAGCTTTTAAATGATACTTCCATATTCTTTGATTTCTTTAAAAAACCTTAACAGCTATGTCTACATAGTAAGTAGGTACCTTAACCTTCTTTGGAATTGATCTCCATATAAAAAACCTTGCATTTGTGTGAAAACCTCTACTGAACACTCAAAAAACCAAAATGTCCAGACCTTAGGAATTTTTGGGTATTGGGACAGTGCTCAGGACCAGAGCTCCCATGGTTTACATTAGATTTAAAAACCATCTGGGTCCAAAATCCTCAACAGGGCCGTGTAGTGTTCGCATGATGGACAAACCCTCAAGCCCAGACAATGTAAACAAACTGATCTACTGCCTCAAAACTTTTTTATAAATCCAAGATTCTTCTAGAAATTTTTCTAGAGCTTTTCTTGTATGTTTTCACCTCTCTCCTTTTTTACCTTTAAATTTCTTTTCTCCTTGTCTTTCCCAAGCAAAACTAACAGTGGAAAAATTATCCTGTTTGCATCACAAATAGAGAAGGGTTTTGATGACAAACAATAGCTTGATGTTCTTTTTTTATTACATAGGCATGAAGATCCACTGCAGATGACTTGAGTAGTCTAAGTGTTGTTGCCTTCATGGACTTCTGTGTCCTGGAAATATGGAAAAGTCCCTGGTGTGTGAGACCTGCATGTAATCTCACAGAATGTGGTATGTGAATGTAATCTAATATGTGTATCAGGGAGCTGGAGAGTATATTGTCTTTTCACGTAAATGTATTAGTAAAGTCCTCAGAACTAGTTTCTTGAAGCAGTTAGGAAAGCTGAGCACAGCAGAGCTGGAGACTCTTTTTCTTGTTGCTCAGCAGACTCTGTTGAGTGGCTGGTCTCAGCAGAGCACCACACACAACCAGTAAGTACAGATTGTTGGCATCACTTTAAGATTATTGTTATCTCTGGAAGACTGTCATGTGGATAGTTTTAGTGCACAATAGGATGTGTAGTATAAAGCAAGTTTAGCATTTTCTTCAGACAGAACACAATCCCAAGAGCTGCAGAGTATATCTGTGCAGAAATAGCCAAGGGGACTTGGCTAAAATCCAGTGGCTCCTGGAGGCCCTAAACCTGATTCTACTGGTGCTCCTGGAGCTGTCCCCATCTCCTCACCTCACTGCTGGCTCCACAGTGCTTTGAATCAGCGTCTGTCCAGCTGACATTGTAGAGGCTGAGTTTGCCTTTGCTTTTTAGATTGGACCAGGAGTGCACATCTAAAGCAAATCTTGTGACCATCTTCAGTAGTCACATTTCTAGAAATAGGTACTCAGTCTGTGGGTTTAAACAAGAGATAGTCCAAAGTAAAAATAACGAACTAAATAAAAACACCTCTGTCAACTTTTTTACTCTGCAGATCTGCTTCTGCCAGTCTGCGCTATTTTGCCAAAAAAACAAAAACAAAAGATGACTTCAAAAAAGCACATGAAAAACTTTGTAACAAGTCATGGCTTTTG
Source organism: Actenoides hombroni (assembly GCA_024336885.1). NCBI lineage: Eukaryota > Metazoa > Chordata > Aves > Coraciiformes > Alcedinidae > Actenoides > Actenoides hombroni. The sequence continues at coordinate 81,318,740 of WUAM01000431.1, read as the reverse complement.
ACACAAGTTTGACGTAGAATGGACAACTGGGGTACAAAGAGCAACTCATCATATAATCCTATAGAAATTTCAAGCACTATTTGCCAATGTGCATGTAGCCTTAATATTCAACTGAGCATTTTTTTTCAGTGTAAAAAGATCTTTCTGGTAGCTTCAGAAGGTGCTCAGTCTGCCTGTGATACAGTTTCTTAGAGTGAAATTGGGAAGATAGTACTTGACCATCTTTATCAAACACATCTCAGATGAAAGCCCGAGTAAGTCCGAAGTGTAGTAATAAATATTTTAATTCTTACTATGTCTCCAGGATCCTCATGCAATTCTCTTTAATATATGCATGTATTTTAAATGTGCAGATCTGAACTGTAAAAATACACCAAAGTTGATGGCAGTGCAAATAATTAAATCCTCTTAATATAAGCTCAGTTTGGTCTCCCATATGATTTTCAGTGCCTGGTAATTGTTTATGGACCAGTTTCCCCTGCAGTGCTACTTATATGTATATATAAAAGAAAAGGAGAACAACAGCCTTTCTTGTTGTAGCAGACTGTTGCTAAATAAATCTTTACTAGGAAGGTACAGTGTCACCCTAAATGAGGCATAAATCATGAATCAAATTTTGGAAACAATGATGCCAACTAGGGCAATGCAGTATTGTGAGTCTTTCATGAGAAAAGAAAGATCCGTTTTGCAGTGGTTTGTTCCAGCTGTTTTAATACTCAAGTTCTGTTCACGGACTTCATGCCATTTGAATTGTTTTCACTGAAATATGAAAGCGATGTACTCATATTCAAGCAAAATTAGACTTAGGCGTTTTTTTCCTCTTTTTGGAAAACAGAGGTACTTAGCACACAAAGTAGGAATTGCTTATGGCACTGGGATTTCAAGCCATTTTTGTTGAATTGCGACGAAACATGGTAAAACACAATTTGCTATTAGTGCTGTTGACAGTACTGTGAACTGGTTAAAGAGATACGTTCCTTATTCAGATGTATTTTGCTTTCTGTGTTAATATATGATAAACATACAATCAGTTGTATAAATCCTTGAAAGACATACTCACTTCACTTCAGTATTTTAAAATGAAGCCTGATCCATCTTAAGTTTCAGCATGAGTTCTCATTGGCAGCATGACATTAATAAATCATCAGAGCACCATTGATCAACTGACTTATTTAACACTGCACAAACAGCAAGAACTTATACTGGGCCACAAACCCCACTCCATGCCTTTGCCATGAAGAGAGTTAATTTCACACTGACAGGTTATTAAGCTCTCTCTAGCCCCAGAGTTAATATGAAAAATATTTAGAAGAGGCTTCTGGGTAAAGAACGAATCAGGTCGGGTCTGGTTGAAGGTCAAGGTGAGGTGTTCTAGGTGAGACAGTCACTGCTAGCTCTGTCCAAGCTTCAGCTTCTCCACATGAAAAATAAGGGAAATTATTCTGGTCCTTATGTGGTTACACATTGACTGGTTCCCATTCCTTTCAATCCACTTTCTACTTTTGCTGAAGGATAGCATTTCCCAGGTGCTGTAATCCTTAACCAATTACCTTAGACTTCAGTCTGACTCGGCTCATTACATGTTTCTCTGCTCTCCATTCCCTGCTCATCTTTCTTTGATGTTGCATTTTCATACATTATATTCCCCACATGCACTTGTAGGATTCAGCCTTATTATAACTTTCACTATCTTCATAATGAACTGGCTCTGTTTTCTCATTTCATATAATGAAAAGAAACCACTGTCAAATAGCAACCATTAATAGCATGAATTTCTCCATCTCACTAAACAGAAACAGTAAGATCTTCTGATAAATTTAGTAAAATTTGATCTGTCTCCTTTGAAACACCAGCCTGGCATCTAAATTATGTCTTAGATTAGATCAGTCATCGAGACTCCCTCTTTCCTCTAGGAAAAACCAGAAATGTGTGAAGAATGATTCAGCTCGTAGAAGGTGAATCCTTAAATACAATGTGATGGTGTGTGAACACCCTTCATGGATCAGGGGAGCAGCCTTGAATGCCTGGAGTCCTGACTTCACGTACTTTACAGAAGGAGCATCTACACAAGCTATATTCTTCAGCCTGCCAAAAAGATAATGCAAAGAAGATATGAAAAAGGGTCAGAAGGTCATAACTGCCATGGAGAGGAAGAAGTGCCCACTGTTTTATATGATACCAAAAGTGTGGGCATTAAATGAAAGCAACATGCAGAGCCTCAGAGGAGACCACAGTGGTTCTGCACGCAGTGTGTAACTGAGTGTTACCTGCTGTCAGCCCACATGCTGCAGGTATTGATCTTTTGTGGGGGTTCAGTGGGCAACTGGAGAAGTTCATAGAAGAGAAAACCAGCAAGGATTGCGAATGGGAAGCATCTAAGAAGCAAATTTTTGGAAGCTGGCTGTTTTCTAGGTAATTATCACAGAATTTTTTTCTCCTTTCTTGCACTAATTCCCCCACATCCACTTTTGGTCGTTGTCAAGGACAGCTGGGCTAAATGCACACCTTGCACAAGCTGGTAAGACACTTCTTATAGTCTTCAATGCTTCAGTTATCTGTCTAAAGCTGGTGGATCCGTTTGCAATGTGTGGTTGTGGGTTCTGCATAGAGGATGGTTCGCTCAGACCTGCTAATGGACCGGCTTCTGCGAGCCGAGTTGCACAATCACGTCAGAATTTAAGGTAACGTTTCTAACATTGCATTAAATTCAGTTTTAAGCAAATGAGCTGATAGAAATACCATCCAAATGATCACATTTCAGCTCAGCAAAACTGGATTTATTTTTTTTTTTTGAGACAGCTTTGATCTAATTTAGTGTCTTCCCACTAGATTTTTATTTCTTCCAGCCGGCACCGTAATGAGTTACGTTCTGGTAAAACACACAAATATTTTCTACCTGCAAACCATCATGTTTCAGTGGTTTCAGCTTTTCAGATTGTTATCTGCGACTGTTATTACCATGCTATTGTAACCACCACTTTTTTCCAGATTGAATGTGCTGCTATTCGAACTCTGATCCCATGGATAGAGCGTGAACAGCACCTTTAGTAGGATGGCAAATGCTATCTGTTAAACCAGGGTGGCTTTAAATGGTCGTGGTGTCTTTGTATACATTTACCACTGAAAAAAAGAAAATGATCTCTGGTCTTGTACTAGTGGATGAATTGTGTGAATTAGAATATTTAACCATTTTAAAGCATGGAATGTGTATGTGCTAAATTGTTCGTGGGTCTGAATTTCTAATAACTTCTTTAATTGGAGGTTGAATTCAGGTTCAGATGGGCAGATCTTAATAACTATATAAACCACTAATCACACCACTAGGCAGATCTTGATGTGTCTTCAATATTTAATTCAGTCAGATATCCTTAAATAATTCAATGATTTTTAATTAAAGAAAATAGGGTATTTAGTTGTTGGTTTGGTTTTTTTTTAGGCTGGGGAATATTTATCAACATGATTCCATGCCTTTACTCTTTTCTAATATCTTTTTTTTCCCTGCTTGCTATTTTATGGCTTTTGGATAATCTCTTAGTTGCATAGTTTTCTAAAACCAGGGATTTTGATTTGTAAATGTGAATGCGATCAATGAAAACCTCTGGATTCAATGTGTCCTTATTTATATTTAAATCCTTCCTCTCACCTGCTGTTTGTTTGCTTTTTAGTTATGTCCTAGTCCCACTGGAGCTCAAAAAATTTAGCCCGTCCTCTCTAAACTCCCAGACAAGTTCTTTTCCCATGTACTCTCCTGTCCGTGCAGCTTCTGATGTAAAACAGATTTAAGTTTGTGTAGAGCAGAGGTCAACATGAAAGCTTAAAACAAAACACACAAAAAAAGCTGGCATTCAGTTTTTAGCTCTGGTTCTTATTATAACTCAAAGCTGTATTTTAATAATTTAAAAATGGTAGTATTGTTCTACATCCATACCTTACCTTTCACTTCCCCTGAATTTCTTAATGACTGTGATGCCCAGTTTAGATAAACTTCTAGACTAATTGATGACCATTTGGATGTACTGCAGCCCCTTTTGCCACAATGGTAAAATTGATCATTATTTTGCAGACTGAGCTCTGTGAAGTTTGTTTTTATTTTGCTTTAGGCTATGGCCAAGAGCAAAATTTTGAACCCATTTCTCTCATTTCTGAGTAGTTATTTACACAATCCTGACTGTGGTGAGCTTTTGGTATGGGTAATGGGGGAGCAGTGGCTTTATGAGATCACTTCAGTGATAGAGTTCCTAAAAGTTTATTGCTGAGTCCTTCTATTTATTTATTTATTTTAACAAAACAGCTTTTTCAGTTCTGTAGCTTTGGTAGTAACACATCCCTTTCTGAACACCTTAGTTAAATAATCATGAGTTAAGTGTTGAACAAAAATTAAATACTGTATGCTATGGCTCAGTGTGTAAGTTCATTTACCAGTGTGGTATGCACGTACCCAGCCTTCTGCATTTTTCAGTGTTTAATCAGATGGAAATACCAATTGGAGGTACAATTCAGTGTTGGGCTTAAGGTTTTTAAACCCTGCTGGTAATGGGTAAATCCAGACCCTGCTGTGGCCTTATATGGCAATTTGGCAAAAAAATCAGTTCTGTTTTGCTGAGCAGATGACAGTTGGACTAGGACTGCATCACTGTTATGGGACGAAGCCCCACTGCATGAATTTGCCATATTTTAGCTTATGTGGAACATACCTAAGCTGACAGGGATCTATACCAAGTGCCTGCTGGCATCACCTCTTCTTCTAGGGAGAGGTATGTGCCCAGAATAGCCCTAGAGCTGCTTCCTGGTGCACTCCAAGAGTGCTTGTGTTTCTGCTCTTCAGTTCAACATCTATCTCAAACGTATATTACTGGGGAAAAAGTACTTTTTCCCCAGGAATTTCTTTCATGGAAAATGAATCTTGAGATGAGGTAGAAGGTAATGAAGAAATTCACGGTAATAATTAATAGTAAATAGAATAGCTATGATTATAGAATATTATTGTTATATAATAGAAAGCCTAATGTTATAAAGGTTTAGGCCTTATCCTCTAGCAGGTTGCAATTAGGCTGAAGGATACGAGAGGGATCTGCAGCTTCATGGAAGCTCATAAAAGACTGTAGTTGTTATTCTGCCCATAGCAAAGTCTGAGACTAGCTCTTATCTGTGAATTTGGTATTAATTTAGCATGTCTTTTGCTTCTAGATAAATGCGGCCACATTTTCCTCAATGGTCAGTTATTGCCCATCTGACAGAGATGTCTTCTTCATGGAGATGGAAGATGGGATAGTATGCAGAAAGTAGATAAAAAGGCACTGGTTAAATGGATTCCTCTGATAAAGTAGAGAGAGGGTTTTTTTATGGCTGATAGCTAAAACACCATCATGGCCCTAGGGCCTTCAAATGTGTTTGATTCTTCTGTCTGCAATACGGAATTTGAGCTCTTTGAGTGTTTTGGGGAAGGTCAGGTGGTGGTTAATTTTGAAGTTGTTTGCCACAGCTGTGTAAATCTTACAGAACCTCAAGAGGCCTTGAACATACAGTACAAACTCAGGAGATCTGAGGTGGACGTTGTAAGAGGCAGGGCTTTATCACAAGAAAACTGTTGATGGCAAGGGAGAGTCATTTATGGATGATTCCGAGTTAGAAGGAAGGAAGAAGAGAATGAACTGGCAAGAGATTTGGACCTAGGATGCCATGGGGTATTCAAGCAACAGAGATATTCTTTAGAATCCACTGAAGGTTTAAGATTATTTTAATACCTCTCATTCCTTGCACATGAGCTTTGTAAAGTATGACAAAGTGTAGGAATTTTTGGAAATTTCCACAGATGTTGTTGTTAACCCCAAAGTGCTTAAAAATCACTAATTCTGTTCCAAAAATGCTTTAGATTAAAGTAATAGAAACAATACATGTGATGCATATAATAAAAGCTAATGTGTCACATTTTCAAACATTCTCTGATATTATTAAGGGTTACAAACGTTGTCTTTTTATTGTTAGATTTAATATATTGCGTATCCTCCATTGTTACAAACACTAAATAACTGAGACTTGCATATAATCTTGAGCTGGCAATATTGTCCAGATGGCAGTCTTTTTCTTCCAAACTGTGGCAATCCATCTTCACCCTTGTTTCCATAATAATTACTCATCCACATCATTGTATGCTGATTAAAGCTAAAAAACCCTATATTTTCCAGGTCCTATTCCTAACCAGTTTGCACTACAATATTGAGACATGGTTGTTCATAATCTTGAAAATTTTTTCTTGTGATGAAATTGCTATGAAGATATTCTGATACTCTCTGGGTAGAGTTGAAGGTGATTAAGTCATGAGCATGTTCAGTGAGTGGACTCTTGTTTGGCTAGTGTGGCTGGTTACCATGTAAAAGCAGGTAAAGTTGCAGAACATGGTAAAAGATTTATTTAATTATTTTTCTGTAGACATAAGAAAACTGCCATTTTACAAAAACCAAAATTTCCTGCCTTTGCTTCCTTTGCTGTTTATGCCATTGGAATGGAGCTTATTCTGCACAACTCTGAAAGTTAAGCGTTGTATTTCAATAGACTTGCAATTCTTCCTTTGGAAATACAAGATGCAGCCTTGAAACTACTACAGGTTCTTCATCTGAGTTTTAGGTTGCGTGCCTGTTGAAAGAAGTGTTATCTCAAGAAGGTTGTTCATAGGCTAAATTTTCATTGAGATCAAGGGTTCTGGTAACTGGTCGTGTACTAGTGAAAGCTTTGGGATGATGTATATTCAAGACATTATTTCATAAAAATGTGGCAATGCGTTGCATTTTGTTTGCTGGAGAGTCAGATTCTGTACCCTGTTCACCTACATAAATAGGGGTATGTACAGAGCATTGGCTGCTTCCACTCACGAGTAGGGCCATCAAGGCACTGTTATTATTATATAATGTTTAAAAGATGTATTATAATTACTTTAACCTTTTTTTATCTTCTCTTTTTTCTTTTTTTTTTTTTTTTTTTTTCTGCAATCTATGTTAAGTAGGTGCAAATTTAGTCTTCAGAATCTCAAGTTTCAAAAGAAACATAACTCTGGATTTTGTATCATCTGACTTCCTTTTCCAGTGATGTGTCAAGTCCAGTATTTCAGTGTGAAACACTGATGTGACAGACTGTCATAATGCAATGTGTTTAACCGCCTCAATGATGCATCAACTGGAAGGAGTTCCCAAAGATTCAATTCACACATGCACACACACAAAAAATGAGGGAGAAACAGTTTGGGGAAGCGGAACATAAATCTTTTTCACATAGTTTGGCACAAGTTCAATTATTATTTGTAAATGTTCAATCAATTAGACCACTCGATTGTTTAACTTATAACTTTGAAGGCAGATTATCTTTTCTAAGAGAAAAGCTTCTCTTAATCAAGACCTTTTATGTCAACTGCTCCAGAAGGAAAATGCTACATTTGCCATAGGACATGAATAAAGATGTAGGAGAAAAGTATACCATGATGTCCTTGGCTGAATTTCAGGAATAAGCCAGTTAAACCTCTAAATTCCCAAATTACACACACACACACACAAAGCACCCACCTTTTTTTTTCTCCCCATTAGTATTTGTATTTCATAGAAATAGTCATCTAGTGACTTTAGCATATTTAATGTTTATGGTGGCAATTCAATATTAATTGTAGGTAGAGTCACATTTACAAGTTGATGAAACTGCCTGGAACCCTCTTTGGTTTTTTTCTTTTTTTTTTTTTTCTTCAATTTTCAAATACTTTTCCAGAGTCTCACTTTAACTCTTGTTTGACTTATAACCTATTTAAGTTCAAAACCTGGCAATTCCCATACAAGATAGCATAGCCTTCATTAAATTATCAACAATCACTTCACAAACATTGGGAGCCACAGCTGGATGACACGGCTGGCATCTGGGTGCCATGGAAGGAAGAATTGTAAATATGAAGATACAGAAAAATAAGAGTGAGGTGGGAGGGAGATCAATACCGGGTGAGTACGCACCATGCATTGTTGTATTTATTGAGTATCACTTTCCAGTTCTGTCATCATGGGGTAAAAAACCATTGTATTAAACATTCTTTCCTGCTGCAAGGGCAGATCATGGCCATTGGAGAGCAGGAACACAGGTGGGTTTGGCAACCCCACAATGGCACCAGAGGCATCAGTGAGATGCTGGAGCTGTCAGAATGTCCCCACTGCAGTAGAAAATCTTGCAGGACAAATTCATGGAATACATTTTATGTGGAGAAAACAGAGCTGTCTGCAGTCTGGGAGCAGATCAGAGCAGACCATGAGTGGCTGCGGTCCACTGATGAAATGGCAACTAAAATATTATTCAAAGAGAAAGATGTTTGCCTTGACTCTCCTGTCGAAGGCAGTCTCTGTTTTGGTTGCAGAAGGAGTTTGAGTGAGCCCTGAACTTGTAGACCAAAACTAAATCATAACCAGAGTCTGTCTGAAATCTTGTCTGCCAGCTAGCACAACAGAAACTATGTCTGTCCAAGAGCTGCTGCCATTGCATTAAGATGTATCGTAAAAATGAGCTGGCTCGCTAATTCTAACTAAACGCAGGAATCTTGGCTGACTGCTAGTGATTGCGTGGAACCTTTTCAAAAGCACCCAAATATCTTAGGAGCCTGAATCTCATTGCAAGTCAGATAGCTGAAGAGTGACTAACATAAACAACAGTCTGAATCTAGTGGGATTGCCTGGAATGGTCTCATAAATCTCAGAGCTTTCCTTCTACCCAAGTTCTGGCAGTTGTACTCTCTGGAAGTTGCATAGTGGCTGGCTGAGTGTTACACAGTGTTTGGAAAAGCCAGTGGCTGCTGATGTTTTTCAGCCTCCCATCCTCCCTCCTTGCTCATGCCTGTTGATCTTCTCTGGAAGTTTGCAATGGCCACGTGATGTTGGTCTGTAGGTGTGTGGTGCTGCATGTATGCACCGTGTGCTACACGAGGTGGTGGTGAGTGTGGAGTGTTCTCACAAAGCATGCAGCATGCCAGCTCTCTTTAGTTCCATGAGGACTGGAGGATTTTTTTTCCCTGTGGATCTTTTACATGCAAGTCAGGCTTCACATAGCCCACAGTCAAAAAGAAAAAAAAAAACACAAACCAACAAAAAATGCCAAAGAAAAGAAATCCTTCACTACAGAGCCAAATAGCAACATGTGGCTGGAAGATAACAGAAACCTACATGCAAGTGCAAAAATTAAGTATGGAAATATGAAAATGAGGAATTTTATTTTTAAAGTGGAAGAACTGAACTGCTTTTTGTTGCTGGAAATTACATGGGGCTTTATTTTCTTAACAGTCCATCTCAGAAAAACAAACTTGAAAAAAAAACCATGTCCACAGATAAGAAGCACCATCACAGTACTCTGTCTTTTTGGTTGAGCTTTGGCAGTGGGAGCCTTTAGCAAAAGTTTGTAGCTGGCCCAGAAAACAACCCCCAAAAAACCAAGAAAAAGGCAGAAGAGCACATGAGAACAAAATGTGCCGAATGCAGATGTGCACTCTTCCTGCCTTCCTTGCTCTGTCTCCAGTCTTGCCACAATGTCACACCCTCCTGAGAAACACTGGATTTATTTTAAAAGAATGTTTCTTCATTTTCTACTGTCACTTTCCACAGCTTCTCTCTCCCTCTGTCTCTTCTCCCTGTCTGTAAACCCACATCTTTGCCAGATATTTAATGTAAAAATGGTTGCCTCAGCTACTTGCAGGCTCTGCCTCTGCTCTGTGATGGTTTAAACAAGCTGCCTAGTTGCTGAAAAAAAATAAATCAACAGTGCTCAGAAACAAGGCTGGTTGTCTCTGAGTCACATCAAGCTGGAGTTCACAGTTAAGAGCTGCCTCCAGGAGCAGCAGAGTTATAGGGATACAGACTCTAGTGGTAAAGATGCAGGCTGCTGGGATCACTCTGTTCCTTCCCATGGTAATGAGTCAATCTGTATATATGGAGCACTAACACAAAAACCCACCCATGATCGTGTAATTTTCATTAGTCCCCAAGAAATCAAGTTATTGGAATATTCTTCAGTAGGGCAGAAAATAAGTTATATAATCTTATACAAGGAATGTAGGAATTTTGTGACATTTATGAATTGTACGAATTTTGCCCATATTGCATTTTAAAGTTCATGGGGACGGAACTGAGTCTCACCAGGGGCCTTTGCTGTATGAGGTGCAAGTAGAAAACAAGGCTAATTGGGGCTAATATTCCACTGTATTCTAGTACAGTGATAGGGAATAAACTTTAATTTTAAGGTAACTGGTCCAAGCCTGTGTGTGGAAGCAGTCCTGGCTTTGGAAACAACCACAAGGCCAGTTTACACATATAGAAACCAAATGTTTGAGGTGCAAAAATAAGCAGTGACCTATTGAATTTGCTTATCAGAATAAATCCCAAAACCTGCTAGTGCTCCAAGTCTGAGGCTGCATTGTTTGCCCTTTAAAACACCAGTAAACACTTTAAAAAAAAAAAAGAGAAAGGTTGATTATTAGCTTTAATATTACCAGTAAAGACAACTTTCCATTAAACAACCAATAAATAATCTAAAATTGAGGTGATTTATCAGTCCCAGGCTATACAACAGGAGCCTCGCAGCCCAGCCTTTATCGAAGGGAGCAAGACTCTGCAGTGCACCAGGAAAGGCAGCAGAGATGCTATTCATTCTACAGACATCAAAAATAATTAGGGAATCATGATCCCACCTCCTTCCCATCTGACTAATAACAAGTTGTGCTTCAGAGCATGCTGTTATGAAGACTGGGGAAGGCAGGGCTCTACTTAAGCTTGTACATACCAGCGATGCTCAGGCCTTCAGAGCAAAGCCATCACTAGTGCACAGGGAAAAGAACCTGGTCTTTTTTTTGTGTGTGTGTTCCAGACTCCAAACAAAGCAGACCATGAGACAGCCTTAATGTCCTTACTGAGCAGAGGGTCCTTGCTAGTACACCCCTTGCTTGGCTGTTCTCTCTATGTTGTTCTCCCACTTTGTCATTTGGTGAAATTGCAAATAGTCCCATCTTGCAGGGTGGTGTGACTGCAACGTGGTTGACCCAGAAGGAGTTTGTGCTTGACAGGCTTCCATGACGATGTGTGCGGGTTAACAGGATGCTCGTGACCCTGGGCAGTGGGTATAGAAACACAGGAGTAATCAGAGACAGAGGATTACTTGCTTTTCTTTATATTTCACATCAGTCTAAATAAAATAGGTTTTCCTTTCTCTTGACAGAATAATCTCATTCTCCAACTGAGGTGAGCATCCTTGTACTGCATACCATTTTCTCTTGTCACCCATGCACCCTGCTCCCACAATCTGTGCTCTACTTAATGCAGATATTTACTGTTCTCTACTTGTTTCCTCTACTTTTAGACCTTATTTTCTCTGCTTCCCTTTCTTTACATTTACTTTTTCTTCATAATGTTTCTCATATTGAACTTTTTTTTCCATTTGACTTGCTCCTTTCCAATAATTTTCACTCTCTAAGCAATGACTGTCATTTTCCTGAGCTACTACCAAACCTCTGATTGACCACTCCTCAACTTTGAACAGAGTCTTTTCCCATCTCAGCTGTACAGATTGAGTACCTTATCTTATGTTATCTTCGTTTTCTTCCAACGCAGTTCCTCTAACCACTCCTCCTGGCTTCCACAGGACAACTGATCAAATTCAGAGACCCCGGATGGCTAAGCTTCTTTGTGCTACCTGCTTGTTTCCTGAACAAGAAGCTGACCTGTTTCATCTCCTCCCTACCACACTTAACTCCAGGTATTAATTCAGTATTTAATATTGCATGTGTCAGAAGGACATTATGAGAGAGACTATTTCTTGTCTTTTAAGGATGCACAAAATGGTAAACGCTTTTCGTAGTCCTGGTTGGCTCCAGAGAGGTGGGAAAGTGGAGATACAGACACCTCCGTACCTTCTTGGAATATTTCAGTGATGACAAAGGATTGGTCTGGTCCATCCTGCACTTCCCCGTGATGCTGTGAATTCAGTGAACAAACAGGCTTGAGTTACTGTGAGCACTGGAGTAGATTATCCTTCCTGGCTTGTCAAGGGCTTGGTGGAGACCTAGTCAAAGTACTGTGCTTTTTGAAACCAAAGACAAATCAGACTCTTTCTTTCATATGCTGAACATTCATCACCACATTTCAGTTCATATGTTTCTTGGAATGATTGTTTGAAGAAGGCACAGATAAAAAATAAAGGAGTCCAGTTCAGGTGTATAATGTACTCTCTGTGTGGAATACAGAGAGGTTGTAAAAAACTGTGCAGAATTATCATGCAGTAAGTTAAAGTTCATACCTTATAGATTAAATAAATAGCCACTCTGCTAGAGAAGTACATACACACAGACTATATATTAATGTTGAAAAAAAATACAGATAGGAGGTAGTGTCATGTCCCTATAAAGATTTTGTTGTCAACAGACCCACAGAATAATATCTGTCATTGCAGAAATGAGATCGGTGATCAAAAATGTTTCCACAGTTACAAAAGTAATAAAGCAAAGCCTGCAATCTCTGCCTGATTGCTGTAGTAACTCCTGGCCCTGACTCTCCATTGTAATGTGGACATGGGTCTTGCTGGGTGGGTCAGAGTATTTTTGAACTTAATAATACTTGTGGGAGGTCTTCAGTGGGATTCTCCCACTATGACCAGAAAAGCTTTACCATCTTTTATGAGAGAAAAACGGGGTTTGTGATGTTTTCTCAGTTCTTTGCTCTTTTTTGGAAAAACTTTGGAGTTATCTATCATTTAAAAACAAAACAGAAAACAACACCCAACACCACCACAAAAAAAGAAAAATAGAAACAATAAGCCAACCACACACACACAAAGAAAAAAACAAAACAAACAAAAAATCAAACACAAAACCCCAAAATAAAACAAGCAACACACACAAAACCAGAAAACAAACAAAACAAAACCCCACAAAAACCAACCCACAAGCAACAGAAAAAAACCCACCACCTCCTGCTTTCTAGTTCATTAAAAAGTCTGTTAATACAGCCCAAGGGTGATTAAAGGTGAGGGATACTATTAGGAATGCTACAAGGTGAGAACTGCTATTTTGTACCAGGGAAGTTGGTCTATATATTGCAGCACCATATCTCTGACAGCAACTAGGGTCATATATACTATGAATAGTAGGGTATTCAGTTAAATACACATAATTTTTTGATAGAAAATGATAACTATGCTGTTTCAGACCCAGGTCTCCTCATATTTGTCAGTAATTCCAGTTAACTATTGTAATGCCGGAGATTCTTATATTATACAAACATCAGATTTCTGTGTTTATTCTGTTGGATTTAATCCAACTTTGGTGCAATATCATGGTATTATGTTATTGACAGCCTAAATATCCAAAGTGAGGAAAAAAGGGGGTTCCTTTTATTGGTTTTGAATTTGCATCGCATTGCTCTATTATAACTCCTTGTCCCTGTTTTACAAAACAAGGAGAACAGAAGCACTAGATCTATATTCTCTCAAACAGCCATGGTTTCACATACTTTTTATCATGTTCCAGAAGAAGCTGTGCTATTGTTTTATACAATGCCAGAAGTACCACAGGACTTCAAACAGTTCTGTGAAACATAGTTCTTTCTATTCCTGCTGTTATAATTTCCTAGGACTTTAGAAACGATCCTGAGCCCAAAAGGTTGGATTAAGATCTTCACTTCTTCAACAGTTGAGGTCAGTGGCTCCTGTCATTTGGTTTGCACTTTTTCTTACTCAGTATGAGACAGGTTACAAATAGACTCCCCCAACTTAACAAGCAGGAAGGTCTTAGAGGCAGCTGTTTCTGCTGTTGTGTCCTTAATGAGTGAGCCCTAAAGAAAGTAATTTCTCTTATCCATTTATGTAGCATAAAAACTTGAACTCTAAACTTTCTGTAATTTTAAGAGCTCTTCCCTTATGCTGGGGTTTTTGAGTAAATTATGCACCCGATACCACTCAGACCCTAATTACTGTAAGTCAGGCACTTATTTCTTTCTGCAAGAAACCCTTTTGTGTTATTAAAATACAAAAATGTCTAACTGACTGACTTCCATATAAAGAAGGAGGGAAAGGAGCCACACATAACTTGAGTTACTCGAGCATAAGGTATTTTTATTCAATTGAACCCTTTAGTTCAGATTAGGATCATAGCTTCCTTTGAATGTACAAGCTACTTTGAGTTCTTAGTTCAGTGCTGAAAAACTAACCCTTCTAGACATCCCTGACATGTTAAAATAAAAATCCATTAGGATCTTCTGAATTTAAATCTCACTGGAAAGTGGAATTTACAAAAATGCCTGTCTACAGTGTATATGAATCTTTACAGGAAAACAAGAACACAAGTTACGGCAGCATGGGAAAAGTCTTATTTGTATTTTACATCTTAATATTGAGAGAAGAAGAGATGTATGCAAACAAATTTGCAATGGGTTCTGAGGAAACAGTGGAAAGGTTGCACTTATCGTGAAGAGAGGTGTGTGCATTTTTTTCTTCTTATATGCCTGTGTTGTAAGAGGTGTTTGCACTAGTGTCAGAGTATTTTGGAAGACTGTTGGTTGGTTTATTTCTACATATATGACAAGGGAAGTATAATGTATATCTTTATAATTTAAGAGCCATATAATTGTGATAAATGACGGAGTTTTTATGCTTTTACTCCACTGGCTTTATAAAGGCCAGTGTTTTAACAGATGGGCAAGTCAGAAGTGACCAGGAAGCAAAAAAAAAAAAAACAAACCCCAAACTCCTCTAAAACTAATACATCTCAAGGACGCTGTAATTATTTCCTTGTCTGTAACTTAGAGCAACATATTGAAAGTTAATAAAGATAAATGTAACATTTACCTGGTAATAAGAGATTGTGGAAGGAAATAAACAAACCTAGGATACAGTGCATCTAAGTAAACACAAAGGTTGTAAAACCTTCAAACTCAAATATCAAGAGCACTGCAAATTAATGCTGCACACAATAGACCCTTTGGAAGCTAACTTAATCCACCCCCATGTATCTACATGAGGGCCATGCATAACAATGCATGAGCTGGATTTCCATTAGAGTTTCCTCTGCAGGCTGTCAGTTGTTTGAAGAAATAACAATTTCCTAGGCATGAAAGCTTTTTCAGAATGTTCCCACTGATGTGTAATAAAAGTGACTTTACTTTTTTTTTTTTTTTTCCTCCTTCCCCCCTCTCCCTCAGCCCCTCCCCCCGAAACGTGACTTTTAGGGGCGAAGAGGATGGATTTAGACCTTCGCCCCCCTACCAGTTTACCTTGCCTGGATTATCAGTGCAGGTGTTAAAATAATTGAAGGTGTGGTAGGAGATAGAACCCCTAATAGCTTTTCCTATATGGAGATTACCTAGGTAGAGAATGCCAGAGTACCTGAAGAATAGGCATGTGAGTACCTTATTAACATAGCACCATTCAGCGGCAGCTGCATATCTGGAAAAAAAAACCCTTTAAAGAGCCTATTCATCTATGTTAATGGGCCCATTGCACAGTACATTGTGTGGGAAATTAAGTCTCTGGCTGTGAACTTCCTGTGCTGTGCAAGCTGCCTTGACTCTTTTTTATTGCTTCAGTGTTATTATCTCCTCCTGGAAATAAAAACAATCATGTTCTCACATTTGAGAAGCCAAAACATTCCCAGATAACAAACTGGTTGAAAGTTTCTTTTGTTTCCCTTATTAAGTGAAAAAATATGTTTTGAAATTAAAGTAAACCCTAAATTAACATCAAAGCCCATCAAATTAGCTGAGCTGTCATACGCATGACAATGTTGGGTTTTCTTTTTTTTTTTTTTTTCCTCCTGTGTAAAATACACAATCTAAATTGCTTTCCTATTTATTGTTCCTTCCTTGGAATTAATTTTTGCCACAAAATATG
Source organism: Actenoides hombroni (assembly GCA_024336885.1). Taxonomy (NCBI): domain Eukaryota; kingdom Metazoa; phylum Chordata; class Aves; order Coraciiformes; family Alcedinidae; genus Actenoides; species Actenoides hombroni. The sequence continues at coordinate 81,302,858 of WUAM01000431.1, read as the reverse complement.
TTAATTTATTCAAATGAGACATGATTTTTGAATGTTTAACTGGCAAAAGAACTGCTTTCCTGCTGAAAGACTAAGATAGAAAATAACATTTGTTTGAAAAGTATTTCTCAAAAATATATCCCGTTTCCATTTTAGCACAGAATTGACCAATTCTTTAAAAGTAGTTCCGGGAAAGTGTACCATAAGAAGGGAAATTTTGCTTATTCAACATATTCTCAAGCTCAGTTTTAAATTTGAGAGTAATATATGATGTTGTGCAGCCTATATCACCTTCAAGAAAGAATTATCATTAAATAAACAATTTTTCATCATTTCTTCATGATCCAAGCGCTGTGTGTTACATCATTGTCGTCATCATCATTATCCTCATGATGTTGATAAAAGGACTAATGATCAATACTAACTGATTACAACTCAATTAGGGAGGATCTTTTCAGTGTAATTTTTTTTTTTTAATCTTGCCTCTTCCAGTCCTTCCCCATCTTCAAGTGAACTTATTCTGTTCCACTATTTAATGTGTTTAATTAGCATACTGGAATATAAGTAAAAATCATAATTTAATGTGCATGCACCATTCCAGGGTGAATGTTCCACTTCCCTTGGACAACAGTAGTGTATAAAGATCATCAAAAGAAAATCCAAACTCTTGCTGTTAGATTTTCTGAGAGCTCTTAATGTAAATTGCAATTCAGGTTTCCATATAGTGGCTATCTAGAAGCACTGTAAAGATGTCCAGGAAAAGCATCAGTTACCAAGCAGTAGAGTGGAAGGAACCTCCTAATACATTCAAATCATCACTTTATCCAGTCTGTTTGCACAGACTTCCCTTGTATCTATGCTGTTGTTTTTCTTCCAATTTTATCTGTGCAGTCTTTGGGGCAGGTGTGGTTTGGTACACACAGTACCTTGCTCTGTTTTCTATGGTTGATAGTGCTCAACAGTGTTATCATAACACAAATTGTTGTTGCTGGTAGGGACTGCACTGAATGCTCTTTGGGTATCTGCAATTCTGACAAGCGGTAACACAGTACTATCAGAGAGGAAATCAATATTTCATATTAGTTAATGATTAAATTATGGAAATCCTTCCCTTAATGCCATTTCTTAACTAAAGTCACCATAAATTGTATTCTGTTCAGCTCATCTTTCAGTGGCACTCTTGAGTTACACCTTCCTGACATTTAGATATTGGAATATTAAACAGATTTCTCTTTCCAGTCCAGTCCAACACTTTGTTCACAACTCAGGCCATCTGGGAATGTCTACCCATTAATGCTCTGGGAGGCACTGTTAAGACTTTGCATATTTTAAAAAGTCAGAGAAAATGAGAACTGCAGGAAGACCAACACATCACATGCACATTATATCAGTAGATTTGACATCAACATTATTACTTTTTTCCAGTGGTATTTTGCATTATATTTTTTGCCCTTCGCTCATCTATTTATTTTTTTTAAGACAATTTGCAACATTTTTTTTTTTATAGCTGACATTTTGTGGGTTGTATAGTGTGTTGTTGAGAGTTTTAATAATACGTGGTGAAGTTCCAGGCTAGTCATTCTCATTTAATCACTTTTATACAGCAAAGGTTTTTATTCTATAGTAAGTGTGCTGTTGGCATTTCAAGAATCACAGAGAGGCCAGTAATTTGGGTGCAAGCAAAATTTTTTTTTAAACGGTTCCTGTAAAGATAATTCAGATTAATGGGCCATTTACAGTCTTGCTAACTTACTAACTGGCTATGTACTCTAGGTAATCAGGGTGACATTACTGCCGGCACAAAAATGACATCTCGTCATCAGAAATTTTCTTCATTGGCACAGAAAATGCCAGGCACATCACCTCTGACTGTGTGGCCACCACATCTATTAACCTTATTGATTTGGAGTCATGCTGTGCCACACTGGAAAACTACTCCCTGCTGTAAGACTCAAGTGGATCAATCTTGAACCATGAACAAAAACTCAATAACAAAATGTAGTAGGCACCTTTCTCCATTAAGTATTCCTCAAAGTAAATTACATTAGAGAACATCACCATGAGGAACTTCCCGTGGGATTCTGTGATCTCCCTGATATTAACAGTGACAAATAGCAAAATAGGAAGGAAAAGATGTGCATATTGCTAAAGGTACTTTATATCACTTGATTTTGTTCTCAGATATCTTCCTATTGTGATATTTTAATTTTGCTGAAACTCAGTTCCCCTTTTGAAATTTTAAAAATCTAACTTACTGTTTGCTTTTAATGATCATTGTCTCTGGAAAGTCATACAGCAACAGACAGTTCTGAAAAGGAAAGTTTTTCTTTCCTGTATGAGCCCTTCAGCATTTTCATGTATTTATCAGCACTTATTTTTGAGACCCTTATTGTGATGGGGCTTGAAAATAAAACAAGCCATCTAACTCCTTTCAGCCTCGTACAGTTAACAAAGACAACAACAAAAGGAGTTCCAGAGCTTCATATTTCCTGGCAAAAGATAGAGGACTGCAGCAAGCCCCATTCATATTTAAATGTTGCTGCCTTTGGAATTGAAAGTCCATCTTTCATGTTATCATTTCCGTTCCTTACTTTTTTGTTGGTGCTTGCCGGCAATGAAAACGATGTCCCAAACATTAGTGTGACTCTTCAGTTCAGCCTGCAGAACTTCTGTTCCTTGAAAATATTTCTTGTCACAGACAACCAAGGCTTTCTTAAATAACAGTTGCACATTGTTACAGTTTTCAATTGTCTTGGAAAACTCGTTTAGGACAAGAAAAATGTGGGTACAACCACTTGTGCACATCTGAAAATGACTGGTTACAGCTGGGTAAGTTTTATTAAAGTCAGTGGGACACCCCCCCCCCCTCAGGAAAGATTACTTCCATGAGTAAGGGGTACAAGAAGGGACAGGATTGTTTATGTTGCTCAGTGCTGTAACAGTATGTTTGCCGAATGATCTGAAAACTTGACAGCTAAAACAGGCATAGAGTTTAATTTTGAATTTTGTTTTGATGTTAATGAATAGAGCAAAGCTCATGTAAAGTACTCCTTGCACTGTGTTCAATCATGCCGAATATCTACATATTTATCTATATTAAACATTTTAGTATTTTCTTTCAAAGAATATTCTGGATTATGCAAAGGAGGAAAAATAAAATGCAATGACATGTTAGAAAGTATTATCAGTTACTTGGAAAAAGGTGATTTATCAAAGCCACATAGAAGTCTGGAAAGTATTCTTTTTATTCCTTAGGAAATAACCCTGGGTTTCTAATTAATATCACGAAATTAAGGCCATTTATCTGAAAAACTGAAAAAAGATCTATATATGCTCCAAAGTTCAGTGTTTGTCCCTGAGCTCTAACATGGGATAGACTGTGTGAAAGTCTAACATGGGATATACCATATATCATCTCTATTTAGAGCCCCTAGGCAGGAAGTATGGATAAAAAAAATAATCAAAATTACTGTTTTTCTTTACTGAAAGCTCTCTAAGGAATTCATTGGAATGAGTTCTGTCTGCCCATCTAATTGATAATTATTTAATTAGCAATTTATAATGATAATGGGATTTTACCCCCCACCAGTCCATCTTGTCTGTAAGAAAAATATAAGTAGACAACCTTATGTATTACTTTACCACTTTTGGCAGTTGGCATAAGATATTGTGGGCCAGCGTTGCGATTCCCTACAGTTAAACCATAAAAGCAATGTATTCATATATTTCCTTTGCCCACAGTGTTTCCTTTTCTCATTACTGTGGGTGACTGGCATTCTCACAATGTGTGTGGGTGCACAGGCTTGTTGTGTCACCATGGACAGTTCTAAGAGCAGCTTCATTAGTTCTTTTTACAACAAAAGCTAGGGGTTTTTTCCTGCCTTCTCTTTCTTTCCCTTAGTTGGCATGCGGGTTGAATTTTTCTTGGACCCCCTGCTTGACTTTTTTTTTTTAGAGTTCCTTTTGAACAGTGCAGCAGTGTGAACACTAGGAATTGTAACTGATAGACTGTTTGCAGGAGAACTCATGAAAGTTCTCTTTGTTCACTTCACATCAACCAGGTTTATGCAGACCCTCCCCCACCTCAGCCAAACAGGGAAAAGGAAATCCACTTTTAATTATACATTGATGGGAATCACTGTATAGTGAAATTGCATAAAGTGGAGAATGCCCACTTTATCCTCTTTTATCTAAGAATCCAAAAGAAACATTGGCGTAAAAAAAAAATGGATATGCAAGCATAGACTCCCCAATATATAGCCAGGCCTGACTAATTTAAATCAATTTGCCAACTTCATTTCCAGTTCTGATAAAAGTTTTCAGCAGCAGCTTTGCACGGTGACTGTCTTGTCTTTAGGCCTTGAGCTTGGAAGGTCTTATTTTTGAGACCTTACAATTTTCCCCCCGACCCTTCCCCCCCCCCCCCAAAAAAAAAAAAAAAAAGTGTTTTTTTTAATGTGGAACATAAGATTTGCAAGTGTAAGGCATTTTCAAAATTTGAACTGAAGATATTGATGGGTTTTTTTTTCCTTTTTCTCCCTCAGACAAGCATATTCAAGGAATTGTGTAGAAGATTCCTAAGAGCAAAAAGAAAGGAGATCTGTCTGGTGGCAGAATGAAAAGATTACACAACCTTGTGAGAAGTGTAAGTAAACAAGAGAAGCACTTTGTGTTGTTTTATGTTGTTGTACCCAGTAAAATTAATGGAAAAATTATCAGCAGTACTACAGGGACCTCCAAGATTATAAATAATTTTAGTAATCTGCTAATAAATATGTAATGGTAATTCTCTTAGACTTTTTAAAATTAATATCACACGATACCATCAATACAGAGATGACAATGCAGGATATTCAGCTTTACTGTGTATACTATTAAAGTTTACTATGGTTATATTCGCCTTTTGAATCTTCCAGTACAGAAAAGAAATACTAGCAGTTTTCTCAAGTATTTAGTCAGGAGAGGAAATTTTTTTGACAGTGTTCTAGAAGGTAGTTTTCTTTATTCTTTCTTAAATGGCTTTAGTTTAGTTGTCCTAATTAATTTATTTTCTACATTTTGGGCAACTGTTTTTTTTTAATATTTCCTGAGAGAAAAGATGTTAACACCTGTGAAAGAAGTGTTGTGAAGTCCAAAGAAAGATCAGTCTACCTAGAAACAGCTTATGATACTTACAAGTAGACAAGAAAAATGTTAGCTAAGGATATAATTAAGCAGAGTCATGTAAAGGGACTGGGGGAGGAAGGGAAAAGATCTCTGTGGATGTTAGGAGGCATTTTGGCCTGCCAAATGAAAGAAGGCAGGTGATGTTGATAAATCTCACCTCATAGACAAAATCCTGATTACATCAAGGTCAGTGCACCGAGGATGCATTGCACTGGTGGTGGGCTCACGTCTTAGGAAACCCAATCTAGGCACACGTCTAGGTAAAGCATAGAAAACACCACCAATACTGGCATATGCTCCTCTGCTGCATGATTAAGTAACAAATGTGCAACTAATAGTCCTTTTGTCCCCATTAAGAATGGGACTTCTCCTCTCCTATCTCACTACTTTCCAAGATTTTCTTCCAAGACCCCTTCAAAAATAAGTTTTTCCTCAGCTTTGTACTTGATAAGCATTAATTGATAATTCATTCCTTTCCTCACCTGCAGTCCCCCAAGTTATCTGCAGAAGTGTGTAGTGACAACAGAAGTTTTAAAAAGACCAGGATTTTTCCATGGCTTTTTTGTTTTGTTTACTTATCAGAGCCAAGAGCCCTCATGAGTTTCCAATTTGAACATAAGTTTGAATCCAAGTTTGTGAGATTACATGAGTCAGTCCGTTAAGGATCTGCTGTACCAGAATGGGAAGAACAGAATTTCCCAGATGCTCATAGTTTCAAAGAAGCAATAAAGAAAACAAGACATAGAGTCAAACACTAACTCTTTTGGATTATTTTTTTTTTTTGGCAAAACTAAGGTACCTTATTATGTTATACCACATGAGGCAATTTGAAAAGGTTCATTAATCAGTCCCCTGGGAAAAAAAGGAAGGAATCTTAAAACACAAGATCCCAGTCTGATCCCAGGACTGAATCTAAAATTATTCAGAATAGGCAGCAAGTCAGCTTCCAACCAAATGAGCTTTCACTGTGGCCAACCACTAAATGACACAGAAGTGTAGAAATTAAGGCCAAAGTAGCTGTGGCAGGAGTATATATTCTTTTAGGTCTGAGGAGGCTGAACCATGCAAAGAAGCCTCAAGAAAAAGACTACAGGAGAACAACTGATGCACAGCAGGAGTTGCCTGGAAGTGGTACCTCTCTGCCTGCTGTGAGGGAATCATCCAGGGAGAAAAAGATGGGAATGAAACTGACTTGGGAAAAGGGTGAAGTGTGGGGGGGAGGGGGTGCTGAGAATAAAAAGATAGCTCAGAAATATGTTAAAAAGTAAACGTTAGGTTTGATTGTTCTGGTTCGCTTCCTTCTTACATCCATACTGGAGGTTATTTAAGAGAGTCCTCAAAGACCAGTCTAGGGTTTGCTGCTGAGAGTAAAGCCACTGAGATGGATAATGTTCTTACAACAAAAGAGATTTTTTAAAAAAACGTAGGAACATTTTCTTGTCATGACTGCGTTGTCTGGATTTTCTATAGCTCTCCTGGCAATAGACCAGGGCCACTCCTTGCTTTCAGTGAAGTTATTCATTCATTTCCTCCCTCATTCAGCTTAGAATCAGGACTTTTTTCTTTAAAGTTCAGAAAGATGTAGTTCAGCAAGTTTCCTTCTGTGGAGAACTTAGGAGCACTGTTTGAGAGAAAAGCCCTTGAGGCTGACATGCTTTAGTTGGAGTTCTGCTGAACTGAATTTACACATTAAGTACTGTACCTGCTCCTGCCTGCTAAAGCGTCCCTTGTTTAAAACTACATGTATGTGTAAATAAAGGAAAATGGGATACAGCCTTAGGATTTATGCTGTGTCATCTGTGAACGGGCCCTTTGGTCTGCATGGGGAGCCAAGAATTGCTGGATTGTGGATATGCAAGCCATACTGTCCTTTCTCAGTGGTATGCTCCTGCAACAGTGATTGAGAAGGCAGACCCATACCACTGGAAAATTAACCAAGCCAAACTTCTCACGGCTGGATTTTTCTAGTTTAAGCTTACTTTGGGACCAGGGCTAATGTAAAGCAGATTTAACATATGTAAGATATAAGCCCATAGGTTCTGCAATAATCTTAGGTCTCCCTGCAAAAGCATTCTCTTTCAAATAATGAAATATTATTATTAATAATGAGGAGACAGATCTGTACTGCTTACTCATGTTGATGAAATATTGCCCAAATGCAAAATCCTCACAAAGGTAAGGATGTGTAACTGGGCTTTAGACTCGTAAGTAACACTAACAATTAAACACTCATCTGGAGCAGATGTCCTGAATACAATCACTTCAGTCTTTAGTGACAGTTTTCAGGCAACCGCTGCCAAGTCTGTGGACATATAAACGAGATGAGAATTTGTCCACTTGTGTTTCTATACTGTGCTTGGTTGCCTATAGCCAAGAAAGCTGGCTTCTATTAATGGAAAAGCCTTTGACAACGACACGTATCTTTTTGCAAGAATCTGAAAAGCAGTGACAGATCAGGAACCCCATTTTGATACTCACTGTACATTTTTCTTTTCTCCCTAGTTCAACCATACTCAATTTATTAAGTTGGGTCAGTTAGGTCAGGCAGCCTTATAATTATCTCCCAGGACCAAAGCTCTGGCTGAACTTTTAGTTCAGAATATTGTATCTTTGCTGGGACCTGGTGGGGTTATCCTCCATTTCACTTCAAAATTATGAGGACCGATTCTTCTGTGCTTGTGTATATTTTGTATACCTGCCAAGTCCTCTCCTTCCATTCCTTCAGGTAGTCTCAGAAGTGACTGATTATAAATGCTGATCTGACTCTGTAAGCTTTCAGCAGCACACCTGAGGTTCCCGTTTTCTTTCATGGTGAACAGTTTTTCTTTCTTTCTTTGACTTTTTTGAGGAACTGATTCCAAAGATTTTATTCACAGTAGTTAACAGGTGTGAATTGGTGTTTGCTAGCGTAAGTGTCGTGCTGGGTAGCCCTTTGTTCCCTTCCTGCTGCTTCCCTGCTCTATTATGGCAAAACTTACTTTAATAGGACTTTTAAAAATGGTTTGTAGAGTGTGTATTTTTAAAGCATATTATGGAATAAAAGTGAATACCTATCAGAAAAATGTGTTCCTATGAACCTCTAACAATTGAGCGGATCCCTTGATTTCAATGGACACACTCCAGAACAAGGGACTTGTACCACCTGAGCAGGAGTGCTAGAATCTGGCCCTCAACAGATGCAGTTTTGTTTCTGCCAGCATGTGCCAATTAAAATGATTCTGCTGTAATAAAATATCAGGAGACAGAGAAGGAACCGCCGTGAATTGAGGCAACACTGAACAGTTAAGCATCTTTTCGGCTGACACAGATCCTGTGCTCCATTGGTGATCGATGGTAATAATGACATCCACTTTCCAAGGTAGTGCAGGGCTGCTGAGGGCTGATTCTGATGCCAGTGGCTGGTGTGAGTTGTTCAGGGATATTCAAAGACCATGTTGGATGGGCGGCAGGAAGATCTGAAACCACCAGAGATGTGGAGCAGAAATAATAGGAGAAATAATAGGAGAAGTGGTAAGAATGATACCATTTCCAGAATGTCTGAATTAAGAAGGAAGGCAGGAGAGGCTGAGCTGTGTTTGAAATACTTCATCAGCTCAGTACTAAGTAATTGTACACCATTTCAGCTACTAGTGCCTTGAAAATGATAATGAACAACTGCAAATTTTAGTTCTACAGTTCTTAAAAGGGGGGGGGTTCGATGGGGGGGAAGTTTCTTCTGATAAGTAATTTCCTTTAGACAAGAATACATAAACTGTTAAGTCTCCAACTCTTTACACCTGCTTCATGCCTTTGTAACATGACCCAACTTCATGGATGTTTCTCTTGATTTCCATAACTTGAGTGGAGACTGAATCCTACACTCAAAGAAAATTCTTATTTAAGAAAAACACTAGCGATAAGAATGTCTATGCATTTTGGCTATTTTTGTTTTCCTGTTTCTCTTTACTGTGGCTACTGTTGCTTGTTTTCATAAGAAGCATAATGTTTGTATTTGCTGAGTCTTTCAGTAATTACAAGTCAATTTCCATATTGGTAGCTGTGACAGAATTTCAAGCTGATTTCAGTGTTACAGAATTTACAAGATTTTACTATTTTAATTGTGATATTTGCCCCTCACAGCTCAATTTCTTTCTTTATTTTCCTACTTGAGAGTTTTCTTTCTGGGTTTATATTTTTTCATACATGTCTGTTTAAAAACTGATTGGAATGGGAGAAATGCAACATCAAACAGCACAAGAAAACAAAACAACAAAGTAAAAATGCATATAAAAAAGAGGACTTTGCTACACCACTGATGTCCCAGGGTGCAGCACTCCTATACTTGTATTTTACTTCTTATTTTCCCCGTAGATTTTGCAACAAACTTTGCAAAATACCTGGTGCTGGCAGAAGCAGGAATGACAACTTGATAAAGAGAAAAAAGGTTTATTCTTTGAGGTAGAGAGCAATTCAAAACAGAAGGTCTCTGTGAACCTAAAGAGGTTTGTTCCCAGTAGCTGTATCAGAAATAGCATGTCCAGCAGGAGTAGGGAAGTTATTGTGCCCCTGTACTCAGCATGGGTGAGGCTGCAGCTTGAGTATTGTCTTCAGTTTTGGGCACTGCAGTGTAAGAAAGACATTGAGGTGCTGGAGTGGATCTAGAGAAGGGCAACAAAGCTGGTGAGGAGACTGGAGACCATGGCTTATGAGGACCAGCCGAGGGAACTGGGATTGTTTAATCTGGAGAAGAGGAAGCTGAGAAGAAACCTTATTGGTCTCTCCAACTACCTGAAGGGAGGTTGTAGTGAGGTGGGTGTTGGACTCTTCTCCCAGGTATCCAGGGATAGGCCAAGAGGAAATGGGTTTAAGTTGCACCAGGGGAGGTTTAGGTTGGATATTGGGAATTATTTTTTTTCCTGAGAGAGTGGTGAGGCCTTGGAACAGGCTGCCCAGGGAGGTGGTGGAGTCACCATCCCTGGAGGTGTTCAAAACTGTGTAGATGTGGCACTTCAGGACATGGTTTAGCAGTCCTGATAGTATTTAGTAGAGGGTTGGACTTGATGATCCTGAAGGTCATTTCCAACCTTAATGATTCTGTGATTCGATGAAGTGGGAATCAAATCTAGAAGATCCATTTTGTAAAGTAAGGCATTGGAAAAGATACATCAATTTAGCCAGTGTCTGGTGAAATGAAAAGCCTGGCAGAAATGCTATTGCACAAATTATTTTAAAAAGAAAACAGTCTTTTGTTGAAAGTGAAACATTTTCAACAAAATCTTCCTATTTTTTAACACAAAGGTTTGCTTTTTCTATAAAGTCCGATGTGGATGCTGAAGGAGGAGGAATGTGGTCCTGTATCCCTTCCCCACATGCACGCTCACATTTCAACATCCAGAATAATTTTGCCCAGAATAAGACATTTTGATACAAACCATTTTCTCAAAAATAGTAATGTGATGGTTTTTGAATAGTTAGAAGAAAAATCAACATTTTGAAAGTTGATACAAAGTAGCTTGTATCCTCCAGATAGCTCTATTCATGTATTCTTTAGCTGTCAGAAGAGAAACTGTAGTTCAGCAATTACCTGCATTACATTTACATCTTCCTTTTTCTGTTAAATCATGCACACACATTTTCAATTTATTAGCACTGGATAAGTGGCCAACTATGTCTGGAAGCCTTGTAATGTGTAAATTACCCTAGCCAGTTCTAAGAAGGGATGTGTGTCCATGAAAGTGAATTACTTACAGATCACAAAAGAAACCACCTTTTCAAAATTATCTCAGATGGTCTAATTATCTGAAAAAAGTAGGATTGATTTTGTACTGTTGAAATTTGTTAATATCCTCCAAAAAATGCTCGTGGCATTTTTGTATGCACAGCAGGAAAATCAGTATGGAACTGGAACTTGTTGTTAATAAAACTTGAAAAGCACAGCTTAAGGTCTTAGCTGAACTATAAATGGTTTAGGCCTCTCAAGCCTACACACTGTTTTAGGGTGAGAACACATGGAAAAGACACATGAAAGGTAATTACAGAAAAATTTGGGTTCAGGGTATTGATAATAATTAGAGGTGAATAATGCCAATTTGAAAACTTGACACTCCAGAAATGGCAAAGCAAAATAATCACTAACATGTCTGAAATTCATATTACCTGTCCAAGTAGTTTTCTTTCTCCTTTTGTTGAGTGCACAGTATTGTTCATTTCAATGAGATATTGCAGACTGATACTAGACACTCAATTCCCCCTTCTTCAGACAACAGGGATTTAAATATACATTCAGTTCTGTAAATGGTAGGTCTATCATGAAACTCCTTTTTAACTCTATATTTAAAGTCACATACCTGATCCCCTTCTATGACCAGGTGACCCTCCCAGTGGATGAGGGAAAGGCTGTAGACATTGTCTACCTATACTTCAGTAAGGCCTTTGACACCATCGCCTGTAGCATTCTCCTGGAGAAGCTGGTGGCTCATGGCTTAGACAGGTGTACTCTTCTCTGGCTTAAAAACCAGGTGGATGGCCAAGCCCAGAGAGTTGTGGTTAATGGAGTTAAATCCAGTTGGTGATCAGTCACAAGTGACTCCGTTTTGGGGCCAGACTTGTTTAATATCTTTATCGGTGGTCTGGGCAAGGGGATCAAATGCACCATCACTAAGTTTGCAGATGTCACCAAATTGAGCAGGAGTGTTGATCTGCTCAAAGGCAGGAACGCTCTGCAGAGAGATCTGGACAGGTTGATGATGGGCTGAGGTCAGTGGGTTGAGGTATAACAAGGCCAAGTGCTGGGTCCTGCAGTTTGGTCACAACAACCCCAGACAATGCTACAGGCTTGGGGAGGAGTGGCTGGAAAGCTGCTCAGCAGAAAAGTACCCAGGGGTGCTGGTGGACGACTGGTTGAACATGAGCCAGCAGTGTGCCCAGGTGGCCAAGAAGGTCAACAGCATCCTGGCCTGCATCAGAAATTCTGTGTCCAGCAGGAGTTGGGAGGTGATCATGCCCCTGTACTTGGCACTGGTGAGGCTGCAGCTTGAGTATTGTGTTCAGTTTTGGTCACTGCAGTATAAAAAAAGACATTGAGGTGCTGGAGTGGGTCTAGAGAAGGGCAATGAAGCTGGTGAAGGGTCTGGAGACCAGGGCTTATGAGGAGCAATTGAGGGAACTCGGGTTGTTTAGACTGGAGGAGGCTGAGGAGAGACCTTATTGCTCTCTACAGCTACCCGAAAAGAGTTTGTAGTGAGGTGGGCGTTGGTCTCTTTTTCCCAAGTAACTAGTGATGGGATGAGAGGAAATGGGCTGAAGTTGCATCAGGGGAGGTTTAGGTTGGATATTAGGAAAAATTTCTATATTGAATGAGCACTGAAGCACTGGAACAGGCTGCGCAAGGAAGTGGTGAAGTCATCATCTTTGGAGGCATTTAAAAACTGTGTAGATGTGGCACTTCAGGACATGGTTTAGTGGTCCTGATAATATTTAGTAGAGGGTTGGACTTGATGATCTTGAAGGTCATTTCCAACCTTAATGATTCTGTGATATGCATGGTTGGTATATAATTAATAAGCATTTTGCATTATTCTGAAGAGCAAAAATGTGTACAGCTGTGGGTTTGTTTTTAATTTCTGATACCAGCACTGAATATTTATAAAAATGATAGTGCTACATGAGTAAGAAAAAAGATCTTTTGCAGAAGGTTAGATCAAAGATAATAAGGTTGGTGACCTACTGAAAATTGGTATCTACTTCTGTCTTAGATCAAGACTGAGTAGGGTTTTCTATCCCACCCCACT
>WUAM01000431.1:81264886-81283653 GCA_024336885.1 Actenoides hombroni | reverse complement strand
TATTCCTGATACAAGCCAGGATGCCATTGGCCTTCCAGGCCACCTGAGCACACTGCTGGCTCATGTTCAACCGGTTGACAACCAGCACTCCCAATTCTCTCTCCACCAGGCCGCTCTCCAGCCACTCCTCCCCCAGTCTGTATCGCTGCCTGGGGTTATTGTGGCCAAAGCGCAGGACCCTGCACTTGGTCCTGTTGAACTTCATACCGTTGGCCTCATCCCATTGGCCCAGCCTGTCCAGGTCCCTGTGCAGCGTCTTCCTACCCTCCGGCAAATCAACACTCCCTCCCAGTTTGGTGTCATATGCAAATTTACTGAGGGTAGACTCAATCCCCACATCCAGGTCATCAATAAAGATATTGAATAGGACTGGGCCCAGTACTGATTCCTGGGGTACACCAGTGGTCACCGGATGCCAACTGGATGCAGCACCATTCACCACCACTCTCTGAGGCCAGCCATCCAACCAGTTTTTAACCCAGCAAAGGGTGCACCTGTCCAAGCCGTGGACTGCCAGCTTTTCCAGGAGGATGCTGTGGGAGACTGTGTCAAAGACTTTGCTGAAGTCAGGGTAAACTACATCCACAGCTTTTCCCTCATCCACTAGGTGGGTCACCCAGTTGTAGAAGGATATGAGATTGGTCAGATAGGACCTTCCTTTCCTAAACCCATGTTGACTAGGCCTGATTGCCTGGTTGTCTTCTCTATGTTGCGTGATGGCATTCAGGATTAACCACTCCATAACCTTGCCAGGCACCAAGGTCAGGCTTACAGGCCTATAGTTCCCTGGATCCTCCTTCTGGCCCTGCTTGTGGATGGGAGTCACATTGGCCAACCTCCAGTCATCTGGGACATCCCTGGTTAGCCAGGACCAGTGATAAATGATGCAGAGCAGCTTAGCCAGTTCTTCTGCCAGCTCCCTCAGCACCCTAGGATGAATCCCATCCGGACCCATGGACTTGTTGGGATCTAAGTGACACAGCAGTTCACTAACTACTTCTTCCTGGATTACAGGAGGGGTATTGCAAAGAGTAATAAAAAGAGTCATCTCCCCTGAGGAGGTGTCCAGGATATAGAATTATGCTCAGCTCTTTTTGGTGGTTGATTTTCAGGGAAGAGGAGAGGGAAAACCTTTTCATTTCTATTGAAAAGCAGTTCAGAATGGATGTGGATGTATGTGATTTTACATGATAGTGTAGATCTAAACTGTTGTAAACAAGGAGGAATAACCTGTGTCCTGTTACGAGAAATTCTTTATTCTTCTCCCTTCTAACACTGAAGATCAGGCAAGGAAAGTTCATTGGGTGACCGAATAGGAAAGGATGGGCTCTCTGACAGGAAGGCAGTAGGATATATTTCTTTTGTAGTGGGAAGTTCTTGTTTTAAACACTATCTGTTTCTATGAGACTGCTTAGTGAAGTCAGGCTGTTTCTGCTAAAAGAAGAAAAGACATTTAACATGGGGGCCTACACAGAGTCTTTCAATATTTCTTTAGTTGTAAGAGCTGTTTGCTGTGTCTCCCTGAAGGTGATCTCTTGATTGGTTTGCAACAGCTATAAGGAGGAGCAAACCTGCACTGTGAAGAATATTTCTACATGACAAGTGTCTCCAAAGATCCACGTTGCCCCTGACCAGGCACATTTTTGCAATACAATCAATTATTGTCTTATTTTACAAACATCTGAAACAGCCTTACAAGACAACTTTTTACTTTTTTTTTTTTAAGTTGAGAATAGACACAATGTCCTCTTTTTGCTAGTCCGCCCATTCCCACACGGTCACAAAAGCATTGTCATCGGGCTGAGCCTCCAACTGTGACTCTGACCTCTGTCCTTCCTGGCCAGTAAAAACATCAGTCAATACTTGAGATCCTGACAAACAACAGGCTTTGATGAGAGTACCCTAAAGCCTCTAATGCTCTAAAACTCTGGTAGCTTAAAAAAAAAAAAAAAGGCATCCCTGGATGGATTCCTGACCAATATGACTCTCAAAAAAACCCACTCAGTCTATTTCTTTTGTAAATAAGGTGACTAAGAGGTTAGTATAATGCTATCCCAGTCAGTTCACTTTCTTCTTTCTCTATCTTCAGATATACATAGAGCACAGACAGCAAATCTTCTGGGGCAACTCTGACTGTGAAAAAATTTGGGGATTCTTATCAGGGAAAAATAATAAAACATATTCGGATAAGGGAATCTGAATTGAAATGACAACATTTAAATCTGGGCTGGTTTTACTACTATGTTCCATTGACCTGCTAAGTTGCCTTCTCGAAGTTTTGTTTCAGGCTATCTTGAAATATCTGGAGATTCATGGTAGAAAATAGAATATGAGGAATACTGGATACTTTAGTAACTAGCGCAGGTACAATGAATTCTTAAATGGACCCAAAGTGAAACATAGTGATTCAGTTCAAGAAACCAGACTTAAACATCTCAGTAGTGTAATATTGTTATATTGTATTTTTAATTTTTAAAATTATGTTATTTCTGTTCCATTAACAAGCAATGTTTGTATTTTTGTATTCATCACAGGAGAGTAAATATTATACAAAAGAAAAAAATCCCATTTATATTTATCAATTTCAGACCTGGCAACAATTATGCGTACTTTTTGACTTTTCAGATTCATTTATTGTATTTAAAAAGTATACAGTGAACCTGGAAAACTCTACTTAATAGAATAAACCAGCATACATAAAAACCATCTGATAATATTTACCTGAATTATTGTATTTTTTAATAGATCTTGACATCAGCTGGCAGAATAAATGTATTGTGCTTACTTTGCCACTAGATAAGTAGTAGATGACACTGGTTCTCTGGAGTGAGAGAAAAGCTAGAGTAAAGGCTCAGTTGTCCTGTGATGGGGACCACAGGATCCCTTAATGAAAGTACAAATCTAATTGCATGTTCTTCTCCCTGTATTCAATCAGTATAAGCACTGGAGAGGTATTGGCACTTGCATGTATGCTATTCTGCTGGTGAGGTATTTTTCATTGCCTCCAGAAGAGCTCAGAGTAACTACACTCCTAATCCAGCTGTGTCAGATAGGAGCCTTCACACAGATTAACAATTCCAGATTGCCATCAGCCTAAAATTGAATGTAGATCTGCATAAGAAACACAGTTTCTGGCTAGTAAAACTCTTCAGACATATTTCTGTATTTTTCACTCTCTTTTGGGATGATCAGGAATCTTATAAAGAACAGAAAGGAATGAAAATGAAACATGAGGTAAGGGATTTAAGTTCAAATCCCTGCTCTGAACAAGCACATTGTGACAAGATAAACCTTTGATTTGCAAAATAGTGAAAAGTAATTCATGAGCCAGTGTGAACATGTAGTTTTCCTGCTTCATTCTATACCAGTTCCCTAGGGCTTCAAAATTTAAATAAAAGTTTCTGCCTTTCTGCCTTCTGTTGTTAAAATTTTCTGTGAGCTGTTATTCTCTTTTTGAGTGTTTACCTCTCCCCTGTGGTGACCAGAGCATTTGGGGAGTACCATCTACCAGCAGATAAACTCAAAAAACTTTCACAGAGCTGTAATTAAGCTATGAATTAGGAAAACTATAGATGTGAGTATTTTCAATTTAAGCAATGATATTTTTTTCTTTGTATTTTTACTTCATGCAAAATTTCAGAATGCATGCTGTATCATCAGTCTTTTTGTTTCTTAAAACACCTTTGAATCCTCATGAAAATTAGGAATAATGTATCTAGATTTCTTTTCCTGCCTGCAGGAAAGGAAAGAAGAGTCATGACAGAAACTGCAATGTCTAGTTTTAAACATTTAGTAAATTTTCAAATGTAAAACCAGGTAGAGTATGAAGTAGATTAATACTTCTCTTTGCAGTAATATATAACTGAAATTAAATACTGCTTCTGTAAGTGGGAGAAAAACAGACATTTTCATAGATTTTTGTATTAAAAACTCTGAAGACATTTCTGTAATGATGTAGAGTAACTTCATAACTTTGGATTTTGCTGAATTAATTCCTACTTGAACTAGAGTATAGCTTGTAGAAAAGAATCTAGTATCAACTAACATCCTTAGCAATGCTTAAATAACAGGATTATAACTACATTATTCTAAGAAATGAAGGCAAATTCAGTAATGACAAGCTATGCTACACATAGTCACAAGTGCACCAAATTATATCCAGCTCTTTAAATGCTACTGTAGAACAAATCAAATTTTAGAAGTATATATGAAATATATTATTTCCTTGTTTTCAATTCTGTAGGGTTTTCTTTAAACATATTTTAAAAGAACTGGATCAACTCCTTCTAACCAGAGATGTTAGCTCCTGTCCTCTAAACCAGTCATGCCCACATCCAAGAGACTTCCATGGCAGGATCATTTTGTAGGGTATATAGTATGACTTCAGTGAAAGCAACTTACACATGCGGAAGTCTTCACAAAGTAAAAAAAAATAAAAATAACAAACCAACCAACCAAAAACAATTGAAAAATAAAGACTGTGCATACATGCACAAATTTTGATTGCTCTCAGCAAATTAAGTTCCCGGTGTTAGGAAAGTTTTATTACTGTTTTCAGTGAATATGTTTAAAGTCAGTCTGGTAGAAGTGTTTAAGATAACAAGATAGACATGAGAAAGTTAAGGAGTTAGCAACAGGTTGCCTAAGAATACCAGGGGCCTTACAGTGATCTGAAAGTATTTGACAGCTATTATTCTTCACTTAGGAGAAGTGGCCCACCCCAGGAGCAATGAACAGACAAATCATATGGTATCATGTTCCTTCTTGGTTGATGCATGACCTCTTGCGCAGATACAAAAGTGTCTTTTTATTTGTTTGAGGAAGTGCACAACTGAATACAGAGGTGAAAGGGAGGACATTTCTCTTTTCTCTTCTCTTCTCTTCTCTTCTCTTCTCTTCTCTTCTCTTCTCTTCTCTTCTCTTCTCTTCTCTTCTCTTCTCTCTCTTCTCGGTTTTTGGGGGTTTTTTGGGTTTGTGGGTTTTTTTTGTCTTAAAGCCATTTTAGAGCCTGGATGGCTCATTTGATCAGATGCTGGCTTTTCATCACAGGGAAAAGCAGCAACTCGTGTCTAGTCTCAACCATTGTATTCAGAAGTAATCTTCATGGGATGCTTATAAAATGTTTATATTGAAATGAGTACAGGGATTCCTGGTTTAGTATTTACTGGTCAGTACAGTGAAGAAGAACACGGAACTGCCAACTAATGTATATATAGGTGAAAATTAAGTGTCCTGAAAGGGATTTTTGAAAGTGCAAAATTCATGCAAATACCTAGCTAAATGAATAGTAGACAGGTGACTGCTAAAAACCATATCTTCCCTGTCAAATCAAAATCAGAAAGTACAGCAAATCCTTCTGAATCAGTAAGTGCTATAAAAATCTCTGTGGAGATTTATTTTTATGCACAAAAGGGTAAAATCCAGTGTTCATTGAGACAGATGAAGAAATCAGTGAATTAAATATATATTCTTCTGTGCTTCTTCTGTCACTTTTGAAATATTATATTGGATCAGATCCTTGGCTGAATGACAAATCTGATTAGCCCCAATCATTGGGTTTTTTTGTAAATCAGATAGTAATATGTAATTATATAACTTTTTTGAAGCTAAATCTGTCATTAATTGAGTTCCATGTGTTGCCTCAACTGAGAAAATGGCTCAAAAATATTCACCTACATTTTAACATGAATTGGGATTCAGCTGGGTATAAATGTAGCAGAAAGAAAAGTTATGTAATGAATGCAAGGCTACCTGAGCACCTTCCTAGACTTCATTGCCCTCAGGTAGAATCAAACTTGATACAGGGGTTATTTAAAGACAGCTTTTAATGTATTTAGGTAGCTAGCCACAGTTCATGTGATATCAGTCCTGTGTTACTATCTGTTTAAAGAATTACAATCATATGATCACATCATACTGAATTTTCAGTACACCCAGAAAAACAATTTGCGGTTTTTAACTGTAGTCCAAGGGCAAGTTAATTCATGGGATTTTCTTCTTGTAGGTGTAATAATTATTAGGAGCCTGGCAAGTTAAAACTGAGTATCAAAAATTGTTAGGCTTTCCATGAGCTAATTGTTGGAAGGCATATTAAAATTCATAAGCTCCTTTAAAAACACAGTAACTTAGTTTCAAGTTTTATAGAATAGTCAATTTTTTGTCAGCCAGTTAGATTCCACATATATACGTACAGACCTATGGCATCCTATGGGTGCAGATCCACTACAGAGAACCTCCCTCATTCCTGTTCTTTGCTTATTTTGCACACTTCAGAGCAGAGAAGGGACCCCAGGGGTGGGTTAGCGATGGTCTTCATCCTTAGCCACTGGCCTTCAGAGTTGCCAGTTTGCATTTACAGCAGTACTAATAGCACTTTTCTTCTGTAGAGGAAAGTTATCTAGGAGGCTGCAAGCCTCTTCTCACCCCCCTGGGATGGTTTCACTTCAGTCCGTGCCTTCCAAAGAGCAACTTGCAAGTGGCATGGCCTACTGCTTATATAGTAATTTATGAACTCAGCGGTGAGTAAAATTGTTGTGTATTTTCCACTCTTGCAGTTTCCAAGTGTTGGTTCCTCTGTAATAGCCTGCCTTTTGAATGGAAGTAATGGTTGGAGGGGAGGAGGGCTATGCCCATTTATTCCTTGGTTTCTCTTCTACAGCTGCCAAGAAGAGAATAAATTGTAGTGGTGTCTTTTGTGATGTGGACATCTGCCCACTGAATCTGGATAAGCCCACCAACATGTTCTATGTAAGTCACCAGACAACCATCACATGGTAATGACTTTCAGTTACCAAGGACTTGTCCAGATTTGAACCTTTGACCCACAGCTAAAAGTGTTTCTATAACTTACTGTTCCCCTGAGCTCACCAGTACCTCACCAGTTCACACTTTGATGAATACAGTCAGAGAAGAATAAAAACACTCTGCAGAGGATACTGGTTTTCTGCACCAGATTCTGGAATCAGTTTTTGCACTGCATTTTCTGTAGCTTCAATACCATCAGCATAAAGAGAAGTCGTATAGTAATATAAAAATGATCTACACCAGCTCTTGGCAGAAACCATTGATCTTTTTTATTTGTTTATATATATTTATTATTATTATTTTTTAATGTGTACCTCCTCACTGCTGGCTTCTGGAAAAGGCTGCCTTGCAATTTGTAAACGTAATTAGATGATACAGAGATTGCTGTTGCATGGGGTGAAGGATCAGTTTCTTAATACTTGCCTGTACTGGAAGTAGAACTAGGAAAGGTCTACAAATTGTGTGGCATTTTGAAGCAAACAGGAGACTGAACAGCAAGTGTTGTTTTCACATACACCAATATAAATATGGATCACTTGGTCTTTGAAAGCAGTGGAAATGCTGATGTAACAGCAGAATCTGACCCACTGGTTTAAACAGACCTTTTACAGGTGTTACTAAAAACACGTCGATATGCCAAAGTAACAAACTGAAACCACAGAGGAGATGTGAAATAAGTTGCTAGTACTTTAGGCAATGCTAATATTGCTAATATTAAGAAATACGTTTTAAGTTCAAATTCAAAAGATGGCATGGGTTCTTCTCTTATCCTTTCATGAATTAGACATTCTAAACAGAAAATCAGATACTAGGAAACAGAACTTCTTCCCTCTCATCCCGAACATCAAGGAGTTCTGAGAAAATGATACACAACCACTGCTGCTTTCAAAGTTTCTCTGTAACCCGTATAGCTTTGGGTCCCACAAAAGCAGGCAACCTCTTGACCTCACACTTCCATTGGTGGGAAGAAGGTTCTATGTTACTGAGGCTGTATTTTGCCACATCATGGATTATTACAGTGTGCAAGTTTAAGATACTCGTCAAGAAAAAAAAACAGAAAAAGGGAAATAAAAAAAAAAAGAATGGAGGAATGAACTAAATCCTAAATTGTGAAACCACACACTCTCTACTGCTTATTGTTTTAAAATCTTGAGTTAGGGCTTGGTGCAGGGAACTGAAAGGCTGAACAAAACTCTTTTTAAATCCACATAGTGCTATATTCTGTAAAACGGTAAGGAGATTTTTAAATGATTAAGCTTTTTGGTATTCTTATGTGAGTAGTCTGCCTTAGTATACAAATGAAGGGAAAATAAAAGCAAATAACCAATCTTTGCCATAGTGTCCATATTAGAGACATGTTCTGTGCAGAATTGATGGGCACGTAAGCCCTTCGTAACAGGAGATCTGTCTGGCACTCATCAGGCAGTGTTACTTGATCACAGCTGGATAAAAATGTACACCCAGGGCAAATCTGTAAACACCAGCTTAATCTGCATGGGAAAAGTTACTGTCATGTCCTCCGACAGAAAAAGCCTCCAGGACACATTCCAGCAGTAACAGTCACTTCAGTTTGTTACAAATGTTGTCAGATTTAGACACGAAACCATTATAGATGTCAAAAAGCTACAACTGAAGAAATAAATGTATTGCTTTTTAAGTATGTTGTTTTAGAAAAATGAGGAAAGTCAGTAGTTTTATCACTATGACCAAAACACTGTATATGTTGAGAGAGGGGATCTCTATCATACAGCACTAGCTAACAAGCTGGTCTAGACTGTAATTCACAGTTATCTAAAATAACTTCTTTTTTCATATCAGGACATCTTAAAGAGATTTTTCTTTAGGGGAGTGATTATAATTTGCATGATATTTTGCAGAAGTCATCTTTGTGAATAAATTTAAAACAGCTCTGTCTTTAGGAAATGCCAAAACCTACTTTTGGCTTCTTACGCCACTATCAATGGTTGTATTTGCAAGTGCAAGACCAGAACCCATTACTCTTGTAATCAGCCCTGGAAAACACCTTGAATCACTTAGTCATCAGAATAACTTTAAACTAAAGTGTGGGGGGGGGGGGGGAAGGGATTTAATCAACTCTAGACAGTTTAACTAAGACCGTGCAGTTAGAGATTCATGAGCTTGCTTGTCTTTTTCAAGCAGATATTCCCATTTGCTTCAGAGAGATTAGGCATACATGCAAAAAAGAGCAGGACCTGGGACTTAATTTGGCTACCCAGGACTGGCAATGGGAAACTTTCTTTATATTTGATGTCAGCTGGACCAGACTCCCAGAGTTCCCAGTGTGAAAATCCTAATGCTACAAATTCCCTCTCCAACCTCCCATCTTCCCTTCTACCCTCCCATTCCCATGCTCATGCATATCAGGGCCACAGAATGACTGGTTTCTGCAATGTGTTAAATAGGAGGAAAGGGAACATTCAGAAGAAAACTGGGTATTTGGGGCTTTCTTCAACCCAAGATTAATATCAAGAGATTTTTCTTAGCATTAGTGTCAGTGCTAGCCAGGAAAAATGATCCCATTAAAGGGCCCTTCATGAATAATTCATGAGGCCCAATTTAGTGTTAGTACTGAGGGTGAGAGATAAACAGGTGATAGAATTTGTAGGGAAACCATTGCACTTGGCATGGTATTTTGGTGTTATTAATTTTATTTTATTTTTTTAAATCTGTATATGTATTAGAGGAAGGAGACATAACATGTTATTTAAAACTCAGGTTACTGTTCAACTTTGAGTTGAGGATCTATGTGATCTGTATTTCGAAATCATTAGTGATGATCTATTCCCCCTAAGTGCATTAAAGTAGAAAGCTCCATAGACAAGCTGGTAATTTAGAGGCTGTGTTTGGCAACAGGATTTCTCACTTCTTTGCTGTTCTCTTCTAAGTCCATTGTGAGTATGGAAGAATAGTTACTGAATGTAGCAATTAAGGTGGTTTTCTTTTCTCCCCAAATTAAAAGTTACATTTTTGCAATAATTGCAGTAGTTGAATAATTTATGTCCATTTAAATGGAGTAGCACTTAGCACTGGTGTTTACTGAAAATCTTACTGTGTTTAGCGTAAAAAGGTGAAAAAAGTGATGTAAAAGAGGTACAGAGAGGCCTGTGGGTATGAGATTATTATTGTGCCTGTGCACATCATCAGATTTCAATCTACAATTGCCTTCTTTAAATTATAGCACAAGTAGGTATGTTCCAGACAAGTAGAAGTTGGTAGAGATAGTGCTGAGTCTGGTGGAGCCATCTCAGCTGGTCTCTCAGA
Source organism: Actenoides hombroni (assembly GCA_024336885.1). NCBI lineage: Eukaryota > Metazoa > Chordata > Aves > Coraciiformes > Alcedinidae > Actenoides > Actenoides hombroni. The sequence continues at coordinate 81,273,567 of WUAM01000431.1, read as the reverse complement.
AAGCTCCTGATCAGACTGTAAAAGGAGCCTTTAATTTAAGTAGTATACCTTGCTGGTTGTCGTGCATTTAGAAAACCAAAAAGGAGAGAAGAGGTGCTTAGTAGCTAAAGGTGAGCAGGTGTTGTGCCTTTTCCGTGCTGCCCCTCATAAGGCCAGGCACAATTAAAATCTTTGTGTCCATGCTGTGCCGTTGCTCTGCATATCTCCTCCTTTCTGCCCAATATAGTCCTGGGGAAATGGCTACCAGCCCTTCGAGTGGTTTTCATACTGTATATTTTGCACTTCTTGCTTCTAGTTAGAAAGACCAATAGAAAGAGGAATTCAATATCCCTGGCAACTCTGAATGGACAAAATGAGAGACAGTTTATCATGCATGTGCTTGCTGGCCTGGCAGTGGGATTGTTTCCATTTTATCATATCAGTTTTTGCATTCAGCCAGAGGATATGATTCTAATTTGCACCAGTATAATTCCATTGCTACTTCCAAGTTGCAAGGAAGGCAAGGGAGATCAGCATCAGTCCTCCTAGGTTTGTTTTGATAAATATTTACTGAAGATTGAATTCTACCAAAATGCCACGAGGATTTTGCTCTAAATAAAAATTATGGCATTGGACTTGTGGCCTCTATTGCCGAGATCTGTGAGCTGTCAATCCCAGATGCTCATTCCCATGCAATGACTACAGTTTGCATGCTTGAGCTGGTTTAATCCAAAGCTAGGATGTCTCCACCAGTGAGTGATTGGCCTAGAGGCATGAAGTGACAGGACAGTACTTCAAAATTAATTTGCTTAAGTGATGTTGCTGGTCTTTCTAGAGTGGTCACCTCTGTGGGACATTGGTTTTGTAAGCTAAATGCACATTTCTCAGTGTATAATAATCACTATCCCCTTAAGCCCCATAGGGCGACACAGATCTACTTTAAAGAAATTCTGTAGTGACATGCCATGCATATGATAGCTCAAGTTCCTATAGTAAAAACACCATCAACTCTCTAACTTTCTGTTCTGGAAAATAACACCAATATATCCGTAGTCGGCTTCAATAAAAAAGTTGTATTTTTGTAACTTGTTCTTCATGAATCATTGCAAAAGTTGGGCAAATAAAATTATTCTCTGCTTTACCCTTAAAGTGGATAAAAAATTAAAGTGAAATGTGATCTTGTGATTCAGATGTGGAGGAGAATAATGATACAGCACACAGAGAATAGATTTAAAGCATCAGGTTGAAAATGTATCAACCTAATTTTAGAATTTCGTGCCCTAATCAAACAGTCCTGGGGTCCCAGCTGAAGAAGAGATGACCTCATGCCAATCACAATAGATAGTTTTCTTTCTCCTTGTGCTCTTCAATCCATCTGAGAGATTCAGCTCACTGCTCAGCAGGAATAAGGATAGGGGTAAAGGATCCTTCTCTCTTCACTAGGCATAAAAGGTTCCTCCTGCTGCAAGGCACACAGTCAAATATCACTGGGGCTCCAAACTTGAGTTTACCTAGGGATCTACTCCATGCTTTTGGTGAGAAGTTAACATTGTGATGATGACACAGAGTTACTCTCCTGGCCCCTGCTCCCGCACGTCCCCACAGTGCTACACCTTGACTCTAAGGAAAGAGGGAGGAACAAGCATGATCAATGAGGAAATTAGCTTCCTTTCTTTGCGCTGGTGACTACAAGGTCTTGCAAGAAAGGAATAGACAAGATCCAGTTTTCACTGCAAGGATGGTCTGTCTCCCTTCCTCCAAGGCATTACAGGCTTCTAGGAATACACTTGCTTGCTTCTCTGGTTAAGCACTATTCCTGAGGAGTAGGAAGGATGGCATTCTGATACATTGGCATTTGGGCATACTTTTCTATTCTATTAAATGACTGTGTAGCCCAGTTGTGCAAAATATGTGTATGTAAATATATACTTGCTTTTTTTTGAGAGTTGATAGCTGTGTATACTGTATGCGGTTTTTCAGGGATCGGTGTTAGGCGCTTTTGCAAGTTTGGGAGTATCTGTGTTTTCTGATGGTTTTTTTGAGGTGTTATATAAACATTATTCTTCTGTAAAAACACTTCTACCTTGGCGTATGCTTGGCACCAATTTACATTGTAATATTACTGACACTGCCATTTAATTTGCCTAGTTGCCTATGGTCTAAGTGTAGGTAATTTACAAACCTTTAACAATGTTCAGCTTTCCTAAATGGTGGGGAGAACTGCAATTACACTTAAAATGCACTGGTGCACTATGTGTCAGCAAAAAAAAGACCTACAGAAGACATAATTACAATGTAATTGCCCACAAGTTCGTGAAGTAAACATACATTATTAGAAGGCACTCATCTATTCAATTTAAGTGACATTACAGATAACATATTGCATAAATAGGAAGCCATTTTGTGACTAGTTAGTATAATAATAGAAGTTGAAATTAAAATGTGGTATATGTATTCCTAAGAGCACTTCAAGCTTAGCATCTGCTCTATAGTGGTTTGCATTATGCTCCATTTTCAATTTTATATATTTGAATAATCTCTGAAGATATAAGCTAGTAAATAATGACAATATTAGGTATCTCCTTAAAAAAAAAAAAAGTATCAAACAAATGTTTAGACCACCTAAGGCCATTTTTATCCAGGGAAGAGTCAGAGATCGCAGGGAAGTTTTTCAGGAGTTGTTCGTGATAAGTAAAATTGTCCAAAACTATGCAAAATTCAAGCTTTATTTCATTTTTGGTCATTTGAAGATCTCTGTAACAAAAGTAGTATTATTGCAGTCCACAACCCATTCCAGGTGTGCATCCAAAGATGCATTACTAGGATCCTCCTGCCTCTGCTTGGACAGAGCTGGGTATATATGGGGATCAGGTATTATCTCAGATTGAATCAGAGTATCTAAGGTGTCTGCAAACTTTCAATTCAAAGACCAAAACTACATCCATAATTGCACATTTTAGGCAAACTGACCTTCTATCTTTTTAATAAATAGCGGTTTAATATGTAGGTAAATTAGATTTGGTCCCTGTAAGTTAATGGTCCCTCTGGATTATATCCCTTCTGAATTGTCCCCTTGTGTCTGACAGTTTCTCTCAGGATAGGTTTTGCAGGGATTTAGGGCAAATAACCAGCTTATTCTCACAAAATCTCTGGAAGACCCATTCCTCACATGCTGACACTATATCTTCCTGAATCATTTTATTGGTTTTCCTGCTTTCTGAGGAAGCAATGTGCATCCCATGTTCCCAGTCCCTCAAGCAGCTCAGCTCTTCATGCAAGTGCCCTGGAGAGGCATCAGTCTCTATCTCAGCAAGAAAGTAGAGTCAGAATTGTGAGTCCAGGGCTTGTGTTGTTACCAAAAGCAATGTGTGCTTAGATTATGCTTGTGTTGTTCAGGACATAATTAGTGTAAAAAACCCACTTTAAAAAAAAAAAATAAAAAAAATCTATATTATTAAACTCTTGCTATATTCACCAAAAGACACAGTTTGGTTTGAAAGTCAGGCAAATATCTTAAGGCTGCTGAAGCCAGCTATTTAATGTTTTACTTTTCTTGTGTGACCTTATAAGCAATCTGACACAGTGTAGGTCCGGAATAGATTGTTTACTTTGAATTTGCTTATAATGGCCTTCTTTGCCAACTTTTACAAACAACGTGATATCATAGATTTTTACTTGGGATTCCACTCTGTTGAACACAGCTCAGATTTATTTTTTCCTTTTACCTCTTTCACTAGATAAATATAGTAGTGGATTACAAACTTGTTAAGTATTTCCTTTTGGAAAACATTGTCTGATACTTGATATTGTTCCAGGGCTCAACCTAAATTGGTTTAATTCCTTGTACCTGCTGTGTAGTTAGATGAGATCAACTAGACAGACCTTTCCCATTGGTGAAAGGTCAAAAATAGCCTAAAGACATGTTGTTTACAGCACATCATATTCAGAAATATACCTTTCATAGAAAGCATGACCATATTTTCATTAGAGATGATAAAAAAGCTTAAACATCTCTGTGGGTATAATTACAAAGGATTATATTTAATCACAAACTTATTTTTAAGAAAAATATAGAAGAATAAAATTCACCAGACAATATTTTCATTATTTTACTATAATTATTACTAGATTATGTGAAATACTGGGTTTTTCTTTTATCTTTCAGTATTTGAGTACATTTGAGAAACTCAAGACAGTTTAGCTAAAGTCATATTCTGATGACATTTATATAACTAAATAACTTTACTGATGTCTGGACCTACTAGAGTCCCTGATGGCTGAAATGTTGACTGACATTGTTTTTTCTCATTTTAATTATTGCTCTATGGCAAAATGGAAACTAATCAACTTTTTTAAACTTTTCAAATTATTTCATCCTTGCAAAATAAATGACATTATTAACAAGTGCTTTAATGCTTTGTCAGATAATTTTGCAAATGTTTTATAAGCTTTATTTTGAGAACTGAATGGCAGATTCAGTGTAGCTTCACAAAGAGCACAATTTTTTAAAAATATCAATTTAAAAAAAAAGAAAAAGACATACAAGCAAGAGTAAGAAACAGAAAAGCTGGGTTGTTTGGGTTTTTTTTGGATAATGGCTTGAACTTTACACTGACCTATAACAGTAGGGATACAGTGGTCACCAAAATATTGATTTAATCATATTTTCAGACATTGACATTACTTTTTAATTGTTTTATAGGAAGAGTTCTCACAGTTAATTGCTAATTAGTATAAACTTATCAAGAATGCACAGCAAATACTTTAGTATTAGATTTTGTATTTAGTATATATAGTTTCCTCAGAGAAGACATTTCTATGGTATTTTCTACAGAGGAGAGAAACTACAGTTTTCTCACCTTTATTTTACACCGGAGCTAAAAATCTTAGTATTTAACTTGAACATGGTTCATATGAATCTACTAAAAGAGAGGTTTTTTGAAGTGTTTAAGCTGGAAAATAGTTTTGGTTTTATTTTTTTATTAAACTAAAATATTTCATGTTGTCAATTTCAAAACAAGCCAGTAATATCTTTTATTTCAGAAGTCATGTTCATTGGTAGGTGAGTGCTTCATTAAGCTGGCCTTTTGTTCTGATAGGAGAGCAAGAAAAGACTTGAGACTCAAATGTAACAATTATTTCTATAAAATTGGGGGTTGCATAAACCTGGATTTTTATATAGTGTGCTTATAGTAACTAGAAATTATAGAAATAATGGAAGCTGTTCACATGCTGTCATTCAAGAGACCTGGATTTAGAAGCCTGTGTTCCTTCTATAGTTGGGGAAGATACAGGTATCTCCAGGGAAGGATTTGTCAAATTATATAATTACAGGTTTTATTTACAGGGAAAAGGGCTACTATCATGGACAATGGCAAACAGTGTATTGCTAGTAGGGTGAGAGTTAAGTCTATAAGATATGGTTATGTCTACAAGATGTGAAAAAGATGGAGGTTTTGCAGTGAGGTGTTAGTTATATGGTAGATAGCATGCCAGTGGTGAGTTTGACAGATAATAACCTATAAAGTCTAAACGCAACACCTGAAGTAAAAATGGACATGAATTTTCCAAACATAGAGACAGATTTCTTTGGTATTGACATTCTCCCAATAGCCATGTCTATCACACAAGTCATGTCTGAGAAGAGGCAACAATATTTTCAGTTTTATATGGCTTGACATTTTCAGAAGAATAGACAGGGGAAGACCTGGTAATTCTGTAATTTACAAGATTAGATAATTAAAGCACTGAAGGTGAGACGGGAAAAAAAAGCCCAAACAACAAAGTGATGATAAAGAGTGAATTTCAGATATAGGCACATTGGCCTCTTACGTGAAATTCCTTGAGTTTTCATAAAAGTTATGTGCTCCAGCCTTGAAGACCCTGATTTTATTACAGGAGACCTCTTAGATCCAATGATCTCCAACCAGCTACCTGACATGCTGACTTTCAAGGGGCTTTGGCAAACTGTGATTAGCTAAGTTTTTGATGTATTTGTCAGTACTGTAAACTACCAGTGTCCTGAGATATGCAACCAAAGCCAATGGTAATGTCAGACAGCACATGATTTTTAAAATATTCCTTATGATCTCTTAAATTTACTATTTTACTTAACTGTTCTTAGTTTACCTTTTTAAATGGTTGTTTAACAAGAAATTTAGTGCATATTTTCAAACAGTGCTTAAATGGAATGAGTGGATCTTAAACTTTCAGCAGGTGGAGAGTCTGTGTCTAACATGGACAGTGGAGTCCATGTTTGTATTTTATATGACAAGAAGCAGTAACTTGGTAATTAAGTAAATATTGTAATAAGTATGGCTCTGACATCCACTTGAAGCTTATAACTCCCCAGGGAACAGATGCTTAATTTGTGACCGTGATAATAACAACCTAATGAACCTCCCATCTTACTGGGTAGCTTAATAAACTTCAAAGAAAACAAAACAAGAATCTATGAGTAAAAGTACATCCTTAGCTTTTCATTAAACAAAATGAGCATGAGTCAAGGCCCAGCATGGCTTCCAAAGTTAAAGCTACCAACTACAAAGCAAATGTATGCAGAGAAATGTACAACAAAAGACATAGCTTTTAAACCTCCAATTGAGTTTCCATAAATGTTGCTTACAAAAGCCACCATTCTCTATGTTAACAAAAAGTTGTGGATATGTTCTTCACTAAATCCTCTTTTCCCATATAATCCACCTTGTGCACTTTATCTCAAGTGTGTTTTATCTGATCTAATCCTGGGCTCATTCATTCTCAGATAGAAGCAACAGGATTATTTCATACTTAAACTAGGCCCAATCTTCCTGTGGCTCCATAAGAGGACACCTGGGTAATGAGAAATTATCTATGGAACAAAAGATTAAGCAGGTGCTAGGAAAAAAAATAATTCTTTCAAATACACCAATTTTTAAGGAAAAGATAAAACATTTTTATTCAGAAAAAATGCTCATAGGAGGCACAACACTTTGAAAAGAATGAGCTTGCACCATATTTTGTACCAATATTACTTGGCACAAGTGTATTAGAAAAAAAAAGCCAAATTCTGTTTCAGTCACCCTAAAGCAACATTGGTTTCCCTGGTGTTAATCTGAATTTTAATGGGTGTAAAGTGTGCAGGATACAGGATATATCAGAGCATTATGTTTTAACTAGGTCAAAAAGACCAGTCTTTCTTCTTCATTCTACGAGCCATTACTTTCCCAAGCTTTCTGTTAGGGGAAGGATGAGGATGGAGGCTTCGTGGCTCTGTATATTAGCCTCAGGGCTTTTTTGCCTTTGCAGTAATGGGTAAGACAAATCAGAAATAAAATCAAAGCCCTCTTCTCCCCCATGAAGTTGTGGGACATGGATTAGTATGAGTGAAGCTCACTCCCTTTGATTGACTCAACAGAAACATTAAATTGAAAATTTATATATTCATGTGTATTTCATCCATATCTATAGATGCATCTATAGCTGTATCTATGTTTTGTACATCTCCTTTGGCTTTTAGAGACAATAGGATCACCTCAAATACTGTCTTCTATCAATTTCCAGTGTATATCAGACCCTTGATTTGAAAGTGTAAAGGCAGAGCAACAATTTACTGTTTTTAAATAGCGGACCGGTTCCTCAGGAGACATATACTGGTATAGTAAGTCATTTCCCAATCATTCCCTCCTTACCTTTTGTCATCAGCCTCCTTATGAGCCACTGTTCAACAGCAGAGTTTTCTTCTCTCCAAAGAAATACAACAGAGGTACAATATGTAAATAGATTCACAGGATTCAAATGGATACATTACTGAATTATGACACTAGAGATTGAAAACAGATACACACTAGAAAGAAGAGAGGAAAAAAAAGAGTAGATGTAATCTAAATCCTCAGGATACAGACTAATATTCTGCTTAACTGGCTAACAGGGAAGAGATGTCCAGTAGGTTATCATAAAGCTGCACAGTAGAGGTTTTGTTCTTCTTTCCTTTGTAACATCTCATACTACATGATGTCAGACACAGAACAAAAGATTGAATGGTCAACAAATGCAGGATTTTTATGGTCTGTATCTTGCTTAGGTGTAAAGATGGATCTGGAGTTTACACTGGGCTTCCAGTTTTGGCAGGGAGGGTCCCAGTGCTGTGTGTTTTCAATTTCCCTGGCGGTACACAGGAAAGTGAGAGTGCTCAGCACTTGGTTACGGTTCTATGGCTTGATAGTAGAAAGCAAGACTGCCAGATCCAGAAGTGTGTTTTCCTAAAGCACTCAAAAAAAAACAAACAAAAAAAAACAAAAAAAAAAACCCAAAACAACTAGTCTAGCTTTAGCATTTTAGGCTATTTTTTAACTGACAATGCACGCTTTGTAGAAGCAATGATGCCTTAGCAATATGAAGCTTCAGTGTGGAATTTTATTATCAAAACTAAAACGTTGTACCGAGCTCTGAAGTGAAAAGCTATAAGTGCCTTCTGTTTTGAATCATATACAAAGCAGTTATTCTCAAGGCTTGGAAGACACTTTCCAAACTGACTTCTAGGTGAATCTGTATACATAAACATTTTTTTATATTTCCATATAAGATAAAAATAGATAGATAAATGTATTGTTACATAGATGGAAAAAGTCAATGTGACTTAAAAGTTTGTTTGTCCCAAATAAGATCTTTTATCCTTTAAATACTTTCAAAACATGAAATTAAATAAATGAAATTAATTAATG
>WUAM01000431.1:81236228-81263255 GCA_024336885.1 Actenoides hombroni | reverse complement strand
TATAGAAGAAAGACAAGTTAGCTGTGACTGAGAAAAACAGGTTACTTCGGTGGGGGGGGGGGGGGGGGGGGGGGGGAGGGAAGTCCTTTAAAACAGTGTTTTAGAGCCATCATGACAGAAGACACATATTGTCAGACTTAAGTTTTGATTACTTAAAAACTATTTGCTCTTTCTTCTGTATAATGCCCCTCCACCTAATCAAGTTCCCCTACTTATAGTTTGGATGCAAAGTTTAAGAAATAAAAAAATGACTTGCAATGTGATACAGGGATAAATAAGACAGAGATGGGCATATCTGTGTATATATAAATATATATACACACAATTACATGCTATAACCCATCTATCTCTACACTATGCTGTTTTCTTTTCTGACCAATAGATAGTGGTAATTATCTGTGTATAGGTACATGTATGAGAAAGGGAGAACAGATGTCCACAATTATGTAAGTTACGGTAATTAACAGTAGATAAATGAAACAAGTTTGTTTTTGTTGATGTGTCACTTGCACACTGCTCCTCTTGAGCATTGGGTTACATCCTGTACACGACCGCCTTATTGTCTACTGTCATAAAAATTCCAGTTTTGTTTCTGAGCAGTCACAGAATGGGACTTGCCAGCTGTCATGGAAAATGTATTCAGTTTCATTTCCACTTAATTTATCTAATCTTAATTCTATTATTATTTTATTACAATTATTTAAGTGCTTGGGGCAACAATCTAAAGTAAAAACAAATAAACAGTAGGAGTTCCGGATAATTTGTAAGTGATCTGAAAGGTCTAATGGAAACAACATCATTATTGCAGTTTTATTTTTTGAAAGGTTAATATTATAGAAGCTTCATCATTGCTACTATAGTTAACAGTCTGTCAACACTGACATGTTAAATTCCTGCTTCACAAGGTTTATGGCTAAACTAATAAAATTTACTCTGGACGGTGGAGGGGGGGGTGGAGGAAAGAAAAAAAAGTTGTGAAATAATGTTTTGATGTTCAAAACCTTGTAACTACAGGCCTCATATCACCATTTGCAGCACTATCAACTTGAAACACAGAAGACCATCCAAGCCCACGATTAAGTCCATTTTTGTTCCACTGAACACTTCATGCAAAAGCACCTGCTATCTTCCTTGACTGCAGTGAAATCCAAACGCAGGCTTAAAGATCTGACAGTCCAAGTGTTGAACTGAACTGAGGTGAACCTGTGGTTTGCTGTCCTGGGCTCAGCTGCTTCTCTCTCCTCACCCTCTTCAGCAAAAACAGTGAGTAGCTGCATTCAAAGCAGTGCATAGCAGTCGTCTGTCTCGCATTCAAAACTAGAGTTTGTTGGGATTTATGCTTAATCGTAACTGTTGGCAGGCAATGTCACATCTGTGAGATCGAGTTTGTGTAACCACCGAGTCCTTTTTACCACTCATTTTACTTCTCCATCACCTTTGTTGCCTTGCCTTGCCTTGATCCTCCCTGTGACATGGCTGGTTTGGGTGCCTTGCAGATATATTTGGGTTCTCTTTCTAATGCAGTGAGTCATTCTGACATCCCAACCTTGTGTTAAGATTTTTTTTCTCTTTTTCTTTCTTTTTTTTTCTCATCCTTTAGACAGCATGATACAGGTTTCACTGTGTTTATGAGGTAAAAACACACAATAAAAATATATAAAGGAGGTAATCAACACAGTCAAAAATAAGAAATTACTGATGCACAATTTTAATGCTATTTTAGAAATTTCAGATAAGAAATATCAAACTATTAAATTCAAGTAGTCTATTGCCCACATAATCACATAGTCATTTAAGTTCACCCAGTGTGTAATAAGCCATGTGATTTGACTAAGAAATTGCTGTGAAGTATCCTGGACCTGATCTAGCCATTACTGAAGCTGATGGAAGGTTTTCTAGTAATACAGTGTAAGGGAGATCAATTCCTAATTATCACCATACCCATAAAAATGAATGGTTGAATCTAGGGCAATGAGAATTCTAAAGGAAGGTGTTGAGTGACATCTCAGCATCTAACTTGTGGGATTTTAGCAGGATTTAACTGGAGATAAGCAGCTGCAGATAGTGTGCCATGTCTAAGATGACTCCTCTCTCCATCTGAGAGAAGTCGTTACAACACAGGAAAGAAAGGCAAAATTCCAGAGTGATGACTCCAAAGTGGTTTGTTTAGAAACTGAATCCTGACTTTATTTTCTTGTAGAAACCAAATGTGTTAGTTTGGTTTGGATACAGTGTATTGACAAAGGGTGGATTGTTTTTCCTTTTTATCTAAAGCTGGTTGTGGAGTTAGAGAAAAATAATCTGTCATGAGAGCAAACAATGATCCAAACTCTTTGTTTGCTTGAAATGGCTGACCTTGCTAGGAAGACATGTCTGCACAGTTGATCAAGCCTCCAGAAGTAGTTAGGGAATCCTGGCAAATTACATGATGCCTGTGCAAGCAATTGCAAGGCTCTTTGTTCACATTCTGATCCAGAAGCTGTGCAGCCCCAGTAGGCAAGCGGTGTGCCTGGGGAAGTCTGCTCTGCAAAACTTGGCCCATGTCTCCTCCTATTGAAGTTCTTCTGAGGGGAACCAATATTCTCTCTCTGTCTCCAAAGAGAGTAGGGAAAGGTACAACGAGACCTGCTCCCATGCCCCTTGTCGTGGCACAGGCTGCCTGATCAGAGTGCGAGGCAGGTGGGAGCTGCGCCAATAGTCATCCCATCCACGGGGCTGAAGCTTTCACAGCTGGCCCTGTTTTCTCACCACAGATACGACGTTTCCTCCCCTGGTTGGCGTGAGAAAGCTGTGAGGCTGTGACACAGAAATCACCTTGTAGCTCGCTATTAAGAAAGCTTAGCAAATTGGCTGCTGCTAAAATAAGAGATATGAAAGTGCCATCTGCAGTTCAGTCACATGGGGCAAATCTCACAGGCCTTATGCAGTCAGAACACCCATGGAGCACGCACGGCAGGAGCTGACCCACAGGATAATAGGAATGCATACTGAATGAATCGGAAGTAACACCTGGCCTTTGTCTGGAAAATTACCATTTTTTTAGGCCAATCTTCAAAGCTGAACATTTCTTTAGGACTCTGGACCCATTGAGGAGGCAGACAAAAGGAAAAGAGTCATGGAGAGACATGTAAAAGCTGTAGACCCAGCAGAAAGGGCGGGAGGGTATGCAAGAAGGCTGGAGGAACAGGAGTTAAAACCTCAGTATAAAATTCCAGTTCTTCCTGTGTGGATCATTTTTTCCAAGGGTGAAAGGAAAATGAATTTCCCAGTGCATTTAAGTGATTTCATTACACAATTACATGCTCACCTAAACTTTAGCCACATACTGTTACCTATCCTTGCAAGTAATCAGGTTTTGCTCTGTGTTTTACAACATATACTTAGTTTAAACATAACATACATTCATGTCTGTGTGTGCAGGAGACACATTCGTCAAACTCGTCACCCTGCTTCTCATTCTAGATACATGGAACACATCTTTTCTGGGTAAACGTAGATACCGTAGAGGAAGAATGACTACTATAGAGGAAGAATGACTTTATCTTTAAAAACATCCAACATACATTTACTACATGTATCTAGTTGAGAAAATGCCACTCTTCTACACTAGCACTCAAGATTCCAAACAGATGCTCAGCTCGCTACACTCAGGTACAAAAGATACCATTGCATAGCTCAGCTGCAGGGGTATATTCAGAATACTTGGCAGTTGCATTCTCACAGATATCTCTCTCTAGTCTGAGACCCAGCATAACATATGAGTAGGTTGAAGTTGGTAGAACTACTCAAATGCTTAAAATTTCACACTTTCTCAAGTGTTTACTTTTCTAGATCAGGGTTCTGTGTATAATTGGGCCCACAGCTTCTTGCACTTTTTTTGGGGTGATCAGGTCTTGAAAGTGAGAATACCATCTTTGTAGAGACTTAGCAGTCACAACCTGCAAGCTGATCATCAGCCTAATTGCATGTCATCCTTTCCTAAATCAGATTAGTCACAAATGATTAACAATTGAGCCCTAAAATCCTGATGTAGTTTGAAAATATACAAGGATTTGTGAAGGTTATCTTGGAGGCCCAATAAAAAAACAATTATGCCAACTTTTAGTACTTCTGATGACACTGCCTAACAGCTAAGAGAAAACAGAAGGGAGAATTTCCATGTAAAGTTACAATCTTTTCAAGAACAAGTCAGCTTGCTGACCTACAGTGCTGGAATCTGCTGCCCTTGCCAGCAGCCACCCTCAATATTTTTGCCTTGTTTTGTCTTCACTAACTCAGTATTTTGAGTAAATTATGCAGTTTTGATTTGCATAAGCAGGGAAAAGTCCTCCTCATCTGTTGGTAGCATCAGGTCTACCCAGCCTGAGTTGTTTTGTGCAGTCTGGTGTGAGCTTTGGACATTTTATCAGCCTTAGGTTGGATCATTAGACTCAGAAAATCTCTACAAGCATTTCATGGACGACAAGGTGCTACTGTTCCAGGAAAGCAAGCCTATCCATAGGTATTTACTCAACTGCGTACTATATTCTTAAGTTTCCTGCAAAGCAAGGAGCCAAAGCCACAGTCTGATAGCATCCCAGTGACTTGTCATGTTAAATCAGGCAGCTACATCAGCACTTTCTGAGCGGTGTTGTAACACAACTAAATGTTACACCTTCACAGGTATACTTCTTGAGACACAAGGTATATAATATCTCCTACTATGTAAGAGTTTCAGGTGTAAAATATGTCTTGGCTGAACAAGTAATTTCTGGTTTTCTTTCTTCTGTTCATCTGTTTCTTCTACTACCAGAATTGATTTTTCTTCATGTTAGTCTCTCAGTCCATAATGAAAGGAGCAGGTCTCTCTATTTCTTTTCCAAGCAGTTTCCTGTTTTGAAATGTAGGATTAGTGATAGTGTCTATATTTTTCCTGAGGGGAAAATCCTTTACTCCTAGAGCACAAAAAACGTTGTTTATATTTGCCTCAAGTGCCAAAACTTAACATACTTATGCTCTAGTTATCCATCTGACATTCTGTATTTATTAGACTTTTAGTACAGTATGTGGCATTATAATCAATGCACTATTGACAAAAGCACTTGGGTCACACACTATTTATTTAATTTACTACACTGACTCTCATTTAGTAAACTTAATACATACACTGTATTTTCCTGGCACATCCAGATACATTATTCAGAAAGGGCACATGGATTGCACAACAAACCACTCTAATGTCTAAGTTACATCACAGGTTTTTCTGTAAACTGTCGATCATTAACTTACACTCTGCTGCAAACCTAGCTTGCTACACACGTGTTGGGCAGTAGCTTGTGAAGCTTGTCCATAGTTATACAGCATTTTTAAATGTCTGCTAAAGTCATAGCACGACAAGCATTTTATTGTAACCTGCAGGCACCATGAATACTAAATCTCTACCACTTCTATAACCAGTTATATCAAAGGCAATCTGATTGTCACTTTCTTGCTCATAGGATTCTATCGTTAGTAAGAAGTCCTATATTACAGGCATAAAACACTGTTAAGCATTTTAGCTCTGCCAGACTTGCTGCAGCTGTGTCACATTTGTGTTTCCTTATTTATGTGTGCCTGTTATCTAGATTAAAGTTGGAATAGCATAGCACTCCACTAGATGACAGGCTTGGTTTAAAGCCAGACCACTTAGTGATGCTTATCAAACAATTTTCAGCTACATACAGTAGCATAATTCAAAAACCCGAGAAGACTCTAAATTATCAGGCATGCCATGAGAGATCATTTCTTTTTTTGGATGGAAGATTAAAACATTCCCGTCTCAAATATGTGGAGTCTCCCTAGCCAGAGGCATCGGTGAAAGAATCTGATTTCATTTTTTCTACTCAGTTTTGAATGGACATGTGACCCTCATGATTTTGAAAATACACAATCTTACCCAGCGATTTGGGGCCCAAGACAGAAAGCATGTCAAATCAGTGGTCTGTGAACTTCAGAAAGTCCTGCTTTCAATAGTTCATTTTTCTGTTCTTTGTTCTTATGATCATTTAGTGTTTGTTTGCTTGCTTGTGGTTTCTAAGCTATTAATGACTGATTCAGCTCCAGCTGATGGGCTGCTCTAAAGCAGCTATGCATTAACTTGCAATCCTATTACATCAAGCTCACCTTGAACTTCACATCAGTTAACGTGGGACAACCTGGGCTTGTAGATCGTCACGTGTATTTGCAAAAAGAGTGTGATTCCTGATTCTGTCACATCCTTGAGAGAGGATGCCTCCCGTGAGACAGAGGGGGAGTTATTCCTCTGCACCCCTGAGTGTTTGGACTGGCATCATGACTGGCCTTCTGAGTAGGCAGTTATTTGAAGGAAAACCTGGCTTCACCATCCAATGCCCATCATTACCTGGTTCAAAGAATTGCTATAAAGCAAAATTACTTTTAGCAGTCGAGAAGCAAATTAAGTAAATGATGTGGAAAGCAGACTGGAACTATGCTCTGAAACTACAGGTTTGTCTGTTGCTGCTGTGCAGAAAAATCAAAAACTCTTCTGTACAGAGACACAGGCCAGCAGCCTGACTGCATCTCTGCCACCTCTGTCACAGCTTGGGATGTACGTATTGACCCAAGCCGTGCTTACAGGTGATTCCTTGCACACTGAGGTATGACAGTTAACTTGTACTAATTTCAGAGAGAGAGAGAAGGCTCATTCCCTGACCCTGCTGAGGGACAGAAACTGGGCTGCCCGCTTTCTTCGCAAGCATCATGATTTGAAAGAGAATGTTCTGAGTTAGCAACCCCTTACCTCTTCACTCTTTTTGAGAAAAACACCTCTTTTACTATACTGTAGTTTATAATAAGCTAGAAACAACAGCAAAAACAGCTAGCATTTATTAAAACTCCATAAATGGAGTTAAGAAATGTCAGGAAACTTGAACATCTGTAGCAATAACATTACAGCTGAAACCTCCCTGTGATAAAAGCAAATAAGCAAAATGTATCCTGATGCTCAGAAAGGTTAAAGAGCTAATGGTTTGATCTTTGCAAAATCTGATTCATTCATTAATCTCAGAAGAGAAGGAAAAAAAAAACCAACCAAAAAACCCAACATAATCACCTGTCCTTTTGGCTTCTGTTGTGGCATTTTTTAATGTCTATTTTATGTCTATTAAAAATGCCCTACATGTTTCCCTTAGAAATATCTGTCAGAGTTTTAATATTACAAGGCCTGATTGCTCACTTTCTGGAGTCATTTTCCCACTGATCAGTGACAGTAGAATCTGGCTCCTAATTTTTAGAGGATTGAAGCCATCCTTAAAATAGCATATACTCTGCTTTCCCTTTTCTTTGATGACTTCTAACATTCTTTTGATGTGGACTCCAAAAAAGACATTTTCATCTTTGGATATATGTGTTTTAAAAGATGAAAAACATTGAATAGCAGAGTAAGAACATTTTGTTTTTCAGGCTACAATCCCATTTAAACCAAAATTTCCTAATGCTTATAGATGAAAGAGAAGAAAATGTAGAAGAATAAAAATGTTGGGCAAACAAAATGAATAATAACTAAAGAGATGCTTTTCAAACTCATGGAAATATCACACTATTTGGATTATGAGTGTAGGCATACATGATAGGCACTGACATAGCATAAAAGTGTCATGTCTTGGTGTCTGTCTATATCAGCAGCATGTTCAAGCAGAGGTCTTGTGAGCATCCTGCTTCTGCTTCTCTGCACTCTGCAGAAAGAATAGTTAAGAAAAATGGATAGGAGGGTAAATGCCATTTATAAGTACAAAAGCCCAGTGCTTTGGCATGCTGATGGTGGAGAGGTAAAGTCATGTCAGGTTTAGATTTGCTGAGGATTCACTCCTTCAGTACTATGATGAGAATAATCTCTGATGAAGTCTACATTAAAAAGTAAATCCAGTGGCTAGAGAATTTTGGAAGATGTTCGACAGTCCTGCAAGATGCTGTCACAGCTATGATTGACTTCATGGAATATAACTGATGGAACAGTTGATGGAATGTAATCACATTGTTTAATGTAGTATGCTGGGAAGATGCTCCAATGTTACAATGATATGTGTAGCGTAAAAGCTGGGAAAGAATAGAATAAGATAAAATAGTACACAATAGAGTATAGCAGAATAGAGTAAAATTTCCTTTCAGAGGTGGGGGGTTTTGGCTGCGTCTCTGAACTGATTTAAATTCTTTTTTATTTTATTTTTTTTTTCTATCCTAGCAATTATTATAAAATATTCTTTAAGAGCTGTGACATATGTTAAATGTAATTACTTTCTTTCCATGTGTAAAACAAGATCTTTCTTTAAAAAGAGGCAGTTTATGCTTAAATTAACTACTTTTATCTTCAATTTGCAAGTTAAGGTGTATGTAAAGCCCGTGGCTATACTAAAGGCTCAGTTGTGCCTCCTAGGCACAGTGTTAATTAAAGGGTGATGTGGATTTTGTACCACTCTGAGGGGAACTCTGGAAGGGATTATACCTTAGAGAGGCACAATGCCTCCGGTGCACCACAGCATGTAAGTAAAATGTACATGCTGTGCACCACCCACACTGACGTTGCTTAGTATCTCCATAGACCCATCTCCTTCCCACATCTCCTCATCCGCTTTGCTAGGGCTCACACCTAGAGTCACCAGGAAGATGCCTGAGCAATTCCTGTGTGCTAAGGTAGAGGTGGTGCTGATGTCCTCATCGTTGCTGATAACTATTCGGAGGCTGGATACAACCTGGCCAAGAATAAACAGAAATTATCCAGTGTCATTCCCTAGAATATAGTTTCTCTTTTTACTCAAGGACAGGTCCTTTAAAGCCTGACAGTGTGTATGATGCTTGAAAGCTTCTTAGATCTTACCTGAGCTGATCCTATATGACTGATTTTTAATAATTCTATATCCAGTGTCTGCTTTTGTTCTTCTTGATATTTTTCACCAGGGTTCATTTTTCTGTGTGATATCTAAAACTTCACTGGTGTCAATAAAGTTATGATTTACCCTTGTGCAAATAAGATCAGCATCAGACCTGTAGGCCTTTGGTTTAAAATACTGACCAAAGGACATATTCCAATCTCTATGTAAATAATTCCAGTGATTAATTTAATTCACATTTAAAGGGTTTTCAAGGCTATATTATTCACTGGATTAGATGTACATTTTGATAATATATTATTGTTATTGTACACCCATTAGATCTACTCCAGCCCAGGGTGATTTTTTATGACCAAGTAATTGACCACTGAAAGTAGGATTTATTATAGAAATGCCAAGATACTCTTATTTATAGTATAACAGTACAAATTGTCACTATAATGAATACTCTTCAGTTATCAAATCATCAGTCTTTTATGGTAACGTTAACAAATGATCCTACAGACAGTCTGATATTACTAATGTAATGTATTCACTTTCAATTTTAAACGATTATGGGATCTGGAGCAATGGTACAGGTCAAGTAACATTTGTGACCAGAATTTACATATTTGTACAGCAAAATGTGACTACACATGGTGCTTTGGACTATCCAAACATGCACATGAAAACAGTGTCACTCTAAGTCCACAATCAAACACAGACCTGTACATTGCATCCACTTGGAGGGAACTGTTAACAAGGAATGCCTAAAAGGAAAAATTAAAAATCATGGCAAAAATTTTTGGGAAGTCATTGCCATCATTGGTCTCCAGAGTAAGCAGGTCAGTTGTTAGGAGTTGAGGAAAATAAAGAAAACAGTAGAATAGAATGATTTTATCTTCACTTCAGCTGTTGAGCGTTCTTTCCTTACCAGCAGGTGTTTGTTTCCTAAGAAGCTGTTCACTGTTACTATACAAGAAAAACATTTAATTATGTGTATTTGATCTGGAAAAAAAGTGCAGAACCAAGGTCTTTTGTAGAGGTTCTACATTTGTATAAAGTAAAATAAAATAAGCAAGCAGGATTAAGAAAATGTTATAAAAGTAAGCTTTGCAAGAATTATATATTTGAATAATGAGATTGCCAAGTCTAATTATTTAAGAAATATACACTTAACAACTTTTCATAGCTTAGATCTGTAGTACTCAGCAGATACATATTTTATTCTCAGTCCAGCCCCATATTTCAGAACAAGAAAACCAAATAACTTAAATCATTATTAGCCTCAGAATGAACAATATTATTTAATTTTATAAATTTTATGCTTCAACATCACCAGTAAATATTTCAGATTTGAACTGCTCTTTTACTATATCAAGACTTGATTGGAAATAAATTAAAATGTTCTATTTGTCTTTCTGGTTAACTGAGAAATGTTTGTTTTATTTAGTATGTTCCTTCCAGCAACCAGTTAAGTGTGATCGTTGTTGGTGCCAATGCACTATAGAGATTTTAAAGGAAGCTAAAGAGTTTAGACAGTCAATTGGAAAAAAAATAGTAATCACAATGGGATGTGGTGAGGATTTTTATTATGTCTGTCTTATGTTATGTCTTTTACCGACAAGATATACTCGGCACAAGAAGCATTTTTCCATCATAAAGAAAATTATACTTTCCTACTCTTGGATTGCTCTCTCACCAGCACCCAGCCTCACAAGTCAACTAAAGCAGCTAACTGGCTGATCAAACTTAGGACAGCTGACTCTTACCCCCAGACCACATTATAGCATGGAAAAATTCATGCTGGATCTCAATCAACAGTCTCTTCCCTGTCTGTCTGTCCACTTCTAACCAGTTAATGTTGTCTCTTCTCTTGGGAAATTCCTGCGCTTCAAGACACAGCTTTATCCCAGGTGAAGATTCCAGTGCTTTTACACTCTCCACCTGAAAAACATTTAGATACTAAAATATATGACCAAAGAGATATTTCTGCAGTCTGTTCCACTCACATTTGGCCAGCAGAGTCTATCTGTAATTTTATTAATTTACATTGACACAAATCTATACTGGGGATCAAGCGTTCACAGCAAAGCATCAGTTATACTCATTAATAGGCAGTAAAAGTAGGTGTTTATGTCTGTCTATCCATCTTTATTTTTTCTTAATAGAAAGCATCTCTATTTATCACACAGATTCATAAATAGTCATCTCAGTGTAATACCCTTCAGTTGCCCTGGGGGAATGCCCTCTTTTCAGCTCATCTAAATGACCTCTGCAACTACAGAATGCAGCAAAAAGTCCAGTTCAGCAGCCCTTCTCTCGTCAGAGTTTTTGCCCAAATGAAATCTGAGGTGGCTGGTGGACCAAAAGCTGTTATTAAAATTAATAATCCGGAATTACCCAGAACACCAACAAGAGTCTGAAACAACCCTGAAATCCCACACTGTCGGTGACAAAATTTGTCACCAAGGCTTCATTTTGAGATCAAACTTTTGATCTAGATGCAAAAAGTAATTAATTACTGATTTATACCTGCAGTTACTGTTGGAAATGCGTTTATATGCACTATCCCAAAGGCAGAGGCCAAGTCAAAATGGTTCTAAGAATCAGATGCTAAATGGATGGTGGTGATGTAAAGGCTTCGAACAGCTTCCCATGCTCAGTTTATACTTGATCCTAAGCCCATTGAAGTCACTGTGAATCTTTCCTTTGACGTCAATGGGCTTCAGATCAGGTCCTGAGCAATTTTTAAAAAACCTCAGACAAATCAAAACCATTTCCTTTGGAATGAAACTGTTCAGCCCCCTTGGTGAAGACTATTTCCTTTCCAAATACAGCTTTCATACCAGAGTCACGTCAGCTGTATTTCTATTTTTACCACAAGCTGCATGTTTAAAAGAAGTGGAGAGCATAGATTTTACTTATAATTCCTCTATTAGCAGCTAAGCTGTGGTTATTCAAAGTTCCAAATATATCCCCAGCTGGGCAGCCCAGACCTACAACCTACATTTTAGAAAGTTATGATTATTTTAAAAAACCTTTTCTTAAATGGAAACTCCTTGCAGATTAACCGTAACAGTCACTGTGTTTTACGTGGTGAGGGGCTGTCCCTACACACTGCAGCCAGGAGACTCCAATAGGTTATTTAGTCTTATAAAATGCATGACACGGTAACAAATGTTATAACTTGTATAACACAACTAATATAACGTTAGCTCTTATACAGAGCACTGCACTAAATACTACATAAATTGATTTAGAAATGCTTCCAAAATACAAAATAAATGATAAGGTATAGACCTGGGGAGAGTAGATCCACCTGCCAAGCACCATTTCTCTTTAACCATTTCCTGAAAATGAAGGGGAGATTTCCTAGATAATTTTGTCTATGGAAAGCAATTCTTGTGATGACCAAGAGAAGCGTGAAGACTGTGAGAGTAGTGAATGTGCGTTCACCGCCTGGCAAGAACAAGGATGAAAAGATGTATTCAGAGATACTGTGTTGATATGCAGAAGAGTCCAGGCAGAGTAGACTGATTTGACTCTATTCCTCTGTGTAAGTAGGTCTTCCATGAAGTTTTTCACAGGCACATCACTGACCAGTGAGCTCCAGAAATTACTGGGAAGGCATTCTGTCCCTTGCTGAGTGCTACTGAAGTAGCCATGCCTCCAGCTGCAAGAAATGCCAATCTTGATGGCCAGTACACTCCTCTAGGTATGCCATGGGATGCTGTGCACCACACAGCCTCCTGGAACAGTGTCTGACATTGAATTTGATCCATATATTTTGTGTACAGTTTTTTCCCTTCCATCTAAATATTTATTTCACCATTTCTGTATTGTTTCATCGACACAATAACTGCCAGACTTAATTGTTAAGACTGGCATGTGCTAGTATTTAAATATGATAACCTTTCCAGGATAAGGGTATAAGGTCTCTTGGCTTCTTGACCTGAAATAAGTTTTTGTGGTGATGGAGAGTCTATCTAAGTTAGACTGGGTGACTTAACACAGAAAAAAAATCAAATTAGATGAGCTGTGGTTTCTTCTTCTGCTCAAGCATGGGCATGAGAACCCCATCTCAGTGGTGACCATCTCCTGTTTAACATGTGGTTGCAACTTTACTCTGGGAAGCAGCGTTCTCTAAACATTGCTTCCTGAAGAATCTCCTAGGGACGCTTCTTGCCAAGTTTACTGCTGTGTTTCTGTTGTATTGGGCCTCCATCCCTTGTGAGAACATCTGTGTAAAACAGATGGATAAGGTGATCTTCATCTGCAGTCTCCTCCCATCGTTTTCTGAGTATTTTGAAAAGACGTATCTCTCAGGGACCTCAGATCTGTGATTGATTTTGATGCAGGAGCAAAACCACATGTTTTGCAGAGGATGTAGATCTTGTGGGATAACTTATGATGCACAGTAGTCTTGAGTAGGAGCTAAGTAAGTGAGATAAAGCCAGAAGATGATTCCCTGGAGCCTGCTGTTAGTGGTACAGTCCAAGCTATATGGTAGACAATCCTGAGATGAGATACAACAGAAGAACTGAATACAGAAAGACAATCTAAGAAACCTCTCCTAGAATTAAAACAGCAGCTAAGAAACCTGACTCGAAACTACTGACTTAACTACTGCTTCTGGACTGCATCACTTTCTTCTCCTGTAGTAATGAAAGACTTACACAGAGGAAAATTTGCTGTCCAAAAAGGGCTTGTTCTAGCACTTGAAAGGAAGCCAGTAGGAAGGACAGAGATGACTAGGTTGACATAATATGTGAAATTGCCTTCAAAATATGTATTGTGCCTCACATGAAAAACAAGCAGACCAGAAAGTATAAAATAAGCCTTGAAGGCAGTGCAGGGGGTCACAAGTTTTTTTGGTGTGAGGGTCTTAGTGGCCTCAGCTGATGTCAATTTAAAGAGACAAATGATCACACCAGAGGCAGAAAAATAATGTGGTATAATTCCCTGAGGTATCAATATCTCATCAGACACTTTTTTTTTCTTTTTTTTTTTTTTTTAGTTAATCAACAACAGAAAAAAAAGGAGTTGGGGGGAAGCCAAAAAAAAAAACAACTAAGAAACCCCAAACCAGAAGCACCACAGTTCCTCCGAGTATGAATTTAACCAACTGGTTGCATGGCTTTATTATCTGTTTTTAATCTCACAAAAAACACCTGACAGCTAATTGGGACCCTGTTTGTACCATGTCAGTTCAGGAATCCTAAAGAAAAGGACAATATATAGACACAAAAAGAGAAGGAAAAAACAGGCAGTCATCCTGTGAGTTTAAGAATTTCCCTAGCAGATACCAGATTCCCGGTTCTAACTCATTTCTTAAACAGCACTGGTGAACATCAAAGAGTACAGCATGGAGCATGCTGAGTCCCAATTATACACCTCAAAAGTAAATGTTACCTCAGTGGAAAGTCTTCAGAAATTCTACATGAAATAAAGGCCGAGATGCCCAAATGCTCCCTGAAAAATGTAGACCCTTTCTTTATTGAAAACAATTGCTTCGTTAAAATAGGTAGATGTTAATACACAAAACTGTATCACTCAGCGAAAAAGTCTTGTAAAAATACGTTAGAGCACATGTGGATATAAATACTCTTTCCTAGGTATCGGGAAAAGAAGTGTCAAATAATTAATTTCAGTGCATTTCTATTGGGTTTTTAACAAGTTGTCTTTAGAGACAGGAAATCTTTTCTGAATGCAGCTCATGTTTCAAAGTAGAGTTAGTACAAATAATTGGTGCGCGTTGAAGTCAGAGGAGCATGAGTTGTTTTATTAAAAAAAGGAAGTCTTTAAAAGCTGTGTAAACCCTCTGTAGCTAAATACAAGTTCAAAGAGTTATGTGTTTCACATCATTTAGCAAAAAATAACGGCAACAACACTCTTTGACTGTTAGAGGTTTTTTACTTTCTTCCCACAGTAACAAACAGATTTTTCTCTAACACCTTAATTCAGGGCAAGGAAACAAGCCTAGCAATGTGGCCATAAAATTAATTCAAAGAAGTAATGAAAAAGGAAATAAACATATAATGAGTGGCCTTTATTTACAGTTGTACATCCTCCCTGACATTCATGCCAGTGCTCACATGGATATTTCTGTCACACATACTTGCCTTCCTGCAAGTATATCTAGTATCCAGTGCACTGGCTATGGTAGGTGAAAGAAAATATTGAAGGACCTTCTACAGTCACCAGCACACCCAATGTTACTTTAATGGAAAGTCCTCCACAGACAAATTTCTGTGCTACGGTAAGTATGCCAATATTCTACCTAGGGTAAAATATATCAAATCTATAGACGTGTGTGTGTGTATGCTTTATTAAGTCTTTGCATTAAACTGTCAACAAAGTTTAGTGCCCTTTACTCCACAGGGTATTGATCTTTAGCTCATGTCTTTCCTAAGTCCTTCCTCTAAGTTTGAAAGTAGTTCTGTTTTTCTTCTAAGAAATTAACTAAAATAGGTTTTTCCTATGGAAATAAACATAAACCAGGATTTATAAAGTGTGCTAAGGTCTTCTGTTATTATTTGGATTCTAGTCTGATCCAGACTAGCATTGCAACTGAAAGTTTCTAGATGTAGGTGTGTCAATGCTGAAACACTTAGCAGGTACTCATGCTGAATATCTTTGATAACATAAAGTCTAATTTTTCAAGGCCAAATAATTGAAAGAAGGCATCATTTTATCATGTAATAAAAATAATCATTAAGTTTTTGCCAGAATTACAAAGTGGTTTTAACTTGCTCTTCATTGCTGTCTAATTCACTTCCTCTCACTTCACTGCTTTTTTGTTATATTTTTTCTGATTCTGTTTTCCATTACATTTATTAATTTATTTCTCCTTTTCAACCCGTGACTATAATATCTTTCCTCATTATAATGGGTTGCTCTATTTTTCTTCCCCCCTTTCTTCTCTTTTTCAATAGTTCTGTTCACCATAATTCTGTAAGTTATTTTTGAAAAGAATGGGGGATCATACAGGTGAAGGGAGAGAATTTATGTTAGATTTCATATTAAAAACAACAGCTGAGCTTAACTGTAAACACCATGGGCTAAAATCCTTCAACCACTCATTAAAACCTTTTCTTTTAAATAAGTACCTACAAGCAGTGTCCTTTAATGAGGATGGATGTATTATCTCAACTCTCCTTTCTGGTGTGAAAAATAGCAGAAAGTCATTTGGCTTTGCCCACGTTGGCAGCCCCTGGCTGCCAGACCTGAGCTTAGGTGCTGTATGCACCCAGTACCAAAAGAGACAAGGAGGAGTGTCAACACCTGAGACTGCAGGGCAAGAGCTCAGCTGTGAGCCCCACTAAAGAAGATATTTAGATGGAAAAGGAAACTTGTGGCTATAAAACTTCTTTTTTATATATATATTTCTGCTTGATTAAGCAGTCATTATGCCTGCTGAGGGTTCTTATACATCTCAGAGTCAGATGTGGTTGATCAAGTATGTTCAGAAGCAGGTTTGGGTACAGGAGTAATCAAACCTATAAACCTTTACATCAAGATGGGACTTACGTCATGGGAGTAAGCTGGGACACAAGAGATTTAGAGTTAACATTAGGAAAAACTTCTTCACAGTGAGGGTGACGGAGCACTGGAATGGGCTGCCCAGGGGGGTTGTGGAGTCTCCTTCTCTGGAGGCGTTCAAGACCCGCCTGGACATGTTCCTGTGTGACTTAATCTAGGTGATCCTGCTCTGGCAGGGGGGTTGGACTAGATGATCTTTCTTGGTCCCTGATTCTATGATTCTATGAATGTTATGTCCATATTCCTCATTATAGGTTTTGTTCCAGATCAGGCAGGTGCTTGAGCTTGACTGTAGTTTCACTGACATGAGTAACCACACTGAAGCCAGATTATAAACTTGTTTAAGCACAGAACTTATCACAAGTGACTTTGACTGTTTGAAAAATTAGGCATATCTTCCATCATCAACAGAAGAAGAGAAAGAAAGAGAGTTGCAACTCTAGAGAGCACTTCCCTTATCCAAAGATAGGTATTAAATACAACTGAAAGCAATTTCCCTCTGCAGGGATTGAATTTCCTCTTCATCAACTACGAAGGGAATCCAGAGGAAAGAGCTTAGGATTTGGCTGGCTATGGCTGAGATTTGTCAGACTTAGATTCATATACACAGGAAATTTCAGCCTTTCTGTATTCACTGATTGTTTAGGATGACAATTTTTGAGAAGCCAATAGGGTTAACTAAGGCATATGAACATAAGCAAGAGATGGTCTCAACTATTTCCAGAAGACTGTCCTATGGGAAGGAAATGATCTCAAAATAAATGACTTCCCACTATGAGTGAGCAATGAGATTTCAGTATGTAATCAGCAACAGCATACTCAAACAGACATTAGAACTTCTTTAACACTCTGGTGTACTCAGTGGTAAAAGATGCAGACATGCTGTAACTGCTAAAACATATTTTTGTCACATTTATGAGAAGGTGAGAGGATTTCAAATTTAAAATCTATTTTTAAAGTCCTTCCATCCAGACTTGAAAGCCCCTCTCCTAAATCTCTGAACACATAGAAAGGCAGCTTTCTTTAAAGGCATCATGTTGTATTTCTTGGCTGTATTCATCAGTGAATCCTGCATCATTTGGTAACATTTGTAAAATCCAATCAGATTCTTTACTGGAGAAATGATAACTGATAGCTTCAAACTAAGTGAAATTTTGCAAGATCATACTCAGCTTGTTAATGGAAAAATTTTCCATTCTGTAACCCACAATGTTGAGTTTCTGTTAAATGAGGCTGTATAAAATTTCCAATTTAAATAGAAGAAGGCTGGAGTTGAATGGAATAATTATGTATTATCTGTTTGTTTTGATTTTTTTTTTTTTAACATGAGAATGTTCTTTCAAATGAGCAGTCTGACAGTCAACTTTAAGGACTACATCTCAACAACAAAAAAGTGTACAGATTGTACTTTGTTAAGCTAGGGAAGCACCACCAGCACTATAGAGGAAGGAAAAAAACCTGCAACATTCATTTCTCACAATGACTTACCAGTTCAAAATGTATGAAAGCTTTGCAATGATTTTGCTGAAAAGTTCTGGAATTCCATTCACACAGCTCTCTGTAGGTGTAAAAACTTAGCTGCACAGTTCATGGAAAATCCTCTGTTAACATTGTTATGATTACCAAACACATTGTCTTTCGTGTATTTGTACGCTCTAATGATGCTCACAGTATAAACAAATAGTCAGATGGATTTGATTGCTTTTTGTTCTGTATTCAATGAATGGCTTAAATAATACAGCAGAGGGCTATTGGTGTGTGGTGTTAACTGGGGCTGAAGAAAATTGAAGGGAATTTAAACTGTAGCCTAAAATTCAACACATCTAAACTAGGCTTCAGTATCTTCCTGTCACACATTAAAAATCCCAAATTCAAGACAGACCCTGGAAGGGGAGCCTAAAGGTGGCTGGCACTGATACTGCAAGCATGTTCTCTGTTGACTCTTCTCAGGACAGCTGGTTGTAGCAAAGTGTCACGGTGGGATGGTGTTAGGTAAACTTCTCAGGAGACTGCTAGGGCCACTCAATTACACTAGAAAAATTACAGGACAACCTCACCCTCTGGCACGTGACTGTTCCTGGGAGCCACAGTGGTGGTATGTCCTCGGTTGTGGTCCAGCGAAGTGACTGGGGGGACTGGTTGCTCTGGCTGCTCGGAGTTTTTAGTGAGCAAAGTTTCTCTTTGGCAAGTTATGTAAAGAATGAGAATGAAATCTGGGGAGAAGTTCCCTGCTCTCTTTGTCAATGTATTAACAGTTCCATCCATCAAGCTCCATCACATTTTAGACTTTAGGGCTGGTGTACACAATTGCCAGTTTCAGTTCCACCTAATGCCTTTTACTTTAGTATGAAAGAAGTTGGTAAGTGGTGGTACCTTGATATCAATGCCCAACTACCTTCCCGTTGCTTGCTACAATGTGCAGTTTTATTTGATTTTGTAATGTCATTGGGCTTTTACAGTTTCAGTTGATATTTTCCATGCCGAGTGTCTGTCTGAGATATTGCCAGACTGTTCCAAGCACTTCTGAGAGCTTAAGGGGAAACTCTGTCTCTGTATTATATCTTGGTGAACTTTTTCTTTCTCAAGTGCTTTTGTGTTCCCCCAAGATAAGAGGGAAAGGCTTGAAATTTGGCAGGAAGAGGCCTCTGAAGCAGGAATATACTGTCTGCTGCATTCAGGAAAATCTGCCCAAATTTGGCCAATTTATAAGCCTTTGAAAAATTGTTTGCGGACTATTGGCAGCAAAGGACTCTGACTGCTCGGAGTATGTCCCCCTGTGAAAGCAGGGGTAGAACACACATTTCCCTGCAATCCTGGACACAGGATATGCTGGGGTCATTTTGAGTCTCTCTGGGTGTTTCTTGCCTTGCTTCAGTGCTCACTGTGCACCTCTCCATTTCTTGATGCTTAGGCATTGAAGGAGAGGGAAGTGTGGAGGGGAGAGCCAAAGAGACCTGTGGTGGAGAGGGGAGAAAAGCAACAACTTGGCAGAGGGATGAGAGAAACCAGCAGGGAGAAGACAAGCCTGGTTCAGTGACAGGCTGAAGAGGATGGGAAAGAAAGAAACAAACCTTGAAAGACTCAGGCAGAAGGCTGATGCTCTGGAGCAGGCTCTGCTGCAGTTTTGGAAAGAGACTCTCAAACTCTTGGTACTACCATTCTTCTACTATCAGCTACAGTCTCCAAAATACACTGGACGAACATCATCTCACGGTATGAGCTCTTGGAGGATGCAACAACCTACTACTGCTTTCTACCAGACCTCATAGCATGGATCTAGACAGGAGAGAAAAAGGTCCCACCCATCTTGGCCAATGTGGACAGAAGATGATGTCATCAAGATGATGTCTATGGTGTCATCTGTCTTTTTTGTCTGCTTCTTTCCTCTTTAATTGAAGAATACTGATGCAGAAAACAGCCTGAAAAAACATTTATTCAGGCTGTAAAATCTAGCATTTCAGTGCTAGAAAATGCTGCAAACAGAGTTGCTGAGCAACCCTAGGCCTGAACCTTAATTAGTGCACACACCTTAGGAGCCAACCATTAATTATATGATCACA
The DNA here is from genome assembly GCA_024336885.1 of Actenoides hombroni. Classification (NCBI taxonomy): domain Eukaryota; kingdom Metazoa; phylum Chordata; class Aves; order Coraciiformes; family Alcedinidae; genus Actenoides; species Actenoides hombroni. The sequence goes on along the minus strand of WUAM01000431.1, from coordinate 81,243,307 downwards.
TGCCATTTTTCCCCCCCAACAAGTTACAAAAGATTAATTGGCTGAGCAGTCCTGAGCATGTTTTATACAGATTCCTTGGACCTCAGCCCAGTTGTTACCCAAGAGAGGTGTGCGCAGAGCACTCGGCCATGGGCTTGTTCTAGCAGCCCAACCTGTGTGAATTGCACAGGTAAGGGTTCGTCTCACCACACTCATTCCAGTGCCAATCACCCAATTTCTGATAAAAGGCTGTGCAGTATAACGGGTTGTCTTTAGTCATGTTTTATGAGGGATCTATGAGATTGTAGGTAAATTTGTTGTCGCAACATGAAAGCAGTTGTTGGTTCTTTAGCCACGAGAAAACCCTGGAACTGCATCTGGGAGCTATCTGGCTGGCATCTCTTGCTGCTCCTGCTGCCATACCAGCGATAAGTAAGGGTTTTGTCAGAAGAGGGGCTGATCCCATGGTATTTCACTAAATCCTCAGCCAAGGGTTTGCCAGCAGCAGCTGGGTGAACTCAGCATGACCTAAAGGGATGTCTGCGGAGCCAGGGGAGCTGTTTCACCCATGGTGCAGTATGTACTAAAGCAGATCAGCATCACAGTGCTTAGCACCCAACTAGGTCAATCCTTCACGTGTGGTAGTGCACAGTGTGTAAGCGCACTTAGAGGTGAATGAAAGACTGGAACTGGAAGATAAGAAGCTAGGATTTGATATGTAGGGGGTAGGATGTGTCCTTCCCCATGGATCCTAATCTAGATTGGGCTCTCCAGTATTTGCATCACTAACCACAGTGAATTAACCCAGGTTTCCCTAAATCTTCCGAAGACCTTTTCTCTTTGCAGCCACATCTCATGCAAGAAACCACAGTCTTACTCGCATATGGCTGAGAAGGGCTTGTTATCAGATAGCATCCCTGCATATAAGGCAAGCATGGTCACAAGATCCTGCTCACTCAATGAAGGTTTGTGCTGCAAAGATGTTAAACCATCAGCTCTCTGGCTGTGGGTTTTCTGTTAGTCAAATGCCCAGATTTCAATCAGATTAAAATAAGTAAATGCATACAGTCACTTGCACCTTTCGTATAATCTCAACCACGTCCTGATCTTCTTATTGTAACCAACCCTCACATTTCTTCTGCTCCTATTTCATGGAAGGGAAATCTTGCTTTGCCCTTTATCCCAGAAGCTGCTTTACCCATGTGTCCTGCTTCCTACTGATGCTGTATCTTCACCTACGACTCATGTTACTGATGCTTATCTTAGCCACAGACCTGCATCCCTTTTCCTTCCCCTTTTCAGCCTCACATCCAAAATCAGGGGAAGGACAGCCAGTGCTGCTTTCCATCCCAGGTCTTAACCTGACCTCTCATGCTCCTTGATCCTTTTCTTACTCTACTGCTGAGGTAAATGGTGTACAAGAGGTAAGAGTTTTATACCCTTTTGCCAAAGAGGCAAGAAAAAATATTTGCTACAGCTCAGTCTGCTGACATCTTCTGTTTCACTCCCTCAGTAGCTTCCTCAGTGATTGACAGGTTTCATCCAAGCTTGGCAGTTGGATAGTCGCAAAGACAAATAACTTCCAACAAAAGTCATCCCTCCTCCTTCCGCAATAACTGGGGACAAGAGTGACCACGCTTCAAATATCTGCAGGATTTTTTATTCCTGTTTAATCCTTACAACTGATTTCTTTTTGGTTGAATGAAATAATACCCAGTGTGCTGCCAAAACAACTTGAAGAAGAAAGGCTTTATGGGGGAATGGATAATTTTGAAGATACATGTGGAGGAAACAGAAAACCTTCATATAATGTAATTTTAAGCCCTTCACTGAAGAGACACAAATCTTAAAGCACTGTGTTCTTCATTGTTTAGCTGGTGGTATTTCTGGATGGAAAGAGCCTGCACCTTTATTATCAGTGATGAGACAGAGCATCTCAAGTTTTTAAAATAAATCTCTCCCTCTCTCTGTCACATTCTTCTGAAATGGTGCATATCCTTGAAGTATTTGTTTCTCTGGGAACATGAGGTACCGCCAGAAAACTACTTAGATCATTTATTACTCCTGAATATTTAGAAATCGTTAACCTTTACACACTCCACCCAGGGAAACACTGGGAGAGGCTGTAGCATTTTTTTAACTCTTTCACTTCTGCTCCTTCTTTTTAGTCTCTCATTCTGTTGCATATCTGCTTATGACCAGGCACTTTTATATGTGCTTTATGTTCTGAGTGATTCTTCAGTGATATGAGGATAAAGAAGACACATTTGTGCTTACAGGCAGAGGGGTCTTTGTTGAAGGCTGTTTCTACTCTTTAAAGCATTAACATATCCAGATGTTACCAGAAATGGTGAATAGGTCCAGCTAAAATGCAGAACAGATGGGATCTTTGCTCCAAACTCTTTCAGGGTCAAAGGCCAAGTCTATTCCCTGTTCTGCTTTTTCATATGAAATTAGAAATGGAAATAATAAAACATCTCAAGAGGCTGTTTCCCTTCTATTTCTAATAGACAAAGCCTGGAGATAGATTTAAGCCCAACAAACCCCATATACAGTTAAACTTTCCCACTGGTTGATGAGCAGTGGAAGACAAAAGCAGGCTGGGTGAGCAGCTCCTTGTTTCCTGGACCTAAGTCTGGAAATCATTCCCAGATGCACCCAGTTCCCGGCACCACACAGCTGGATCCTACTTGCCACATGCCCAGTGTGAAATGACACTGCATGCAGCTCAGCTGTGAGATCCTGGCTGCAGCCTGCAGTGCATTAGAGGTTGACATTTGCTCTTTGGTCCTGCCTTTCAGCCACATAAGGACTAAGCCAAAGACAAGCCCTCTTCTCTCTTTCATCCCCTGCATGAGGTATTATAAAGAGAAGAGCAATGTATTCTTGGTAAGGACCTGGTTTTGAGAAGGTATTGGTATTAAGAATATTGTTTGCAAAATAACATCATTATTTAAATTTTTTTCAGACATGCAATTTCCCACAATAGGTATGTTGGGCCAGGTGAAATCCTTGGGATGCTGTTATGTGTTGTGCAAAACTTTATGTGAATTAAATCTGAAATCTAGAAAACAGTTTCAGCTAAAGAGGACAATTCTGAGAAATTGCAGTCAATGCAGTGTGATGATTTCAAAGGGAAACAGCTCAACTTTTCAGTTCAAAACATTTGTTTTTGTTTTGAGGTCTTCCTGCCTGCAATAAATAAAAAGAGGTGAAAAGTTTAAACACAAAAATGAAGTGTTTTGTTTCAGGTTGAACCAAACACTCACTTGATCCAAAGTGGAATTGGGGGGTTTTATTGTTTTACCAAGAAAATAGTTTCATTTCCTGTCAACCCAAAACATTTTTTTTTAATTGTAGGCTTGCTGTGTTGAATTCAAAAGCCAGTTATTCCTACTGCTCTTTAGGAAAAACACTTGGGAATTATTTTTTTCTGGGAAGTGAGGTGAAGCTTCACAGAAAAGAGCATGTGTTTGTGGGAAAGTGATGAAGGAGAGAGACTGAAGATGTAAACTAGCAACTGATGAAGCTCTAAATAACATTGTAAATATGGCATTATGGCTGATGAGGTTTTGAAGCCACCCTGGACAGTCATTATTTTACAGAATGATAGCAGCAATGCGGCTGGGCTTCTCTTGCACATCCCAGCTGTGGGCCAGCTGAGCACTGCTGCCCTGCTCAGGCTGCTTATGCTGTAACCCCTTTGGGACAGATGGGACTATGCGTGTGTGCCGGCATCTGCTGGTGTTTGTGGCCCCAATGCCACCAGCACCTAGGCTGTGTCCCCGACCTGCTTCCAACTTCAGTTCTGCACAACACAGAGAGTCTTTTCTTGCTCTGCATGTGACTTGGACCTTCAAAAAGCAGGATGGCTGCATTTGGGGTACAGGGTCTGCAGTGTGCAGATGTGTGTGGGTCTGTGGGCAACAACTGTATACAGTGCTCTGTTGTCTGAGTTGGCCTGATCAGCAGCTATAAAGTTAACAGTTTCACATTAATATCTATTGGGGCAGAAATTCCTGCAGCCTGTGGCCTCTGCAGATGTGATAAAGAAGTTAAATGCAGCTTCATCCCTAAAAGAAAAGTGTCACAATCTCTCCTCACAATTAATAAAGTGAGTAAATTTATTGGTGGGTGCCAAATGTAGCCAAATCCTCTGGCCAGCTGGGGAAAAATACCATTAAGCAAAAGCCTGGCTATGGGACTGAGCTGCAGTCCAAACATATCTCAGAGCTCACTCTCAACTGGCGAAGTATTTGGGATTATGCATTACCCCATAGGGCACAGAGAATGGCATACTTCTCAAGCAAATTCAGCCAGCAGCATTGTAATTAAGGTAATTACACCGTAGCCTTCAGTTAGGGTAACAAGTTGCTGCTATGCTTGCTTGCATTAGGCAGCACTGTAATACATGCCATGGTATTTCTGTATGCGTGTAACCCATGTTTACCTCTTGCTGTACTTCTTCATGACGATCCAATGGTAGGAGTATTGCCACCTCCATAAGCTCCTTCTCATTTATTTTACCCTTCTACCAGACTGTCAGCCAAACCTGGGAAGGAAATGGGCAATTTTTGAGCCCTTCCTCTAGTAGCAAGAGTCCCTTTGTGTGTGTTGCTCTGTGTGTGTACCTGTGTGTCCCACACAAGATCCTTTCCATGGGAGGAGCTGGGACCATCATGCTCCATGGACAATGTCCCCACCACATCAGCCAAGAAGGACCTTTCCCCTAGCTGAGAACAGTGCTGTGCTTGTCTCAACTGGAAGCCAGACTTTGGTTATCTCACAAATTACTGTGTTAAAGAAATCTTCACGGAGTGAGATGTTGGTAAACAAGAGCTTGCTGCTCCTATGATTCACTACCTTCTTACGCACTTTAAGAGCAAATTTCTCCACCCTCCTACGGTTGTGGGGAACCGCAGACACAGTGGAATCAGTGCTGTCCCACAGGCAGCCAGCATCCCCCCAAAGTGTGCAAGGCTGTGGACAGCATTTTACATGGCAGCAGAGGTCAGGGGAAAAACACAATGTGTGACTGTTTGTCAGTGCAAGGAAGGGATCCTCAGAAAGACCTGAGAAGTGTCCAAAGCACATTCTGGAGCTGTCCTCTATGAGCCTTGCAGGAGTGGCCAAGGCTGAGGCACAGGGGTGAGGAAGGCAGCCAAGTGCTGCTGGGCAAGTGGGCAGGGTGGTTTTGTGGGCAGGGAAGGGAGAGGCAGGCAGGCTGAGCTGCAAGATGAGCCTGACCACAGGTTCCGTCCCCAGTATTCCACCAGCAAGCATCTCACGTTTTGTGTGCTCTGGTTTTCCTCTCTGGCAATAGAGAAGATCTACTGTGCTTCATTTCACTGCGGGCGTCATGAAGTTTCATTCACGGAGGCCCTACCGAAAAGCCTCTTACCACCCAACTGGACACTGATGTGTGTCATTGACTCTTACAGCTTCAACATGCTCATGCTGGAGAGGGAAACCCTGTGAATACATACTCCATCTGTTCAGCTTCACATTGGATCTCCGTGCTGAAGCAAGCTGCACATGATACTTGTGAGTTCTTGAAAGCAATATAGTCACATCAGTATGGCACCAAGCCTAACTAATTAGCCCATCTTGGCAGGTCTAATTAGGCTGGGCAGGGAGCCACACTGATAGAGCTATACTTCTGTGGATTCCAGCTCTCACTCTGTCCCAGTCGGAGCAGATATCTGCATTGTATCCATGCCGTGCTGTAGACATACCACCAGTGCTTCCAGGACCCTGGCAGCAAGTCTTGTGGAGAGGCCAGCTGAGGACTGAAGAGAATAGCTGGAGCTGGTGGGCTGAAAGGCTGCTTTTTTCTCCTAAGACAAATTTTTGGAAGAAAAAAAAAAAAAAGTCATGCAGACTTTTCTTTGCTCTTTTGATTTGCTGAGATGATTTCTGTAAACACCCCATACCCTGGGGTCCCGCATGAGGTCAGACACTTCTGTGTTCTGCTTAAAACCTTTGTGACATGAAGGCAGTGACTCCAAGGGGAGAAGCCACAGGAAAGCCTCAGTCAGAGTCTCCTGGTGGATGTAAATCTTAATAACAAAATCAGTCTGTGCATCTCTTTCCCATCCCTTAGCATGGGCTGTGCCCTATTTTGGACTGATGGTTAGATAGGTCTCAGTTTGTTATCAGCTGTGGGTTAGTCTTGATTTGGCTGTATCCACCACTGTGTCACAGAGCTGAAATGACCTCCACATGCTCCTAGTGGTCAGCCTAACCCAAGGAAGGCAAAAAGCAAGGGCAAGAAATGAAAGCTGGATACCCCCGGCCATGATGAGCCCTGCCATGGGGTGCAGCTGGAGTCAAACTTGTTAAAATCAGTTGGAGGAGAAGTGAGGAGGTGGATACCAAGCCACGGCTAGCAGTGGAGGCAGGAATCCAGATGGCCACCCTCCTAGATCAACATTGCAAACATGAGAATCGAAAAGAGAAACTGTCACAAAAGTAAACAGCGTAAGAGAGAGGGCCATAATGCTTGGACTGGCCACTGTCCAGGTGTCCACCCTCTTATCGCACAACACACTGCAGTCAAACACAGGAGCGGACCCTGAGCATCTGCGCCCGAAGCACCTAATGAGTGTTTGCACGGCGAGCAGAGCAGGAGGCTGCTGCGGTGCAGAGCAGAGGGGTGGAAAGGAGGCTTTTGAGCACGTGGCAGACTGCCTGGCCAGCACAGCATGCGGCAGGGGAGGAAAGACATGAAACAAAAGCCTTCCTGCAGGAGCAAAGAGAAAAGACCCACTGCTGACAGAAATGAAACAACACAGCCCGCTGCGGAGGCCAGAGCTCCTGGGGCAGGCGAGGCCAATAGTTGTAAAAACAGAGTTTTGAAGTAGGAAATGTAACATGACTACAAATTGCCTCGCTTCCCCCCTCTGACCCCCAGCTCCCACCACGTGTAATGGGATGCCGAGCAGCCAGGCAGCGAGCTAGCAGTGGGATGGGGAGGAGCTCCTGCTTGCACTGGTGTAGGGCACCCATCTGAGAGCCTGGCACCCCCACCCCCCCCAACTTTTCCCAAAACACAGGACCGTCCCCAATAGGGAAATTCTCAGCAACAGGGTTCCACCCCC
>WUAM01000431.1:81219162-81236128 GCA_024336885.1 Actenoides hombroni | reverse complement strand
AAGACCCGCCTGGACATGTTCCTGTGTGACTTAATCTAGGTGATCCTGCTCTGGCAGGGAGGGTTGGACTAGATGATCTTTCGAGGTTCCTTCCAACCCCTAACATTCTGTGATTCTGAAGATAGGTAGCAGCTGCAGCAGTACTGAAGCTAAAACAGAGAAATAACCCAGCAGGGAGGCAATGCACAGTAAAATGTGAGAAGCTCTGAAGTGTATGTTCTTCTCTTCACTCCTCTTTGGTTTTGGGGGGTTTTTTTGCATGTTTTTGATCGTTTCTAAAATAGTTGAGTACTGCCAGTTAATGCTGAATCCAGATAAATGTCAGCAGTTCCTACATGTCTTAGAACATGTGTGATAATAAGGAATTGTTTAGCTACAGACTTTTGGGGGAGGGGGTTTGCTGTCATAAGGGCTAATGGCTTACTTTTTTTTCCAGGAAATCTTGGATTGTAGATCTCAACTCCTTAGTTATTCCTTGTGTCTCAACATCACCTTCAGCATGATCCAAACCACAAATGTGAGTCACTAATTATCTTTCCTTTGTTTCATTAGAATCAAGCATTTTCTTTTGTTTTATTATTTTTAATTTTTTTATTACTTGTTTTAACAAGTGCACAAAGAGCACAATTTTTTCTTCATTGAAACCTGAACATAACGTACATTCTTTAATTTTTGTTGCTATTTCAGTTTTTCTGTAATTATCTGCTCTGTGATGCCATCATGTCTCTTGCTGTTACAGTAAATCACTGGTTTTAGGACAGTCAGAACGTCAGGAACACTTGCTTTCCAAGTTACACTAAAAAGGATTTTTCAGCTCAGAATTAATAGGATAGCCTTGTGCCTAGATGATATCAGCATTTTTTTGCTATTAGCAATTTTAAGAAATTTTCTCTTAGTACCATGGTATTTGACGAGTACAGACTACTTCTAGATTTCAGATTACTTGGTTCAAACTGCAGCACATGGAACTTTTCACTCAGCCCACTAGAAAAGCTGATGGGTCACTTTATGAAAAGCTTTATGGATCACTGCTGTTAAAAAAGATTATTTTCAAAATGTCTCCTTAAAGCTCACTTATTTCTTATGACTCTTTTACATTTTTTTTGCACCATGAATACCAAGACTAACTGACACAATCCCTTGTAGTTAGAATTGATTCAGGGAATATACACAGTATTTCTGTACTGTAATCCTACAACCATTCTCCCAAAATATTTGCATGCATGAAGAGTTCTAGATTTACCTATTTTAGTTCCTGTGAGCCTAAACAAAGAATCCAGCTCAGTACTTCCATATTTCTGCTCAGGATTTCCCAGACACAAATATGTGTTAACATATCTTTAAAATATTAGAGGTATGCATGGTAAATCCATTACTTTCATAACATCAGACATACTTGTGAATGTGCAGAAGAACTGGACGCCACATGCTAAGGAGCTGTTATGTCTACTGGAACGTAGAGATAACACTGTGAATGTCAGAACTGCCTGACAGTGCAGTCCAGTGGTTTCTGGAGTCGTCAGACTTAATGCAGCACCACTGCCCCACAAGACAGAGCCTGGTCTGTCTAGCACAGCGCTCACACAGAGCGTGTTTATAATAGGCTGCCATACACCCAGGAAAGAGAACGCTTCCTCAACACCACTATGCACTGCATTTTAGGACTGAAGAGCAGCAACAGGAAAACCACTGGGCAGCTGGAAATCCCTTGGCAATGCAAAATCACATAGGTGCAACCTTCGAGCAATTTCCATGGAAATGATGGAGCTATGCTGGTCAGGATAAGGCTAGGATCCGATCCAGATGCTTCTGTCAAGAGTAGACTTCTGTCTTTGGAGTTGGGTCTTACCATAGATCAACAAACAGAACCAACGAAGGGTAGAATATGCATTAATGTAAGGTTAACAAACAGCAAGCACATCAAGAAACCCAGGATTTAATTCAGCCAATAGAAACAAGCAAAGCAAAAACATCTACATCTGTACACAATCAGTCTAGAGAAAGATAATATTTACAGCAGTTGTTCATCTTCTTGTCCATTTTCTGCAGTTCCAAATTTCAGGAGACAAGCACTACTTTGGCATTGTTACTGTACATGTTTAATGCAAGGTATTTAGAAAATGTGTATGCACTTTTAAAAGTTGACATTCATGTTATGGGGGAAAAAATAATAAAGGAAGAGAAAAGAAAAAAAAAGTAGATGGGGAAAAACTAACAATGGAAGAGAAAGGAAAAAAAAAAGTAGATAAGACAAAGTTGCTGGAATTGGCTGTTTATTAATCTCTACATACCAATGTTGCTGGTGCATTTCTTTAACTTGGACACACTGACATGTACAGACATTGAACCCAACAGTGGGAGACAAGAGAATCAACTGAGCCAGGGAGGAAACAAATTCAGGGCAGATCTCAGGATGGCAGGGAATGGTGTGTCAGGAATAAAGATTTTATGTCCTAGGAAAGATATTTTGTTTTTTCAGGAGACCTGTACATTGTAATCCAAAAATGGTATGTTAGGCAAACCACAAGGTTTAATTGCTGTATTTCAGCCCCCAAAAATTAATGTGCAATATAAATTTCAAAAAACTATGTCACTCATTCATATTGGACAGCTCTGGTAAAAGTGTATGAACAACGTAACGTATATTCCTTGTATTAATATATAGTACAAAGAAATAGCTCTAGAGCTCAGGACACAAATGGATCTTTAGATTAGCTGTCAACAATGTCATATCCATGTTAATAATGCTCTATTGATGCCTGGAGCTGACAGTCTTTCTTATTTTTATTCACAAATTCCATTTAATAACAGCAATAAGTCACTCTAGACAGTGCATTTCTAAGGGATTTTTGCACTTCTCAGGTGGTTAAAGTCACTTGACCTTCGGCCTCATGCCTTAAAAACTCCCTAAGAGATGTGCTAAATTGCCCAGAAATACATTGCCTGTCATGTCTTGTTGCTTAATTAAGGGCCAACCTAGATGGCCTATAAGGACTGCCCTTAAGTAATTACTAATTGATCTCCTACTCAAGAAAAATGAATAAATTCCACAGCAGACACACTGTCACATGGTATTTACTCAAATTCATATTCCTCCAATAGAAAATGAAAAGCACATGGCGAACGGGGAGGTCGAGAGCAGAAACATCTTTGGAGTGGTTAAGCCTCACTCCAAGAGTTTGTCATGTCTTATCGGCTGTAGCCACCACTCTCAGCCGTTCATTTTCATTGAGACAAAATACATTCCTTAAAAATCAGAGCTTTTAGAAACTAACAAAAAGCTAGAATTTTCCATCTAGATTTACCTACTCTGAAAGATATTTGATCTCTGTTACAAATATCTAACCAAGGAATCTCACCAAGAGGGATGGTTTGTCACCTGATGGAAGCAAAATACAGCCTACAAAAACAACCAGAGGAAACACATTTCAAAGATCTTTTCTGAAGAAAGGAGGTGGGGTTTAGGCTGGCCCAGGAAAGATTCTTGCAGATTTTGTACCCAATTTGTTTATCAAAGTGCATGAAGCAGACTTGTTGCGTTTTGTGCCTAGAGCGCCAAATGGTCAAAGAAAGTGCTGATATCATCTGTTATTATAAGATGATGAGAATGCTTTAGGCTGCATCAGAAATCTTGACTATACACAGGTAGGTGTTTTCAGGTGTGAACAATAAGAAAAGTATGGATGACATCATTAACCTCCTATTATCCTCAGAAAGACTGTATTTATGTATTATCCTATCCAAGCAGTTTTTACATACTGACTTCTAGCACCTACACTAGTGGTTTATGCATCTCAAAATAACTCAAAGCAAAAAGGACCCATCTCTGAGACATTTCCCTTGGACACACTGGGTGAACCCCCAGGATTCACTGGAGGCAAAGATGGTAACATTTCTGTTGACTTCAGTGAGGCCAAGATTTTAGCCCATTTACACAAATAGCACAAAACTATACAAAATTTGGGAACCACTCTGATGTATGATAATTTATGGTACAGGACAAGCCACTTTTAGGGGAGCCTTGTAAGAAAAGCTGCATTGGTTCCATTTTTCAGCTGGTGCTTTATGCAGAGCTCCCCACACTCCTCTGAAACTGCATTAGCGAAAAAGCAGCATTTACACTGATGGCATAGAAACAGGGACACTGAACTCTGGAAAGACACTGATCGCTGCAGTGGTACTAACACCAATAGGATAATGCTAGGAACCATATAAAGATTCCTGTCTCACTTATTAAACGCTTAACTGCTTTATTTTCTGAATCTTTTAATATGTTAAAAGTTACACAGTGCACTTATGTATAACTGGAAATGTTATGGATAGCTGGGACCTGTCCCATAAATATACCTTCTTGTCATCACGATTATGTAACTGATTGCTATTGTTTGATTTCATCACACTGTAGTAATTGTTTTAAAATATCAAGGGATTAATAAGTGAAAGAAATATGTGAATCAACAGGCATTCCTTAAGCTTGTTTGAAACAGAGATAAATAGTGAGCTACGAAGGGGGCTTCTTGCCCCTACCTGAATAGAAGCAAAGGACTGAAAAGCACAGTGAAATTCAACAACTGCCCTTTCAAACAGTCCTCTGGGTACTTTGTGTAAAAATTACATCCTATCCTATTTCTGCTGTTGATGCAGTTCTGGAATTATATGTTTGATTAAGCTGGCTACCAACAAGATGTGTAAACATATGCAGTGTAAGCTAATTTTTTGTGATATTACAGTTTTATGGTTATTCACAGGCAGGAAAGAACTGGCATTTCTATTGGATATATATTTTTTTTTTTTTTTCCCAGACCCTCAGAGCTCAACTAGAGGTTTCTCATGTTAACATCACCTTAACCAAACATCAATATTCATGCATCATTTTGGTGTAGCAGGGAAGTATATTCCTTTAAAAACAAGAGAACAGTAATACTGCTAATTCTGATTCCTGGATGTGGATGGTTTCTCACAGATGAAAAGGCCTTTGCTGTTATCATGTTCTGCAATGATTTTTCTGTTTTTCTGTATCATTTTTCTCCCTACATATGTGGGTTTTATATCCTCTTCATGTTGGTATAGCATGAAGTCTTATGTGGAATTTAGAGGATCTGAACTAAATGTAGCTAAAAGGAACTTTTGGATGAACTGCCTGGGATTTGTTCAGATCTGTTAAAGTAATGGGGGAAAGCACAAAAGGATAAAGAAAAGAAAGGCCTTAATCTTTGTTCCATGAGTGATAAAGCAGCATCACATGGGTGAAAATTGGCCTGACCTTCACCCACATGATGCTGCTTCTGCCTCAGCCACTCTTTCTTTGCTCTGATTAAGTGAAGATAGCCTCTTTCTCTGCAAGGAAAAGTCAAAGAACAAAAAGAAAAAAAATCCCGTCTTAACTATAAAAGGTTTATTTTTTTAATCACAGTTGGGCTCATACAAGCCAGTTTCTAATCTTATTTTTTTAAGCTAAAAAAGTGCCTTTTTAGAATTTCTTTGGCTCAGTTTCTTTAGCCACCCCAACCCCCCTCCCCAAACCTCAGGGCCTAGATCTTAACTTGCTTCCCTTGGATGTGCTTTGTTGCTCATCTTCACTTTTACATGATAGCTGTTTGACTTAAATGGGTTGTTCGCCAAAGGATTGCCCCTTGGGGAATGGAAAAACTGGAGGGAGGGAGAGGAAAAGCAGTACTCAGCTGGCTTAAATGGCATGTACAGTATATCTATTGGCAGGGTATTGCCAATGCTCCAAGGAAACCTTCAGTGCTCAGTCTTTACACTGGATGCCATACACCGAGACATGGTTCTATATATCAGGTTATCCATGTTCATATAGACAAGAGGACTTTAGTGCAACACTGTTGTCAAACAGCTCCCGTGACTAATATTTTTAACAGCATGATATTTAAAATTTGACAAGGATATAGTAATTCATTCTCCAGATAGTCAACGTGTGTGGAGAGCTGGTAATGTCTTCAAAGGTTTCAAGGAGGGCCCTTTGAAATTAGCCTGTGTTTTAAGGGGTACTATGTACCTAATTTTTTGTTACCCTATTGCAACAGGATCAAAATGTATTTTTAATTGAATGTCGATCTACTAAAATTCACTTAAATTCATGGTTATGTAGTTGTATGTATTTGTTTATCTGGCTGAGAAACCTGGCTGAGATCCAGTGAACTATTGGCTAAGTCCTCAGGCTAGCTTCAATTTCCACTGGTCATTTTTTTCCCTCAGGAGCTAAGAATATATGATGCTGTGCACCATAATGGAATGTCACTCTGATGTGTAATGTCTGTAATTGTATTATATATCTGAACTAGGAAATGAGGAAAGACCTCTCCATCTCACCTACAAAACACAGATATCAGATAGCTTTTATCTGGAAACACTGTATGGTACTTAGACACGCTATACTGCAAAATGGCAAGTTAGCTAATAAGTTCACAGTGGTTTCTGCAATTGAAATTAGACATACCAATACTAGCATGCTCTGCATAAGTCCAGAGTGACTACTGCTGATTAATTAGTGTTGAAAGCAACAAACACCAGTTTTCTGTTTAGAAATTTTGCAGCAGCTATCATTTATAAGAACATGCTTAAAATAATATCGCTTCTAATTTTGATATGTGAATACACTGACACTAACAACATCTCTTCCTCTTTGGCAGTGGTTTCAGAGCATCAGCATGAGTTGTTTTCTGGCATGGAGAGACATTATCTAGCTATACATCCTCACACGCAGAGCTGAATCAATTGATTATTTTATCAGAGATAAAACTGAGATTCACAAGACCGAGTTTTTGAGTGTGCAATCATACCAGTCACACCATCTGAGAATATGCTTCCATTTGTTTTCCCAAGTAAATTCCACCATTGTGCCCACAGAGAGTACCACACAAAATGTTGTGGTTGTAAATATGTTCAGCAACAGTTAGAACTTGGACTCTGATTCAAAGCCCATTAAGTCAATGAAAAGACTCCTATTGACTTCAGTGTGCTTTGGCTCTGGCACTTGATTCTTTATTTAGAACTTGTAATGATTATTCAGTGGAAGAGGCAATCCTGTGAGTTTTGGTTGCTGCAGTCCTCTTTGCTAAAAGTAAAGTTAAATCTATAAGGAAAAAAATACAATTTGTATAGCAAGTTTAAATTACTTTGCTACTTAACACACATATACGTCGACAGACACATTTATGAACATTTATAGAGAATCATATATGCTTGCATAATACACACTAACACACATGCACACACACCCTCCATGCTCATACAGATCAGGTTAAGAATTTAAGACATAAACTGCTAGAGATTGATAGGCTGCCTGAAACAGGAGTGTCCAGTGGTATTCATGATGCTGCATGGTATCTGCGACACCCGTATGGGACTAGCAAATTTGACAGATCATCTGTAAAAGTAATCTTTTCTTCTGAATTGGCAGTAGGAGGCCTGGTGGCACTGCCAGGCCTTGCCAGATGGCATCAGTGCTGTGGTTTGAGGCAACTGAAGGGAATCCCTAACCTCACTAGCTAACTACCAATAGCTGATTATCAAGGTTCTGTATATTTTCTCCATACTCACTTTACTGAATTGTTTTTAAGCTCAGAATTTGACAAAGCAAGTGGTTTTAATTTTGTGGCTTGAATCATTATTTCATTAACGAGAGGATAGCATTCATGATGGCATATAAAATATCGACGCAATAGGCTAAATTTAAAACGACGGAACATGCTAACATCCATATTTAAAAAACAAGAATGTGTTTTTATTTAAACCACTAAAAATACTTCTAAAATACATTTTTTTGGCTGAATTATCTGGTTCTCTCAGAGTTTCTCAGTGTTCGTTACGACGTTACTTTCACACATGCAAAAGCTCACATTGGGCATATGTGGTACCACCCTCACCAATAAGAAGGGCAAGTACTTTGGTAACTTCATGTGCTAGTTAAAAGCTATTGACATGGCTAATCTGAAGCCTTCCTTACCATCAGACAATAATGAGGATCAGCACTTTTGTTTATTTAAAAGAGTCCGAACCAGCCATCGTATCTTACTGAAAATGCACGTTTCTATATATTAAATTGCTCTACATACAGCATGTTTTGTATGACTTTTTCAGTTTGTGGCAGCTGCCTCAAACAAGCTTGAAAGGCTCTGTTATGGTCTATACGGTCAAAAATGGCTTTTTTTTTAAGTGTCGAAGTACTTAGTTACAGTGAGTTGGTAACACAATATCCACACCATAATATGCATATTGTGCATGACAAAAGGCGAGTAATTTGTAATCCCCATTTAAAATAAAAGCATAAGTACCTACTGTATTCAGCAGATCTGAAATTTCTACCAGTACATATTTAAGAGACTCAGTGTATTCGTGTGAAAGACCAAAATGGTCTGTACTTTGTTTGTGCAACTTAGTAAAAGTAAGATTTATAGCTCTTGTTGATTTTTTTGTTTATTCCCACTTCATTATTAACATGTAATCACTATTGAAATGTAGCTTAGGAAATTCACATGTGAAAATCTATGAAGGGAGGAGAATATATATTAAGTCTATCCCACATGTAATCCCCCAGTATGACATAATTCAGATCAAAAAGATGTCACATCCTACTTGGACGGCCCATTTCTGGCTCTGTTATTCACACTAAGAGACCTGCTCCTTGGAGAAGAGAAGAACAAATTGAGGAATAGCACAAGACTCTATGAAATTACAGTCAGAAATTAGGTTATGATTATTTCATTGCTGTATCTCTTTGTTGCACAAATTCAGTCCCTCTAATATTTTATAATCTTTTCTTTAAATAGTCTTTCCTTATCTATGATACTTACTACCTTTTTGTAAGAGTAAAAAAAGTTCATTAGGCAGGGGGAGGCTTTAGCAGGGGGTGAAGAAACGTGTCCAATGTCACCACAAGATGTGGGTAATGCTAGTGACTGCTGTACTGCGTGACCACTGTCCTCCCTGTCCTTCATACAGTCCTTATTTGCCAGAGATTTATTTACTCTGCCTGCTGTTTCTCACATATTTTTGCTGTAACATATATAAATAGCATCCTTCCTTCTGTTCTATTTGTTTAGTGAGCCACATGTAGTATACATAATACAGGGACCTGCATTGATTTGCAAAGCCTGAAGATATTCTTCATTATGTTTTATGTGCTAGAATAGATAAAAATTATTCCCAGAAGGGTGCATGTTTAAACTGGCAAAGAAAAATGATTGACATCTACCATAAGTAATTTTGTCAAAGCTTTGGCATGTTATCATTTTGAAAAACTCTTCTAATGAACAGTGTCCATACTCACCAGATGTGCTATCAAGAATATGGCAGATACTTGTAAAATTCTGCTGCGGTCTTAATGCCAAATGTGTAAAATACAAACAAGTTAGGCTACGAATTCTGCTAGATAAATTTGGTTGGATAAAGAGTTGAGCCTAAAGGACTGAAGATTGTAAATAATTCTAGGCAGGAGACTGCCCTCTTGGCTAGTTTCAGAAAATATGGATTATTATCTCCATGCTCAAGAACTAAATTGCCTTGTATAAATTTGCAACTTTAATACTGATGCAAGCAGAAGTAGAAAATGCTTAATTAAAATAAGACTTTATCTCCGTATATGAGAAATTAAAAAAAATGGGTATTGAATATTCCTGTTTGATTATCTTTTTTATTCCCAAATGCCCATTCATAGCTCATAAACATTATTGTTTACAGAGGGTACAAGAAGTAGTAAAATAAAGTCTGTCATGAACACATTTGAGGGAGGATTTAGTTCTGTCAGGCTTTCAAGGCACCAAGAGCTTGGCAAAGATTTTTAGCAATGCCTTCCCAGTTTTGAATGAAGTATCTACAAAGAAATATCTAGAGGTTGCTAATTGTCCCAGCATGTGCTAGGCCTGTGCTTAGGCTGGGTGCACATCTGCTCTGACTACCTGAAGTCAGCAAAGCAAGGTAGAGGTTATTGACTGGACAAGGGTTGATGGTTTTAAACTAAAAGACACTGGATATAAGGAAGAAATGTTTTACAGTGAGGGTGGTGAAGGAGTGTAACCAGTCGCCCTGAGAGGTGTTAGAAGCCCCATCCCTGGAAACATTCCAGGTCAGGTTGGATGGGGGTCTGAGCAACCTGATCAAGTTAAAGGTGTCCCTGCTCACTGCAGGGGGATTGGACTAGCTGGCCTTTAAAGGTACTTTCCAAACTAAAGCGTTCTATGATTCTCTGGTTTTGTTAAAGTTTTATTCTTTTCTAGGGGTATGATCCTGTTGGGACACAATTAGTAACAGAACATCAGACTTTTGTTTGTCATTGTTCCATGAAGCAGATAACACATATTTGTGGATTCAGGTAAGAGCTGGTTTTATTTCATTTCCTTGAGAATCTACTGTAAAACTCTGAAAAATTTAACTTGATTATTACCACTTTCTTGCCAACACAGATTTTAGATACCTGCTTGAATGGTCTTGAAAAATGGCCCAAGAAAATTTACTTGTTTATTGAGTGATATTTATTTGCAGTGATTGCTCCCCCACTGTCCCTCACAAAGTAAAAGTAAAGAAGATCACAGTTTTTGCTTTAGAGACTCTCTCCTATTCCACCTGCCATATTACTGGTTTAAAATGGTCCCTTTTCACTCTCTGAACATAGGAATGTTCCACTGCTGTGAGATTAGGACATGAATTCCACTGCTGTAGATACCTAAAAGCATTATTTGTGCATTGCACTAAAATATGCATTTCCCTTGGTTTCAGGTGTGCCCAGATATTCCCAGGTATGTAGCACAGTTATGATTTGGCTGGTCTCTTACCACTCGTCCCTGCCATGGGAGAGAGATCCTCCCTTATGGCCTGGGAGGCTCAGCAGCAGCTCTTCCTCTACCAGCTTCACTGCCTCCCACTAGCTCATTCTCAGAGTTGCTATGCATTCATACAGGGTAATATTTTCAGAGTGTAAGTGAACAAAAACCTCAGAGTTTACTAGGGTGTGTGTCAAAATTACAAACACAGAGGTTGGTATAGACGCATGCTAATCATTTCTAGTTATGCATGAAGTTAATTTACAGAAGAAGATTTACATTGTTTTAATGGCATTCTCTACAAATAAGATTTAATTATTTCAGTTACATTTTGATGCTTTTTTATGTTTTGCTTGTTTCGAGATATGTATTAATTTGCTTTATCAATAATATGAAAAATTAATGGAGCTCTTATTAAGGTTAAAAGCACCTTAGAGAAGTCATCACTTGTCGGCTTTTGTTTTATTACTATGATTACAACAAAGTTGTGCTATTATCACTGGCAAAATAATTACTCCCTTTTCCATGGCAGGTTTCAGATTGCTTTCCTACACTTGCTCCTGGAGAGGAGCTTTTGGAAGCTCACCTTCAGAGGTACAAAGAAGCACTTGCAGAGCAGCACAGAGGTAGGAATGATACCCATGTGTCCTCCATGCCTGACGTATCTGGGACACACCAGCGTCTTTCTCAGCCTCTTCCTCAGCCCCTGAGCACACAGGCACTCGCACACTCTACCAACTCCTGGGGTCCCCAGGACAGCTCTGCAGGGCACACAGCTCCTCACACACTGTGGCTGTCCTTCCCCTGCCATGGGACACCACTGACTCGGACTATTCTTGGCCCCATCTCTTCCTGAGCTCAGACAGACTGGCTTAAACCAGTGGAATAAATCTCACAATTTTTTCATAGAGGTCTAATTCTTCAGATTTCACAGAGGCAACTTTTCTGTTGATTTCCACAGAAGTTGTATCTGAAGATGATTGGCAGGATAATACCCATTTGAAATATAAGCAGACAGCAGCATCAGATCAGATGGGTAGTGAGAAGAGACTGAAAGGAAAATGATGACAGGGCAAAAATTCCCCAACATCTTCAACCTTTTCATTTCAGAGTATTTGTTAAGCAATGAAGAGGGTCTCTCTTTGGTTAATGCAATTTAGCGATGATTCTTTAGAAAGGAGAAAGGATCCTTTCACAGCTGTATCAACAATATCTACTCTTAAAAAAAATAGCAGCTGACTTGACATGTCAAGCATCACAAATTTGGCCATGAAAGCAAAGTATAAGCCATGCTGGCCAATAGCACAGACTTGGAACACTGCCACTGAAAAGTTGATCTGTAAACTGATGCTACCTTATTTCTTGGATTCTAGGAGGGCTTGCTGAGATTTAACAGCAATGCAGAACTACCACATTCCTGGCAGATATTTTTTTTCTTGTTACATGAGATCCATGCATGAAGTGAAAAAGAGCAAATGAACATCAGGTTTGCATCACCACTGATACGTGAATGATTGATCACCCATTAAATCACATACAGAGCTGGTAACAGCACACGGGGTAGCATTAAAGAAAAATGTTTGATATTCTTTACTCTAATTAAACATGGAAATAATATGATGCAGTCTGTATTGTAAATGTTATTGCAGATTATAGACCTAGAGGAGAGGTGTTATGCCACCTTTATAGCCTCCAGTTCCTGGAGACTGTGACTTAGAGCTGCCTCAGGGCTGCCCTAAATTACACCATTTGGTAATGACTCCCAAAGGGCTGCTATGCATCCAGTGGTTGCTGGAGTGTGAAGTACTTTGGCTATGCCAGCAGCCCATCATTTCACAATGGAGGCTGAGAGCAGCTGGCATAGTGCTTGGAGGAAATCCCCAAGTAGTGGTTTAAGACATTTTTCTAACACTTTTTGTCATGAGAGTGATATAAAATAAAGGCCAGATTTCACGAACACACAGGGGCTTTTTCTTTTTTATTTAAGCATCTGTAGTTGCAGGCTGATAAACTTGGAGATGAGGGTTTCTATAGGATTTCAGAGTAGGTACCAACCTAATATTGCTTTAACTTGGCAATATTCCAGTTCTCTGTCCTGGCCCCCGTTCCCTGCTCAGTAACACTGCCTGTGCAGTGTAGTACCACTGGCTGTCAAAGGCGTACTCCTGATTTACATCTGTGTTAGCAAAAGGAGAACAGGATCCCCCCTTGTATGTGCAAGATTTTCAGTTCAGGTTCATATTCCTGCCTTCTCTGTAGCTGCCAAAGATACCAGTTGAGTTTGCGTGTATAGATTATTTTTTTTTAAGCACATGTATATGTAGCTCATTCAAAAGCTCAGCCAATTCAGGCAAAATGAGTGATACATGCACTGTTTTTCCTGTGCAGTGTGTGGGTGGGCCAACCGTTCTTACACAAATATCTCAAAAAATCAGCTGTGAAATTATTACTTGATATGAGCAATTTGGGGAATTTGGTTTTCATGTAAGTACCTTCAGGATGCTCTTAAGTAAACATCCTGAAGGCAATGACTGACTGCTGGCAGTAGAAACTCACGACTCCCAAATGAAGCTAGTGCAGTCCAAAACTCAACTGATGACAGGGTTTTCAGCCCACTGAGGCAACAAGCCACGGCTTATGATCTTACTGAAAATTCTATGAAACATAGGGAAAAAAAGGTAATTGACAGAGATACACAGTGCTGAAAAGTACAAACCCACTGGGCATCTACAGGAAGAATCTGTGTAGTTCTTAGATAAATTTACTAGGGAGAGGAAATTATAATTCCTGTGCTAAAGATATCTTTTAAAATGAAAAATCCATGAGCCCAAATAACATGAAGGAGAAAGAAGGTTTTGTGGACAGGTGAAGTGTTCCTGGATATGAACTCATAAGTGGCTAAGCAGAGAGTTTGAGTGTGTGTGTGCGGGGACTGAACTCAAGGGAAGGAAAGCATACCATCCCCTTCCCTTCCACCACGTCTCTCCTTTGAGCTAGCGCTGCCTAGCAGGTCATAGGGTGACAAAGGGTCAAAAGGAGGATGGATGCTATCACTGCATTTTGTCTGTTCCCTAACTGTACATCCCTTTGTGCAAGGGCAAGAGAGATGGTCTAGCACTTCTGTCTTCTTCCTGGAAGGTTCAGAAAGTTGTGAAGAAACTTCTTTAGTGCCCTGTACATATTCACAGATGGACACATTCCCAAAAGTAGTTGAGGAAAGTACATCAGAAAATAGAATGAATCACAATTAAATGGTCAGAAAGGGGGATCACCTGGCCCACTGTTTTGCCTGAATGCAGGATTTAATTCTGTTAAGTAAATTCTGATACTCTTCTGTCACTCTTATTTTTTTAATTATTCAATGAATTTTAATAGTAGCAGCATGTGTTATTGTCCTCCAAGCAACCCCTTCCAGTGTTTAGCTACTATTTCTGCACCCTGGAATGACATCATTAGGCTAGAACTAATATAAGCCAAATGCTGGAGGTCAATCACAGCCTTAATACACTTGCTTCTTTTGCTAGACCCTTTCTGGTGTTTGGAAAGAAACATAACTAAAATTAAGTGGCTTGTACCCTACATGTCAAAGGTTCTGGGCCAAAATTTCTCTTCACTTTGACCGTGTAAACTTGGCATAACTCTTGGGAAGACAAAGATTTGATTCCACATTTCCACTGAAGCTGGAATACAATACCTGAGGGCAGGAAACTCTTGTTGCAATATAAAACCAACAGATTTTTGTCTCCTGTGTACCTGTAAAATTTGTTCTTGAAAGGCAGGGATGGATAAATATGTAATTAGAGAGCTAAATCAGGGACAGTAATGAACAAATACCTTTATTTTTGTCAGTTCTTGAGGGAAGCTAAGGTAGAGGTATAGAGAATCAGTGACAGTGATGCGCTTCACTTAGCACAGGAGTTCATGCAGTGCAAAGAGCTTAATGCGTGCAGCTGAGCTGGACCTAATGGACGGCAGTTGTTATATGTGGAAATGGAGTATGTTAGAGGCAACCTGGCTACTGTGCCCATCTGTGATGGCTAGTGGGATTTTCGACATGCTAGTGACCTTTTCTTACTCATTTTGCTGAATTTTCACTCAATAAAAGCCATCATCTGACTGGTCCACCCAACCCTGTATTGTGCACTCTAAGCCCACTGGAGAGGGTTGAGGGAGAAGAGGGAGAGTCTGCAAGCAGAAAACTGCAGCTGGGCATTGAGAGGAGCTGCAAAACAGAGTATAAGCTTATCTCTATGGAGGCAAGAAGAGTTTTAAAGACTTATCTCTTGAAACAAACATTCTACTTAGAAACAAGTCAGTGAAACCTACCATAATTCATCATAAGCTTGCAGTTTCTTAAAACTATATACCTGATCTAAATCGATCCAGTTTAATAAGAATCTCATTTATTAATTAGATGCTTTACAAAGCACATGAGGAAGTTATGAGTAACTCAGTATGAAAGTTCACATAGCAAAACCTTATTACCTGTTATGTTCCTTGCCTGTTTTGGTGGTCGCAGCCTGAGTATGTTTACACAAAAAGTCAGAGTCCCCAACACAATAATGTAAATTTAATGGAGATGTTGCTGATTTTGTTTTCATTGTACAGCAAACTACTGCTCTGCAAGGCTTAAGTATGGATAGATGGATGGAGTAAAAAGTCACAAATACCAAGTGGTATTTGTTCACAGAGTTGCAATAGAAGTGCAGTAGCTTGATAACTCTGATTTTCAAAATCCTGACAAGATACTAAGGCTTTGATCAAACATGAAAAAAAGGAATTGAGAGTAGGAGCAAGATCCAGGAGGTAAATTTGGAGTCTTGGGGTTTAAGTGAGAAACCTTTTTCAAACTCACAAATAAGCAGAATGTAATTGGACAGGTTATTTCCTCCAGGAGGGAAGATCTGTGTTGGAAATGCTCATTCCAGAGTGAGGGGGACACAACACAACATTTGGGGGGGATTGTGAGGAAAACTGTTTGCCAGTCTGAATGAAGGAAAGATGCTGTTTATTTTCTCAAGAGCCCTGCAAAAGGCTGCTTGGAAAGTGGAGTGATTTTTGACAAATTGTCAAAATCTTTGAGGTGGCTCTGATGCTGTCAGAGCATTTTTCTTTCACCTCACACAAAGCTTTTCAACTCCTCCTATTTTAACAACCCTAACAATAAAAAATCATCAGATATTCTTTTGCTATTTTAAATGGCTATTGTTTCACTGTATTTAATCATTAAGGAACCAAAAGGGACACATTTCATTGAAAAATGTTCATTTGACCCTCTGTAAACAGCAACTTGAAGCATTTTAACAGGCTCTTCAAACTGTTTGGGCAGAAATAAAGCAGCATCTGGTTTGAAGCACGCTTTCATATTGTATTGTTTATGTTGTTAGCTTAAGTTCTTTGCAGTGCATTGTTATTTATGACAATTGAATGTAGAACATTTTTGATTCAACAAAGCTCTTTTCGTTCTATAGCATGGGAATAAAGCAATCAAAGCTGAGGTGACTTGACTGATTTCATTTAAAAGGTGGATTTCAGCAGGCCTATTAGTGTTGAAGTAGAAGGGAGGGGGACGAAAAGGATGGAGCAGGTAACTAAGGGATACAAATTAAAAAGGGGGAAAAATCTGGGAAAGAATCTTGCTGATGGTATGAACTATATGAGAAATTTCCAGGAGTCACTAAAGCCATGGGAAGAAATTGCAGGAATCTGTCCAAACAAAAAGGCAAGAATTCTATATAGATGTTTCTCTTTTTTTTCTTTTATTTCCCCCCTCCCGCCCCCCCGAGGAACATGCAAGAAAACGATGCTTCAACCCTTTTGTCGCCATAGCCAATAAAAAAATACAAAAACACTTGCATGCTTTTAAAATATTTAAATTGTTTTTCCTATACTATTTCACTTAAAACCAAACCAAATTATGCTTGTTATGAGTGTGAGTCAAATGCCAAAGTAACCAGAGGTAATTTCTGCAATGCAGCGTTACAGTGAGAAATAAATAACAAGAAACAACATGGGATTCTACCAGTAGTAGAACTGTCCAATGGCTGAGGAATTTCTTAAAAAGGATTATCAGAACACTGTTTCAGCCAGGCATTACTTGTATATTTAATAAGTGTATATATATAATATATATTCATATATGTTATTTATCTATACATATTCTATATTGTATTGCTAAATATGTG
>WUAM01000431.1:81194686-81219062 GCA_024336885.1 Actenoides hombroni | reverse complement strand
AATAATCTATAATTATCCAAAATATATCAACCCAGGAATAAAATATATAAATTAATTAATCAAACCCTTAATGCTGATCTTATGGTAAATGTAAAAATAAAGGAACAATGAACGACTTAAGAGTGAAGTTTTGGTTGTTTTTTTTAAAACAAGTTAAAAATATCTATATGGTTAGAAGTGAGTGCAGGAGAAGTATTCATATTCTAAGGGAATCTGTTTTCTAAACATTCTAGGGAGGCTTTCAGGGACAGAAATGGGTTTATAAACTCTAATAAGCATTACAAGTTTCCAAAGCAGCTGAGGAAAGCATTTATAATTATGATTCTAACTTTTGTTTTTAATTTCTTCAGTCTCATCTTTCTATTTACTCCATAAGGTCCTGATTTCAGACCTATTTCCCACAGACCATCCACTAGGACTGAGGTCCTATAACAGCAAGCAGAAGCCTGACTAACCGCAGTGCTTGCTCTCAGGTTATATACTATTTTCTTAAAGACTCATTAGACTTTCTGGTTTCAGCCATGTTCAATAAATCAATATCAGCAGTATTCCAGTCAAAGGGCTATAATGCAATTAATTATTTTTTTTCTACTGCAATGCTGTTACATATGGTGGCATCTTCAACTTGTGGTTTGACAGAGCTTTTTAGTCAGGGTGAATTAAGCACTCTCTGCCTCCTTTGCCTGTTCTTCCCACAAGACTTTGGCTCTCTACTATTTAGTTCCTCTCAGGCTGTTTTCCTTTCATTTGCCTTATTAGTAGGTAGGTCAGTAGTTGATGCCACCTACTGTGGACATCTAAAGGCTTTTCTTTTGTTTCCTTTTTTTCCTAAAGCCTGAGAAGTTGCCATTTTCTTTAGTAGTGATTCACAAAAGATATTAAAAAAATCATTTAAATCTCTTCTGAGTAGGAAAAAAAACATATAGTGCACCTTCCTTTACAGCTATGCATACACCTTTCTTTATAAGCACCTGTAATCCCAGTGCCTCATCCAAATATAGATACCTGACAAAGCTAACTAAAAATTTGTGTGTTACAGAAATATTTCTGTAATACAAGCCTCAGAAAACAGTATTTGGCCATTTCCTCTGACAACCCTTGGGCAGGAATGGAAATATCCACAAAATTAGCTCATCTCAAAGAGCTGTAGATCGGATTGTAAATCTGACCCTCATCCCTGGAAGCTACAGTAGAGTAGGACAGCCTCAGCTCAGCCATCCTGGTCCTTGCTTCTATGACTGCTGCTCAAACACTTCTTACCACTCCAGGAATTTCTCAAGCATGTAAGATTAAATTAGAAGCTGATTTAAAGCAGTACCTCAGCAAGTTTCTGATCCTACTGCATTTCATTCAGGATGTAGGTCTCTGACAAGTGTTTTAGACGTACTCCGCATGTTTTCTTTAACACTGGTAGCACAAGATCATTTTACCTCTTTTACCAGATAGCAGGGGACATAAAGAGAACCAGGAAGTCACTAAAACCCAAATCTGTGTGTGTCTAACAATGTTTATTATCCCACATATTCCCCTAAGAAAGAATGGGGAGCTATTGCAAAGGCACTAAGGATTCCTTAAGTGCCCTGTAGTGATCAGTGCTGCTGTAGTTTCTACCAGCCATATCTTCTGGGTTTCATCTATCCCCTTCTACCCTCTTGGTTATGGAAATGTAAGGTTTTTATGCCTTAGACTTTGGTTATAGATGAAGTACGTATATAAAATATGACATTAATTAACTTTCCATTTTTTGGACCTCTTTTAGTCTATAGTAGTCTGGTGAGTTTTTTCCCTTCTGCTTAGAACCCCCTGGAAGCTTGGGAATGTCAGACCTTGGCTGCATCGTTAAGACGGGGGACAAACTGGCATCCATATATCAGATCCGCATTGCCTCCCTTGAGCATTTTTCCAAGAAGCTGAACAAATGCAGGTGATGATATTGTAGTTCTGGGTCTTGCTTAGCTGTAGAGGAGAGTGAGGCAGTGTGTACATCTGCATGTGTACAAATCTCAGTAGGAGTAAAACTAGTGCAAGAAAAAGCTGTTAGTATGGGGCGGGAGGTTGCTATTAAATCCGTTCTCAAATGCTGAAATGACCAGGCAGGTCCTGCATGTGTCTTTTTACTTTACAGTCAAAGGTAAGTAAGAGTTTTCTGATGCTCTTAACAATTGGTCTTCAATACTTTGCTGTTACTATATCCTTCCCTTTTGGTCAGTCATTGGCTTGGAGAATGTCTCCACTAATGCTCTTCTTCTATATTATATCCTTTTCCCTACCAGCTACTATCTTAAAACGTCCTCTGAGTTCAAATGTGAACATCTCTTGTCCAGCTGGCTTTCTTCTGCTCTTGGGCACACTATGCAAATATTACTCTCTGTATAAGTCCTCTGTTATCCTGCTTACTTTTTGAGTTATTGCTCTGTGTCTATCCCCTTCTGTGCAATAATCTTTAGTCATGCAGTTTGTTTCTTTGCTTCTGCAGTAGTCCCTGTTTTGTTTGTTCTTATGTCTATTTTCTGCTATCTGCTGTTCCTCCAGTGCCTGTGTTGTATCTACAGAGTATAACGATTAAGCTGCTGCAGATTCAAGTGAGTATTTTGGGACGTATGTCACATATCCCTCTTCTCTGCTATTTAGAAGGAGGTTATAGGCGCCAAAGAGTTAGTACTACTTAAATCTAGAATGACATAGTGATCTTTGAAGTACATAGACAAGTTTCTGATCTTAAATAGCTAATACAAAATCTGGTGTCATAGGTCCCCAGGTGACAATTTCAAGAAATTTGTTAGTGAGATGTGAAAAGCTCCATGAGCTGAATTTACTGGTGCTGAAACCACACGGAGCTTCACACCTAATTCATTAGGTTGAATTTGAAGAACAATTGTGGCCATTTCAAGTCTGTACAATTACATTACCTCCTCATTTTCCTGGTTTTCTTGCACTACAAGCTCTGAAAACCAGCTGCACCAGTCAGTATAGATGTTCAGTAGTGTGGGGCCTCTGGAAGGCTTTCACAGTCCCACTCTGTATGTCAAACATACCTAGCCAAGCAGCTACTCTGCAGCATGACCAAATCACCTCTAGGAAGCAACTGTTTATGCAGCAAACCCAGGTTTGCAGCACAAACTAATTCTCAGATAAAAGGAAGAAGGATGCATATTCAAATCTATACTAGTGGACAAGAGCTACACTGTCTGCACAGATATTGGGAAGGAATAATGAGTACCCCTGTAATACAACACAAATCAATTTCTCTAATAGCTGGTTTACAAGACACCATTCACCCTACTGCAGACTTTCCTTCCTCTTCCTAAGTGTAGTTGCATTGAAAAATACATGGCTGCAAAACCACCACAGTTGCTAGTATACCAGTGCAAATAAAACTGCCCCAGCCTACAGAAGATCTTTGCTAATATATGTCCATAATTGTGCTAGATACACTTGGTTGTGTGTATTTGAATATAAACATATGCATAAGCATATGTACAACCAACTCAGCTGCAATATAGCAAAACTAGATGTCCTGTCCGCGATTTCTTTCTCTATAAACACCAGAAGTTCTAGGATTTTCTACTCTTTCTCTGACTCTTGTAGTAAGCATCTTAATATTTTTCTCCTTTGCCTTCTCTTCTTATAGAATATGCAATGTTCTTGTCTTTTTGAACATTTCAAGAGGCTCCTTTTTAAGCCGTGTCTGGATTCCCAGTTACTCACAAATGTAACAGTTCAGATTTCTCTGTTACTTCCTTACATATCACTCTAATGTTTCTGTTTGAAACGAAACCAAGAATTAAAACTCTCCAAACAGTGGATTAACTTTGACATTTAGACATTCTTCCATGATGCTTTCACTCTGGGGACTGTATTTGTAGAACTTTTTTCCTCATACTTCATTTCAACTTAATTTTGCTAAATTTAGAATTTTCTAAAATGATTATGCTTCATTTACTGATAAACAGTATAGTCATATTTTCAAAAGCATTTATGCAACAAAATTATATATTAATCTGATTCTGAATTTTCCATGAGGTGCTTCTTTTTCCAACCTTGTCTTCCTGTTTCGAGCAAAGTTCTTAAGTATCTAAATCACTGCTGATGGTTGGAAGTGAGGATCCAGAATCCTCATTTAGAGAGCTTTACTCACAAATTTTGAGTACCATCAGGTATCTTATAATTTGCAATGTGACATTCATGTCAGTAAGATTCCAGTGGTGCTTGTTGTGTTGGTAGGGGATTGAACTAAAATGCAGAGAATAAGAAAGTTCTGTATCTGATTCACTGTGAAAAGTCAATTCAGTAAAAAAGAAATTTAACTGGCAATACAGAATTCTGCTCTGGCTTGTTTACAGAAGACTACTATTCTGTTTCTACCAATACAGCAATAATTTGGACAGTAGGTGTTTGTATTTCTTGGTTTTGGAATCTTGACAGCTGCTATTGCCAGATTCTGCCTTTTTGCATTGCCTTTGATGCTGGAAAAAATAACAACCGCAGCATGTTTAATTTTACTGTCTTATAAACATAAGGGGGAAAATCACTTAAAATTATTTCTGGATTTTCA
This sequence comes from Actenoides hombroni, assembly GCA_024336885.1. Lineage (NCBI taxonomy): Eukaryota > Metazoa > Chordata > Aves > Coraciiformes > Alcedinidae > Actenoides > Actenoides hombroni. Next base: position 81,214,507 of record WUAM01000431.1, on the reverse strand, counting down.
TTAATAAGCTTAATAATCTCTTAAGAAGTCTTTGGCAAAGCAACCAATAAGAATGAAGGGATTACAAGCTTTAGATTTTAATGAGAATTGGTTGTTTGTGGTATTTCTTGTTCTGCCACAATCCATCGTCAAAAGAATGTGCATTAAGATTTCTGTGACTAGAATCACAAAATCTGAGTATCGTATTTGTATGACTCGTGTAGGATTTGAATTGGGCTAGTCAGACGAAGAGTTTTCAATGTGCACTTTCATTTGATTTTGTTGGCCATTTTTCCCTTTTTTTATAGGCAGCACTGATTTTTAGGAAGGAATTCAATGGCCAGCTGCCCAAATTAAAGAATAGTGAAAAGATCAAAGTAGTGCATATTGCTGCTCTCTGGTAGTTATTAGCATTTGTGATACCTTATTCTCATGGCAAAAACAGAAAGTGGCATAGCATCAATCTTGTTTTGTTACAAAAAATAATAAAAAGGGGAATTGGTACAAGTACAGCTGTTTTCATTATAATCTCAAGAAAGTAATGTCAGAGTCCTCTTCAGGGGCTGTAATGAAAGGACCTTTGAAGAGCTAGTGTATTCTTCTGTTAGTCACAAAGGTACTGTACGCAGTAATTCCTTTTCTTAAGAAATGGCTGTTCCGTTAGACCAACAGGAACTGATCACGAGGGTCCCACTATTGCTGAGATGGGGTCATGTAGAGTGGAAATATGAGCTCTATAACCCTTGACCCCTTTCCCTCTTTATTTCGATTCCTTTAACAATGCATGGTTGGCAGACAAAAACAATGGAAAGTTCCAATCTCTTTTGTTTGGCTTGGGAAAAACTCAAGCCAGCTCAGTTTTGTTTTTACCTAAAAGTATGTCTGGGTTTCAATTAAAAGGAGCTACTTTAAGTTTGCTAGTCTGTGAAACTTTGAAAAAAGCCATTGTTGCCCATCCATGATCTAAGCAACAATGAGATACAGATTCTCACAGTGCGTCTCAGTAAAACTACATCTCATTTTTAACCATAAAGGCTAAGAAAAGATGGACTGCAGGCAAACTGTATTTTTGAAAAACTACATGCCCACTCATGTCTACTTATTTTAAGCCATTACTTTTAAAGCAAGACTTAGTATTTTAGAAATTCTATGTCAAGGAAATACTGGCAAAAGGAAGAACCACAAATAGCACAGTTGCAAGCACTGGTGCAACCTTGGGAGCTTAGCAGATGATGCCCTCACCCATCATCCCTTATAGAAATGTTGCATGTTTTGCTGTAGTGGGAAGCTTGATTATCTGAAAAATCAAAAGTGGTTGATTCAGGACTCCTAAAAAAAATAGAAATTGAATTTATAATATAAATTAAGGTTAATGACAGCTATTTCTGATCTGATCATAGTCTTATGCACACCTACACTAATTTTTCAGGTCAAAATATTTTACTTTCTCTGAGTTTTGGTAAATTTTCTGTCTTTTAGCATCACTATACAACAACTTCATGTCTTCCTGATAACATACTTAACTACATGAAAAAGTGATTTCTCTTACATCTCCTCAGCATCTGCTGGTAAAAAAATTGTCCCTGATAGCTCACTGAGTTGCTGCATTTGAAAGAACCTTGCATGACATAGCAAAATTCATCTCTCAGAAGTTTACAGTGTAAAATTTATAGTAAATACACATATTGTGAGTCATCTGCAGAGAACTGTATTAGCTGACGTTAAATTGTCCAGCACAGATTTGCCCAACACAGTGGGTATGATTGAAGAAAGTGAAAACACAATGGAAATCCTTGTGCTATGCAAACACCCATAATTTTTACAAGGTCAGCAGTTTATCTTTGCTTCATTTTGGTGTTTATAATATACAGCTTTGGATCAGTCCCCAGGTATATGGCTTATGTAAGTAGATTCCTTCCTACATACAGGCTGCCTTGGCAGAGAAGACACTGGAAGACCTTGCCTGCAAAACTTAAACTTCCATTTTTGAACAGAGTGTAAACAACTGAACTACTAAGCAGTAGAGAAGAATAAGTTGAAGGGCATATAATTATAGCTTTTGAAGGACCACAGCTAAGTAATTCTAAACAGTTTGCTTTATTTGCTAGGTACTCAGCCTTCACTTGTTAAGGGAGAGCTATGTAAAAACATTCCTCTACAAATTTTAGATTATAACTGATTTTTTTTTTTGTTATTATTTTCTTACAGGAAAGTTTACTTTTGCCTTGTAGTTTACTTTTGCCTTGTATCATCCTTTAATCCTAAAGTTAAGAATTCTTTTAGACCTTGATGAAATTTTTCAGTTCAAAACCAGTTCTTACTATTAAGTTTGCAATATCATAGTGTGTATCCTCAGTACCACTGAGGGAAAGGAATTTGTAAGATGTAGTTCTGTGGAAAAAGTCACTAAAAAAAGAAAGTTTCAGAGTAAATAACGAGCCACCTCTGGTACAGTTTTGTTATAACAGTACCAACAATTGTATGTACATACAATTGAAAAGAAATATTTACAGTAAGGATTCCTAAGCTTGGGATTATTAGGAGTTGTTTCAGTCTCAAGACCAGCATGACGTGATGACATGATGGCTAGACATAAACTGGATGCATAAGGTTCCTTCTGAATAAGAGAAGGCATGTAACATGTTGGTCATCGCCAACCACATGACCAGCTGCAGGAAAGAAAGAAAAGTTCTTCTAAAAAATAGATCTAAATGAAAGAGGTGATGGTACAGCTCACCTTCTCTGTGGGTGCTTAAGAGAAACATTTGTTACCTTTTCCACACAAAATTGATGTACAGAAGTAAGAGGTACCTCAAGTAGGGAATTTCCACAGGCAGACCCAAGATTCTTGTCCAAAAGGGTACCATCTAGGAATTACATTCCTTTATAATGTGCAGTTCTAAAGATTTTCAAATTGTTGACACCCAGTAGTTTGATCAAAGCCCACACATTCATATCCTGTTGCCTGAAACAGAAGTTATCCCTTTTTTTACCTTCCTTTTTTTTTTTTTTCTTTAATTCTAGAATTTAAGGAAACTACAGACCAAATTTTACTTCTAGACATGTGCATGGCTTCTACTGGCTTTTATGAAAACTGTGGTCCTACATCTCAAGGCAGAATTTAACCTGGTAAATAGTTTTGATTCACACCATAATTTTTCACCCTGATTCCTTTAATGTTCAAAATCTTAAAGATCATTTGGATATAATACATGAAACGGAAGACAATATATGAAAAAGGACAGAGAACAATTATTCTCTGTTTCAAGGGTGAATTGCCTTAAGTGAACAGAAATCAGTCACAAGAGGCTGCTTGCTTCACTTATTTTTCTAACTGCTCTAGGCAAATAAAGATTAAGCCATTCTTTTATCAGGCAGGCCCTCTCCCCAGTATAAAGATATAATCAATCTAAATCAAAAGCAAGGAAGAAGTGCACAGAGGATTTTGGGGGCAAGTTTTGGCTATATAATGACATAAAAGTGTAGGGTTAATTTTGGTTTAGCTTTTACTCCAGTAAAATTGAGAAAACAGAAATTGAGATCCAACACCTGAAATGTATGTTTCAAGGTTTTGTAATAATTTGCTAAACAGTTAATAAAGGAGTGTTGCATGTTGTCTCTGTAAGTTTGTGTAGAGAAATTAATTGCTGTAAAACATGGGCAGCTGAAGTACAAGACCAGCTTAATTTCTCAATACAAGATCAAATCAGTGTGGATAAAAATAATTTACTCTACACTGAACCACTGCAACCCTTAATCATATTTAATCCTGTTCCCTCTTTTGGAAATCTCAAGCAAGTTATGGTTCGGAGAGAAGGCAAAAAGTTCAGGTACCCTGGGTTGTAAGAAAAGATTAAAAAGGCGAAAAATTATTTTTATACTTGCCTATACAAGTTCATGATTTTGATATTAAGAAGCATGCTTTATCCAACACAAGCTCAGATTTTGTTCTGTAAAACCAAAACTTAACTCATGAGCTATTTCCAAGCAAAACTCAAAATCACATTCATCCCAGTTTGCTCATAATAGAAATGACAAAAATAAAACCTTTTTCTGAACTTAGGAAGAAGTGTGATTTTGTTCGACCTCTGATGATCGGAATAAAAGAGAACAAAGACTCAAACTACCCATAGTCTGAGTTTTATAAAAGAAAATGTGGCTTTTCTGCCCCTCTCCTGGTACTTTTTGTGGTTAGGAAAGTTTCATTGAATCCTAGTTGTGTGTATTTCTGAAACTGGAGCATAGAACGAAGAATGTAGCTTGGTGAAAGATTTTATTTACACTTAAAAAGCCTTATGAGTTTGGCCAGATCAGTTCATATTTACAGGAAGAAGAGGTAGCAACAGGAATGGTGCAGAGCACAGCAGCCACTGCGCTAGATAAATTATGAGGTAAGTAGCAATACATGTAAGTGCTCATGAATTTTACTCCTGTGTAATGTCACACCTTAATTTTGCTTTCATTTCAGTGATGTACTTTTCAGCTTCCAAAAGGAAGGATAATCAGCACCACAAAGTCTGTGCTAACTTCTGAGGTGAATAGGGGTTTTAGTAACAACAGAATAAAATACAGGGACCAAAGCAGCACCCAGGAACACTATTCAGTGCAGATTTTTCTGTTCTTCTAATAAAAGGGCAGCTTCCGACGTACTTTTTTTCCTGGAGCCTTGAAGAGTTCTGTGAAGCTGCCATGGGCTTCCAGGAAAAACACAGATAGGGCTGGAGAGACTCAAAGGAGATTTCCCTAAATATAGAATGCACCTAGGAGTTAGAGCCCTTGTTCCTGTCTCACTGAGGTGAAGAAGGAGGGGATGGATGCCAGAAGCTCTGTCAGCTGCAAAAGTTGCGCTGGTAAGTAGTCCTGCCACAGGCACAGCCTCCTCTGGAGGTGATGTACACACCACCTTGGGTCCACGGCTCCTCCTGCTACATCTTGCCTTTGCATTCCCAAAGGAATGTTTTGGGGTTTTTTGCATGAAAGCAAAGTGTTTTGTAATAATTCTTAAGCTCATTCTACAACACGCAGTGTACAACAGCCTTTTAAATAAACCACAACGTCTCAAACACTGACAGATTCACCACGTCTTTTCATTTTTAATTGGATGACCCCATTTTTCTTGGCTCAGCTCTGCTGCTGAATTTACTTTCCACATGTTACGAAGCTTTGTCAATATCAAATGTTGGTTATCACTGTTAAAGCCATAACTGCAACATTGCATTTAACTCTTCCCAGACATAACTTGAGCTTTATTTGTGGACTGTAAATTTACTTCTAATGTTGATACATGATAAAGGCATATGACTCTGCCTTTTCTGCAGGGGTTAGAGATTACAGTTCAGATTTTCTCTCGTGGAAAGCGCTGTGAATTTAAGCATTCTATAACAAAATCAACCAACGAAAGGAAATAAGTGAACTGAAACACTGCTAAGCATAAGCTAATTTTTCATTGAAAAAAACCTGGCATTCAGCAGCCCATATTTGTTATCATGCCGGTGTCTTTTGAAAACAATTACTGTATTTCATTCACACAACAGATGAAGATGGTAAATTCGTTCAACTGAGATGAGAACTCGGAGCCTACTGGAAGTTGATTTGTTTGTCATCATAAAGGGACTTACAACATGAAGCACATCTGTCCCGGCCATCCTCTGTCATGGGGAAAGGAACACTGAGGTATGTGTGTGTCAGTTTGTCAGCTTGAAAAATGCCCTTTCCTTCTGAGTGGCTCACATTTTGCTTGCCTCAATCTTCTACAATTACTTCAGATTTCAAACATTTACAGACAAATTGACAATACCCAAAGCTGTTAAATTCCAAAGACGATGCTCATTGACAGCAAGAGGCTGACTTATCATCCATTTCAAAACTCGAGGAGAAAAGCAACTAGAAAAAAGAGGCTGCCACCCTAAGATGAGGGCATATGGTAGGTTTATCTTTTTACCTAATTGTCAACCATATTGCCCCCTAATTGCAGACGAAGGGGATCCTCTTTTTGAATTATGCTCTTAAGCCTGACAAAAGCTCTCCCATCACTGTACAGGGAGTGCAGGAATGTGCTACTTACTGATGACTATCTTGACAGGCTTCAGGGAAAGGGTTGTTATGGGGGGAAATGGAAAAATAAAGGGCAATTGGAAATGAGGGTACTTGCACCTTGGTTCCACTTTTAGGAAATGGAAAGGTAACTGTAGAAACCCCAAGTGCTAGTAATCTTTGACACCCTCATTATTTGGAGGTTTTTAAATTTTATTCATGTGGCTCGTATTCAACCTGACAAGTCATGTAGCGATTAAAAATTGGAATGCTGCAACAACAGTGTTAGAATTAGGATCAGTGACTGGTTTAACTCTCTCTGACAAGGAAAGCCTGGCAAATGACTCGGTTCCAGCCAGTAGGGAATCTTCAGCCTCACTGCGCACTACCAATGCGTCCTGACATGCCTCATCAAGACGGCCAACGTGGGCCTAGCAGATGCCCTCAGAAAGTTTCCTCTTCTTGCCTTTCTTGCTCCTATGCAGTTTCACGCTGGACTCCAGAGTAAGTGTCCTAATGGGGGCTTGATGTATCATTTGAGAACGTGCATAAAGCCAGGAGGTAAAGAACTGTGCTTCTGGGTGTGCTTTTTCCTCCTCACTTTTCTGGAAAAGTAGAATTTTTGCAATGATTCAAACCCAAATGTGGGAGATTTCAGAGCCCAGGTTCCTCTGTGATAAAACATTGTAAGAAGCTGCTAGAAGGAATTGCCATGGAGCAATTACACGATCATAGAGGACTGAAATTTCCATTACAATATATGGGCTCTTCCATGGGTCCTACAGCATTCAGACAGCCTCGGTGATATATTCAGATAATGATTTTGGCTCCCCTGGTATCTTTCTCTCTCTTTCTCGCTAATAACATGCTGCCCTTTCTGCTGTACAGTTGCAGGACAGATGTCTTTGACTGATGTGTTTGAAACATGGGTGGCTTAATATCTATGTTATAATAATGACTGATTTTGGTATCCTGGGAGAACATCTCTCTTTATATCTTAAGATATAAAAAACAAGTGACATTTTGAAATAAACAACATCTACAGGTGGTAGAATTAACACTCTATCTGTCAACCTGCATGCAAAGCAGGGACTCAGCCACCAGAGGATACAAAACAGAAAGTATTTTGAGGTAAACAGACTAGAAGTTTGAGTTCGTTATGAATAAACTAAAAAGCAAACCTTACTTTTCCTTTCTTCAAAATTGCAGTAATTTCTGGCTACATACAGGAAGTGGCATTTCCCTAGGCAGAAGGACAGGGATGGGAACAGAGTTTGAAGAGCCACAGAAGAGGTCTTTTATTCCCCAGGTGATATGGGGTTGGATTCCTTGAGAGTTCTGTAGGCAGCCTGCAGCATCAATTTTAGCAGGTAGGCAGTCTAGTGACTTCCTATGTTTTCTTCCCCTCATGCAAAAGTTCCAAAGGCTGGGTCTACCCTTCCCATTTGTAACTCTTCTATGCCCCTTTGGGAAAGGAGTCCTTTTCTCCCATACCAGCAGCTGAGATTGGTGGTAAGATTTTAGCCAAATAAATCACTAGCAATACTGATGTCTGCTGGCTAGGATATCTGTGAGTAAAGAAGTGAGTTTTACTGGAGAAAAAATAAACAAGTGTTTGAGGGGTTTTTAGTTCCATTTTCCCGATTAGGAAAATTTACTTAAAGACAAGAAAATCTAAAATTATAGTGGAGGACTTCAATATCCATACTCGTCAAACTCGTGTGCCATTCCAGTGTAGACTTTAAATATGTAATTGCAGATACAATCTGTCTCTGATAAAATATTATTGTCTGCTGGCAGAAGAGATACTAATCAGCCCTTGATTAATATTCATTGTATACATATATGTATTCAGGAAATTAAAAGGTATTTTCAGACAATCAGAGAGCATACAGCACAAAACACATTCCTAGATAAATTGAAGAAGCAGTGGTCAAGGCAATCTCTTGAATTCAACATTAGTGAAAGGCCAGCCACTTCATTTTTTCATTCATCCCAGAGGATTAAGAAAAACTGAGCTGATAGAATCTTGTGATCCCACCCACTTTGGGTGCATGTTTTCTAATTAAAATGGAAATTTGATCAATTATCAAAACGCACTGGCTGATAGAGACGTGCCATTCATCTTCCGTACAATGCTACATCTGCCTTGGAAACAAGAGGAGTGTTTTCAGGTTCTGCAATAATTTAGACATTAAAAATGCCATGATTATTATGATAGTCACTTCTAAGGCCATCATCATTAGTATTTTAAATAAGCCAAACCAAGACACTGTCCTGTCCTCCACCAAGATCATGAAAAATTAGCTCACACATAAATATATACAGAGAATTGCATATAGAGAGATAGGGATATATGACATCAACATAGTTATCTGTATGGATCCTGGCATTTGCAAAGGCTAATAACTTCACAGAACTATTTGCAGAATCGGGTACTTCTCTGTGAAGTCTCAATGACCATCAAAGTAAATAGAGAATTTTCCACAGTGCTTTCATCAGGAAACAAAAATCCACTAAACACATAGCTCCCATTCAAACCAGTGGGACTGTCACAAGGAAGTGCCCACCAGTAGCAGGGCATTAGCCATAGTGTGTCCAGTTCTTGGTACACTTTGGACACATAGCAGACCCCCCATTACAAACATTGAAACTGGAACGCTGTGTAAGGAACACTAGGCAAAGAATATACTGTCACCGTCAGTGTAAGTGTTTGTGGTAGCTGCTAAATCAAGACTCTTCTGTTGATGTGTACTTTTTCATAAACTGGTTTTTCCAAGACCTGGGCTTTCAGAGCGGGCAGTGGGTGGACACAGGTTAGCACTGCAAGGGTAACTGCTAGAGAGAGATACAAGTTAGTAAGCCAAAGTCCAGAAAATGGCTGCTACTGAGGCAAATTAAGAGGAAAAAGGTCAAACCACAGAAATGAATGCTGAATGATTATAGAGACACTGTTGGCCAAAGCATTAAACAATAACTGGGGAGACCATAATGGCCATCGTTATTCTAAAATGAGAGACCAGAGCATGTGAGATGGCTGGTTATGGTGTTGTGTTGTCCTAATCCCTCGCACTGATTATATACCCAGTTAAAAAACTCTGAGCTCATACACATCAACAGGTCAAATGGCAAAGGCCAGTCTTAATGCGCTAAGAAAGCAGACTGGGAAAAGCCACTGTTAATTTGCTGCCCTCAGTGACAGGAGTCTGCTGGTTCCCACCAGTCAGGCCGCAGCAGCTCAGCCCACTGAAAAAGTAGGTGAGCAAAACAACCTCCACACTGAACGCTGAGGAGAGGCACAGTCCAAGATGGAGCAGATGGATGCTCAGAAAGCTTTGCAAATACAGGACTCAAAATATGACAGCTCTCTTCTTCCTATAATGCTTTGTCTAAGAATGCCTTTCAAGTGAAAAGTTGATGGAAGGTAAAAAGAGAAACACTAGAAGGCTTAAGTGGAAATTTCCTCTCCTTTTTCTTACTTCTATTTACTTAATTATTGATTGTAGATTGAAAAAAGTGCTGTTTCAAGAACATAAATTAGTGGGTCTACAGCTCTTCCAAAGGCAGTGAGAGTAAGATTATCCAGGCTCAGAAAAAAGAGAGGGACCTGGCTTGCTGGTTTACAGTAAGAAGTCTTCTGTACATGACATTCTTCAACTGTTTAGTCAGCACACTGATCACTGTTGCTTCCATACAAAAGTTCCACTTAAATAACTCACTGAAAGTCTTAAAAATCTAGTCCTAGACCTTAGGTCTCAAAATTAGTAAAGTAGTTGTCTATGGAGACAGAGTGCTAAAGCGTTTTTCTATTGCTGTAGCTCCAGGCATTCCTAAGATTAATAAAGACGATTTAAGCACATGTTGTTCACAGCCATACTGGTAATACTAATAATGTGTTCACTCCCCAGACAGGGCATAGATGTTCATCACTGGGACAAAATATCTGCCTAGGACCATCCTGTTGCAGAGGCTCTTACACTGTAAGGTGACGAGCAACAAGATCGACCAGACAGACCAGAGACCTATTTCACTTTTTGTACCATGCTGGGATGATTGTAACATTGCTTCTCGGTGTAAATGCACAGTCCTTTGGGATTGTTTCTAGTGTTTGTCCCCTCTCTGTGGGTGAACAAGAGCTAACATAATCTTGTTTGTTTGCAAAGTACAGTAAGTTTATTCTTATTTTGTACACAGTTGCTTTCCAGAGTTTGACTTGTTCCGGTCTCAGTCTATGTGAGCAGAGTAGGAATGAGAGGAACAGAAGCAATCTCTTTCTGCCTATTCTTTTTTTAAAACTTTTTTTCTTAAGAACGTATCTTTGTCATCAGTGAATTTCAGTGGGGAAAAAAAAAATAATCTTGATTTGCCACCAAGTTCAGTAGTTGAATTGTGATGGGTGAAATTCTGACTGTCTTGATATCAAACTAGGATTACAAATGGCATTTCATATTTTTATCTAAATTGTAAGAAAGGATTATATCCTTCCTTTAGCAATAACGTTGGGCTTATGCTTTTTAAATTTCAAATACAAGTTTGAGTCTTCAAAATTAATGGGAGCATGTCTGAAAGAAACCTTAAATTAGATTACATTGTTTATTTTTAGATAATTCAAAGATTACTTTTCCATCTGACATTGACCAATACAGAAGGAGTTAAATATAACTTTGTAAGGTATTTTAGACATAACAGTAATCTCTTTACATATCAGTGGGTCAATAGTTCAGTAAAAGAAGGAACTATAACTTGAATAGACACTAATTAAAAGAATCAATTCTTATCCTACTACATATGTCCAGTCATATTAACACATTTCTAGATTTCTTACTCAGTGGACTAGTCAAGATTAAAGGATTTGCTAATATGGATGAACTGAGTATGCTTCCAAACTGACTGAGCAGATTTGTGAACAAATTAGTTCATTTAAAATTGACAGTGAAAGATTGATTTTGCACAGAGTGAGTTACCTAAGGTATTTATCATTTCCCCTGCTTCCATACACGAGACAGAAATCTACTTCTTTTTCTATCTGATTGTAATAGGACTGCTTACTGAGCACCTTTATTTTACAGCCGTGATTGCAGCCTGTCATTCTTTTAATTTAGACATATTTTAGCCTCCACAGACCTTCAGAAATAACTTCCTTAAAAGCCTCAGTCTAATGACTCATTACATGAGTTGCTCAATTCAACCGCAGTACTTTAAATTATAATGCAAGGGGAAAAATTGCTAATTACACAGAAAAAGATCCAATTACTCCTGAGACCATTTGATTCATTATTCAGATTGTTTTGGGGGGTGGGGAAGGGAGGAAGGGTGTCTCTAAACATGGGGTTATGTATCAATGTATTGTAAATGGCATTTAGATGTCAGATTTGCCATCAGTTATCATCATTCAGCAGTATGCTGTATCTCTGTATTTTCCCCTACCAACCAAAATAGAGTTTCTCAGGCTGTGATTCATGCATAGGTGCCAAGGTGCAGTTCTTCGTTTTTAGCCATTAAATGCCATTAGAAAAAAGCTATAAGCAATCCTCTCCTAATACTACTACATGGTAAGCCATTTGCTCAGTTGCCAGGAGGACATGTGTGGCCACAAATGCAAAGGGAAGTGACCCACAAGTCACAAATCCCCAGAGACAAGAGTTTCTCCAGCGATGAAACATGTTGTGCTTCATTTTCTTCTAGCCCTGAGCCAAGGAACATCCAAACACTTTTCTTGTGACTTGCCATTGCCCAGGTCCCTCCCATGGTTTAGCGTGATGTTTACAGGTGGATGGGAGCTGAAATCAAAGGAAATGACAAACCTATTGAGTGTTGTCCTCTCCAAAGTCAAAATTACTGAGATTTATTTTGTTTCAGCTACCACCATAAAACCCTTTAGACTCTTCAGTGGCAGATCACATCCAACCCAAACTTGGCTTTTGTTTATGGGGCATTCAAGGTTCCCTTAACTGGAATCAACTCTCCTCAAACTTGGCTTAAGTTTAAGGGCAGAAGGGAATCTGAAATCAGTTAACTACATTCTGTTTTCAGTCTGACAGTTCTAGTTACTAGATAATAAAAACTTTTACATATATATGTGCTTTTAGCTTACTTTGTCCAGATGTGAAATGGACCAGTTTTTGGTCCAAAAAAGAAAATGTTAAGGTCATTATCTGAGTGTTTTTATGCCAAAATTAACAAGACAAATGAAGGGGATTGTAATGTAGAAAACCTTATAAAATCCTACTATTTTCACCTACTGCACACTATTTTTTGAAGCTATACTAATGTGAAATAGAACAATTTTAAGAGCTCTCAAAGATTTAACAGTTCTTTCAAAAACTTACACACTGCTCCGTCATGGCTCCATTTTTCTACAGGCTTTGCTAACTGATTCAGCACTGCACTTGTTTCCAGAAACCTGTGTTCTTCCATAACAATTATTCTTTAGCAGTATATCCAGTTTAGTCATCATTAAACACACATCACCTATGATGTGTGAGCCAAGTATTCCCATTTTTTTGCAGGGTGTCACTTTCTACTCCACACTTTCATTTCATGCCTCACTGTAATCACTTCATTTTTTATCTCCCATTTGTGCTTCTTATTTCCTATTAATTTCCTTTTCTTCTACCCAGATGTCTCAATATTATTTGCTCTTTCTGAGTGTATTACAGCTCACCTTCCATTTTCTTAAATTTTTGCGGAACTTCTCCCGACAAAGGTGTTACGTTACTTACAATGAATTATGCAAGAGCAATAAAATGCAAAATATGTAAATGGCACATGATTGTTATCTCACTATGAAAGTGAAGCAGTCACAGAATTTGTAATGTATATTAACACATTGTTTACATTTTTAATGTAGCAGGAGATGAGTAAAAAATTCACTGGACTTTGCTCTGCAGTTGCATGTGAGAGCAAGACATAATGAAGACACTCTCCCCACCTCCAGTGATTTGTCTTTCACAGTTCAATTCTGCCATTTCACAAGCTTGCTGGCTCTAGGGTTATGTGCCCTGGCAAATTGTTGTCTGTCACCTGTTAATGTATTTCCTCACTTATCTGATTGACAAATTCCCTGCCTTGATCATTGATTTGTGCACATACACATGAATGTCTGACGAATTCAATCAGAGACCTTCAACACTTTTGGGTAGTTTATCCTGTAGGGATTTATCTTTAGTCCATTTTGAGAAGCAATCCATAGCTGTTACCAAATATTTGTATGTGCCAGGGTCAGCAGTGAGAAAACAAGTATCACCATTAATTTGTGCTATCTGTACAGTTCCTATCCTGATGACCCTGCCGTGGTGCTCTGCTGGATCACGTTGCCTACATGTTACTTGCTGCCAGCCAAATCTGAGAGCTAACAGGCAAGTTTTGCAGGAAGGTGGCCCATTTCGTGGACTTAGCAGCACTGATGACAGTCTTCACAAGCTACACGGTAGTCCACAGTCATATCAATGTAAGCAGATACTGAATGGAGGGAGCCCATTCTCATGTCCACTCCTGTAGGAAAAGCCATGGGTTTTGATCAGCCCAGAGGTTTGTGTGATGCACCTAAATGGAGAGCAGCCAGCAATGTTAGTGAGCACAAACACTTCTGTGAGAGTCTGCTATGGAGGCAGTTCCCCTATCACCTTGCCTGACAGCTCGAATAGGCTGACCAGAGCTCACATTCCTTATGTTTCAGCTCCAAAATGAAGGTTGGTGCTTGAGACAAGAGCCATAGGATGGGAGAGGATGGAAAAAAAGCGAAAACAGTTCAGTGATTCCTTGAGTCTCTTATGTGCTATGGTTGTTTTCAAGATATACCTAGTTTCTATGATAAGAAAGGGAGACTAACTTATAAGCCAGCATTTCTGCATCGTCATGAGACTGATTTCTTCTGTAAACTTTTACTTGGATCATGGTGAATAGTGAATATCAGTCTGAGTACACAGAATGTCAAACTGTGGGACTAGAAATGGCTCAAACTATTTTAAATACCAGTCAATGCCATCCCTAAATTATCAGCTATCTCCCCCTCTAACTGATTTTATTGCTCAGGATGCCCCACTTCATGCACAACAATGTAAGAATCTGGTGACTTCTGCTAAAAGAGCAATCCTTTCAGCATGCCATTTACTTTGAATTATTCTGCCCAGGGAGTGACTCCTGGATTCCCTCGGGACTCTCAAAGGCTTGTTTTTCTAGACGAGCTCAGTCTAGCATTGCCTTAGCCCATGTCAGCTCTGCCTCTCCACTGAAGCTGCTGCTTTAGTAAGTCTTTAGCCCAAAATTGGGCAGCTTTCATCCAGCCATAGTGAAGTCATACTGTGACAAGCTTAAGTAATAGACCTACCCCAGTAATACAGCATTGTACATTAGCCAGGATTTGCCTGTCTGTAATTATTTCAATCAAAACTAAAACCAATGTCACTTAAAAAGGGTCACCATTCTTCAGCCTTCCAGATTGACTTGTTTTCTGTTCTTCTTTTTTCCAAGTCAGCACCATGAAGAACTTCATTTCTCCTCAGGAGCAGATCCTGCAGATTTTCCATTAAAAAAACTTCTCACCTTCATCAAAGAGGTGGAGCACGTTCATTACCTAAGCCTCCTAATGATGGATTTATGAGATCTGGAAGGGTTGAAGAATAGGCAGCATGTTTGAAGAAAAAAATCAAGCCAGATTTTCTGATCTGATCAGACAGGAGGAAGAAACCCAGGTACCTTAGCTGATTTGTTTGTTTGTTTTCTGGTTAGAGTGTTATTTATTTTTTATTCTCATGAAGCTGAAGGACTGATAGTGAGAATATTAACTGAAGCCAAGCGTAGTGTGAGAGCAGATGCTTTCCAAGCCTTTCCATACAGCCTTGCCAATCCTTTGCAGAGCAGCTCTGGGTTACCACATTTATCTCAGGTTTTGTGCCTTTTTTCAGCAGCCGGAGTTGTCAGAAGGAATTGAATAATGGCTTTGTGATTTAAAGGAATAACCAGAAATGCTAAGATCAAGATTATGGGGCATGTTTTCTTCAGTAACACAGGCAAGAATAAAAAATAGTTATTATGTATGTGCAACTGAGCTATAAAATGCACACAGTAAGAAGATGAATCAAGGATAATTTCAGGTTCCAGTGATTTTTCAGAACTTCAGAATTTTCTTAGCCTTAAAATGGGACAGTCTTTAAGGAGCAAGTATTTCAAATGCCATGGAGTTTGTAAGCTAAAACCTACGCTTTGAGTTACGCTTGAAAACAGACTGGTAGTCAGTGCATTTTAAGATCATGTTTTCCTCTCTGCAAAGGCCCCCACAAGGCAAATGCATGATGAATTAGCACACCCTGAAATAATTCACTATAGCTGTACTAATTGCATTTCCATACTCAGGGTGGGGGTTGGGGAGGGGTAGGGGCACAGTATGGGAATGCAATCCTGTAAATTGGGCCCCACAATTTCAAAAGGATGTTAATGTGCTTGAATGCATCCACAGGTGATCACCAAAAGTAGTGAAGGGTCTGGAAGGCATGTCCAATAAGGGGTGGCTGAGGACACTTGACTTGTCTAGTTTGGAGTAAAGGAGGCTGAGGGATGACCTCAACAGCTCCCTCAGAAAGGGAGGTAGAGAGGGAGTTGCTGATCTCTTCCCCCTGGTATCCAGCGATAAGACAGATGGGAATGGTTCATTTAGTCCAAAGGCCTCTTAAGCATGGGCCATGCTTAATACTAAAGAGGAAGGCAAAAAATCCTCAGGGACCATTGCTGGCTGACCCTAGGGAGAAAAAAAGTCTTCCTGTCCCTGGATATAGGGCACAAGAGGCCATCTTCACAGTGCATGAGCAGCAGGCATTAACCTAACCAAAACAGCCAGAAAACATCTGACAAGGAGCTGTGCTCAATGCTGCAGAACAGATCAGAGAAGGCCTGACAAGGAGCCACAGTCAGTTCAGCAGAGGAAGACAAAAAAACCCTGGGGATCAGCACCAATCTGACCTAGGGTAAAATTTCTTCCTAACCCTAGAGCTGGTGACTGTCTATTTCTTGAACATGTGAACAAGACCTACCTCCTCATCCCACAGACTGGTCACCCCTCACAGGACATGCTAGCACTGCCCATCCCCTTTCCTCCCTCAACCTGGAGTCATACCTGATGCTTCCAAGAGTGGCCAATCTCAGCTACTGATCTTCTAGGGGGCAAGAATCCTTCCTATGCATGGCAGGACCCCAGAGCACTGGGACCCCTGGTAGCCCCTAGCAATATCTGTGCATTCCATTTCTCATGGCTGCTGCCCTTGGTTCCACAAGGGATGAGGATGGTGAGCTCTGTAGTGCTCCTCAGGCTCCCTTGGTCTTGTCACTGCTATCCAGATGAAAAGTCCTGACAGCCTCAGGCACCTCCAGGTGTTGCTGATTCTTCTCATAACCAGTAACCTCCTCCAGGCAGGCTGACAGTGGGACATGGGAGGATGCCCTTTTATCCTGCCTTGGGGCACTGTGACTGCCACATTGTCAGGTGGTGGCAGTATTACATGGTGGCCCCCACAACCGCTCCCACTGCAGCCCTGCCCATTGCTCCTCCATTCAGCACCCTTCAGAGTATTCAATGACATCAAAGCCTGAGTGTGAAGCCTGACAGATATGTTAATGAGGCTTTCCCTCATCAGTAGCCTGCTGGAGTCAGCTCCACACAGTCATGACCAGCAGATCCAGCGCTTAAGTCTTACGGAGTCCCAGGGATTCCATGTTCATCATGGAACGGCGGTGATGCATTAGAGGTATGATCTAGGAGGACTGGATATTCTCTGGAGTAAAGGAAAGGGATGAAAGCTCCTGAAATCTGTGAGAATAGCAAGTCAAGACGATGAGTCCAGGGAGATGAACTCATACTTAGCAAGCACTAAGAAACCGTTATTGTCTTTATCTAACTAGAAAATTAATCTACACACTTAAAATACAGTTTCTGGGCTCACTATTTTAGCACTACAACAGCAACAGAATTTTTAAACTATACAGATGCCCTTTATTAAGTCTGTCTTATGCCTGAATATATACAAAAAGGCTAATTTGAAATCTGAAAGCGTCTAAGAGTAGCACACAATACTTCTGGGTAATCCAGCCTTTCTGAGAAAGATGTTACTCTATTCCGAGAACATTTGCTAAAACCTCACTTTGAGCTACAGCATGCAACCCACCAGAAGCCTGCTCTGCTTACCAGCACTCACAGCGTTTTCTCTAATAATAAATAGGCAGATATTTGCTTTGCTGCTACCTCTAAATACTTCTGGGAAATTCATCTGTTACTTTCAAAACATACAAACCTCTTTCATAGAAAAAAATGAGCAAGGACATTTCAGGTACAAATATTGTCCCACTTTCTGTCATCTGGAAAAAAAGTACTAAGCCACAAAGCCACATAGCCAGTTATGTGATATTATAAGGTAGTAAATCAGCTTAAAAAAATTTCTCATTATAGGAAAAAAACTTTCCACCTTATGAAAGTTTATATGGTAAAAAAATTACCCCTATTTTGCATGTTTTGATATAGAAAGAGGTGTAACTACAAATAATTTTTACACAGTGTCTTTTTATGTTACCCAGAAGTTGAAAATATTAGATGATTGATCCTTTTCATCTTAATTAAAAAAAAAAACCCAAAAAACACCTTTTCAAAAGAAAAATTTATAATACTGGTTTTTTTCATACATTCTACTTGACTACCAAAGAGCAGGTTTTTCCAGCTGATGCTTCAACTTTCACATTTAAATTTAGTTTACATTAAAGTGTAAAAAAGCCCCAAACCTGTAAATCTGTTGGATATTGTTGCTCATGAACTGTAAGTTGCAAAGGATGCTAAAACCATGTAACTATACAACAGGGATAGAACCTCTGATAGGGATTTTTGTAAATCTCAAATTATTGGACTATAAATATGCAATACATAGATTATCGTGTTCATTTTTTTTCTTCAGTAAGGCATTTTCTATGTCAAGCAATCTCATCTAAAAATTTGACTCAGTCCTGATCCTTTAAAATTCCACCAGCTCTTATACATTAGCATTTTCATACTTTCTATTTATCACTATGCTTAGAATGGTTGCAGTGTGATAGAAAGAATTATTTTTGAATACATAAGTAAGCCTGTTATCCACATGAATAAGGAAGATAATACAGTGAATCTCTCTGAAATGCACAGCTTTAGTGTACAATCAGTGTATTTCTTTCATGTTTATTCCTTTGTCACATATTCATTTGAGAGAGCTCCACAACATGCTCAGTACATGCCATGAATTGGTTTGCCACAAGTTTATCCTTTCAGCACATTTTATTTCACTGTTAAGGCAATCATTGCATTTTGGCAGATTTTTATGCATTTAATAGCTTCATTCTCTTATCAGATATTCATTTAATTGGATTTCAGGCTGGTTTCACATAGGATTTGGATAAATGGAAGCATAGGTTGCAACCTATGTGTTCCTTAGCAGAAATTCATGTAAGTTACTTCAATTGTCATTTAATACACAATTGCTGCTGTGCAATTTATCTACATGAGAGTTGCTTTTGACAACAGGACCAGTTTAGAGTATTAGTGTCCCTGTTACTGGAGTTTGCAGACAGTAGGCTATAAAGGCACCAGACTACCTACCTCAGCAAAGTTAAGCAGAAAAGGCTAATTGAATCTTAAAAAATTTATTTAATCATCTGGTCTTTGAGCCTTCTAAGTGGAAAGGTGCTTAGCCCTTGGAGTTATCAAGTGTTTCGGTTTGCAGGGTCAATTGCACTATTTAACTCCCTTTTTACCAGGAAAAAAACACACCAGATTCTACCCTCAGTGGCACTCATACAACTCCAACATCTTCTGTTAATACCTGGCATGTGGAGTGGCCTTTTTCCGTTGTCCCTTTCCATGTTCCTCTCTCTGCAACATATCTATGCAGGGATTTTAAAAACCGAATTTATTTTGTTTGGGTTATTTGCTGATGCTTTTTATTTATTTTTTAATGAAGCTTTTATGAAATTCTATATTGCACATTTTTCTGCCTGTTGCAATTCAAAGTGCATTTATTATTAAAGTTGAATAACTTACTAATGAAAAAAGACAAGAATTCAGCTGCAGGGTACTTTGTGTGTGTGATATTCAACTTGCATGGCTATCTTTAGATTTAACACGTGTTCACACACATGTGCACACTTGCATACGCAGATGAAGACACAATACCTACTAGATATTTCAGAACATAATTTTTTTATTTGTCATTTTAGAGATAAATTTCTAAATTACTTTTAATCTGTCTCACAGCTCCCCTAGATTGCAAGTCAAGGTTTAGCCATAAAGTAAGGTGATTTGCCAGAATTAAAATCCTGTGAAAATAGAGAGCTTGTTCTACTTCGGTGTTACACAAATGTAACTAAGGACAGAATTTAACCTCATGGGTCAAAGAAAGATTAGGCCTTCTGTGGCTTTGGTTTTGATTAAAATCATCATTGTTTGGCTGTGCAATATATTTATGAAGAAAAAAACATGAAAGAAAAGAATATATTTTGAACATTAGGAAATCGAGGCAAATAAAAAGGTTAAAGAAAACTATTTCATAAAATGGCATGTAAGCATGTGGAATACGTTACCAAAGACAAGAGAGGTAACTTAGAACATATGTTTATGAATCAGTATGTTCAAAAGAGAACAAGATGAGTTTTTAGACAAAGAGAGAATAGAGTGTGAGGAATGCAGGAAATTGGGGGGGGGGGGGGGGGGGGGGGGAAAAAAAGAAGAAGGTCCGGTTTTATGGGGGTTGGTGGGTTTTAAAAGAGCAAGCGTGGGAGCAGGGGGGTCTCCCACCTTGTTTG
>WUAM01000431.1:81140239-81194676 GCA_024336885.1 Actenoides hombroni | reverse complement strand
CAGGAGGTGATATAATGAGAAAAGGAAGGAGAGAGAGAGGGGAAAGGGAAGGAAGTGGAGGGGGAGGGGGAGGGGTGGGAGGTAGGGGGGGGGGGGGGGTGGGTGGGGTCTGTGGGAGAGAGAAAAAAAGCAGAAAGGTCAGTTTTATGAGGATTAGTAGCTTTTAACAAAGCAAGCCTGTGAGCAGGTGGAGTTCCCACCATGGTCTGAATGGCAAATGCACACACAGTTTCTACTGCAGACTCATAACCTTTTCTGGAGGGGGGAAGAAGATAGGAAGGATAATCTTCAGTAACAGCTGAAAATGTAACAGCAAAATACAAACTCCAGGTCAAGATCTTTACTGTTCCTAGGGTTTTTCTGTCAGCATTTCTATCCCAGAACACTTTTTCTTCTGTTGAATGGGGTGATTCTGCCCTTGATGATCAATAAAATTTAGAAGTCATAATCAAAAAGAACTGGCTCAACATCTCCACGGGTAATAAACACCTGGTTGGAAAAGACCTTTACTTCCTACTATACCCATTCTGCAGGAAAGCCAAAAGTGAGCCAGCTACTTTAGGTGTTCTCTTTTCTGTACAATACTTTCAAGCCCCTGTCTCTAAGATCTTCTCTGTATATACAGTGGAACACCCATGTGGCATTTGAGGGCACAATATGCCTTGGGATCATCTCAGCATTACTCTCAGAGGAGTGACAGAAAATTATGTCAGAAGAAAGTCATAAATCCAAACCTGAGCTAAATGGCACTCCAGAATACCCAAAGGATGCTTCTGAATATCCTCTATTGACTTCTAGTAAGTTTTGCCACTCAGAAGAACTCACTTCTAGCTAGGCCTCCTCAGGAACACCTCTTGCACCCCTGACAGACCAGCCTGCTTCCCAGAAGTTTCAGGTTCTCATTCTATCCTCAAGGATTTGTTTTTCTGGGTGAACATGATGTTTGCAAGCACTGTAGGTAGAAAGAACAACTGACTGTTCCCCTGCATTCAGGGTGTGTGTCTGAATCCTTTTATCCCCTTCCTTGGAGGTTCTATATGCTTTAATAATTTTCCACAATAAAACCTTTATTTTTTTTCTCTCTGATTGTCAAGTCAAAATAGAAATAAATGGGTATGGTTGTATTGCTGGGAACTTCATATTCATTTATTTCTTTGTTGGCATATATCCTAGATCAGTTTTGATCAGTTCAAACTTTTTCGCATTCCTTTAAAAAAGAAAACCCATGTTTAAGTAGGGTTTCTTTAATAAACCAACAGGTCTACCTTTTTATTCACTTCAAATCTTATACAAAAAAAAAAAAAATAATAATTTCCCATGGTGTTGATTCAAAATAAAGATTTCAGATTTCCTCGAGGAAAACAAAAGAAAAGCAAGAAAAGTCTGCAGAAAGCAAATTCTTGGTGGGTAGGTATATAATCAGGCAAATCTCTGGGTGAGTGAAGTTCACAGCATGTGTTCACTATCCCTTATTCAACTGGCAATGCAATATGGCATGTGAACTTGTATGTAGACTGACAGAAGCACCAAAATATCATGCATGGCATGCAGAGGATCACCAGGAAATTCTGCACTGTTGAGTGATGCTGTTGAAAGGCATCACCCTGTCAGCTCTTGCACCAGGCTTAGCCTTTCTCAGCATCAAATTTAATGACAGCACAGGGGTTTCTCTGCAGATGGGGGAGGCCACGCTCCCTCCCTCCATTCTTCCACCAACCCGGCTGCTATTTGCTCCTCTCCATTCACTGCTGTTTGCTCTCCTTCGTTCATTGTGAGGCTGTATTAAGCTTCATAATAATGTCCTTGTACCTGTTGGTGGCATCCAGGGGGAGACCTACCTGATAACCTTACCTACAGTGTTTGATGCCGTCTCTTCATTGTAAATCATATTTTATACAGAAGCATTTTCTTCATTTTGTTGCAGGAGGTGGGACGCTGTAGCAGTGGATGCTTTTGTTCAGTGGTGGTTTCCTGTGCTGTTAAGTGGCAGCAGATGGTCGCCCCGCAGTGAGATGAGCCCTGGCCATGGTCCTACTGGCAGGGGCAAGAGCACTCAGCTGTCCCTTGCATCCAAACTGGTTTTATCAGGAAAAGCTGGAGAACGAGATAAAGAATCAGATTTCACTAAAGTGGCTTCCCCATCCCCCCGCAGCATCTGTCAGGGCCTGCTGGCTAAAACACCACCACTCTAGGAGGGCTCCAGATACCCAGGGAGAGGGTGTGCTGGGCCATGCAATGCTTACTCCTGATCTGAACAATATGGTTTTGGCCTTATGTTGAATTACTGTGGATGCACAGTTTCCATGAAAGGGTTTCATTTTTCCATGACCACCTGTCCTCTGCAGGTCTCCCTTTGCTGTTCGTGAAGTGACATTTCACAGAGCTGTGAACGTCGGTTATAATTTCATTTCTGACTTTCTGCAATTCACACTTTTCTTTCTCCTACTCTCATGTGAGATTTATTCTATAATGAAGGTTCTCTTAAATTTTAATAATGGTTGACTTCATGTTTGCTCTGTTCTCCTCTTCTGAGTGCATAGATTTATTCGTGGGCTTCTGTCCATTCTTATATAGCACTCAACGTTAAGAGTTTTCTTATCCTTTTTCCACATTTGGCTTCTGGCAGTCTTATCCTGGGTAGTGTGTTGACATGACAAATTCCTTCCACTGACAGTCATTTTCCTGATAACACTAGATCCAGAGCTCACCATCTGACTCTGTGAGCTCAGTTCTTCCTGTTACACAATGCACTCCAGCAGTACATTGTGCAACACAAAACACAATTTCAGGGGCATCCTCCCAAGATGTGCTGCTGCTTCTCTCTTTGGCTTATAACATAAAGCCCAAGCAGATTCCCCTACCAGAAATATCACAAAGTTGATCACTAGTGATCATCATTGCAAAGTGATCAGTCAGAGTACCAGATGGCTAATTGGTGAGTACAAGCGGTGCCTCCAACTGTTCCCTGGAAGAGTCTTGTTGGTAACCTCCCTCCAACACCAGAAAGCTTGGGTCACAGAGGCGGGAGTGACCGCAAGTTTAGATGGGGCACACAATAAACTAAATCACAACATTTCATATTTTTCTTTGCTATGGCTTGGTCATTAATATTTCAGGCTAAACAATGTGTTTTAGAGATGAGCGGTCAATGAAGTTGCCTGGCATCAGCTCCTTCCTTGCACCAAATAAGCCCACATCTACGTTATGAACAACTTTGCCCTTGCACCGTGTGCACTAGGAGCACAGGGAAGTCAACAAACCCCTGTTGCAAATAGAGACCTGACATTTTTGATGACGGCTTTTAACACAGTTCTTTGATTTTCATTTCCTGAGAAGGTTTCAGCCAGTGAAGCTCAGTTATTTGTGCAAAACATATGCAAAAATGAGGCTTTGTCCAACAGATGTAATCAGGTCTTAGAACATGAGAGAAGTTTGGTGGAAAAATGTGTGCTGTATTTCCCATGATGCTTGACAATTTGTGCCTGGGAAACCAGTATATGCTTCTCAACACAGGCAGGAAAAGTTACAGGTCAAAATAATGATGGGAAGAGGCTTTGTCCATCTCTCAAGTTGAACTTTTTGCTTTTTTCAGGTTCAAAAGTCAAGGCAACACTTTTATGCTTTACTTGTTTATTTGGATGTTACGTTCACTTTATTGAGAAATTGTTTGCACATCCCTGTTTTCTGGAGCAGAAATACTGAGATTAAAAAACAATATATAGTTGATTTTCAATATTTCTGTCCAGGTTACTTGAAAGTGAAACCATGTTCTTGTGATACTTCAAGCATCACTTCTACCTGATCTTATTATGCAGCTTTTCTTTGTTGGAAGGGATGGCTGGTCTTGCAACTGGGCTGTTAAAGTTTCTCTCAAATCTCTGTCTTGACTAATTAATCTATACAGTCTAAAGAAGGACCTATTGCTTTAATAGCTAGTGTGGGGGAAAAAAAATGGCACATTGAGGTTTTTATCTATTAAAATATTTGTCCCTCAGCAAATACTGTGCTGGAATTATTGCATCTTCCCCAAATTCTGTTCTGATTTAAAAAGGGAGAAGTGACATAAAACTGCAGGAACTTGTTGGTCTGCTCTCTTAAGTACATTTACATAAGGTTACTGAGAGTAGAAGTGGCTTATTCTCTTCACACATTTTTTCCTTCCATCCACATCAGTGTTGCCTTTTTATGGGTTTCCAATGGCATATATAGAAAGCCAGCTAAAATCTTTCAGTGAAGTTTTAGCACTACAAACATGTCATTCATTGTCTGACAGTTTCTGTTATCAGAGATTATCAATATCTGCTACCTTCTCACTGCTGCAGATATTTCTATTTTACAGTAAAAATAATGTTATTTTATAGAGAGTAGAATAAATATATATATATTAATAAATATAATAAATAATGCATCTATACAGGTGATTTGCTCTGGCAAACTGAGAAAATTTACTTTGCACATACTTACTGCAAAATGCCAATTTATTTTTACAATCAAACCCAAAGAACAAGGAGTCATGTAGGAGCTGGTTGAGATCAAGGATGTATAATTGTAAGTCCATTTTAGCTAATCAGCAGCCTCTGACTCTGCATCATGCGCAGCATCTGACATATTTTTTTTTTCATTTGGGGAAAAATATCACTGACAATTTGTTTCCTTTTTTAACTCAATAGAAAAATATTTTGAAGGCTAGTCTTTGTTAAGCTGAAATAAAGGTCACAGATACATCACAGAGAGACAAATGTGGTGGTGGGATCTCATCCTCATATAAAATTTACACTGAAAGGCCAATACAAAGTCACTGAGAGGGTGATAAACTTGGCATGTTAGGATCAGGTAACACAGTCAAAACCCCAGTGAACAAAAAAACCAATCATTTTCCCATTCTCCTCCTTCAGATGCTTATTTAAGTTTTGAGTCAGTTCTGATTTAAGAAGCTGTTTCTCAAGAAGTTAGTGATTAGACTGAATCACATCATTTTGATATGAGCTTACACTTCAGGGGCATCCAGCAATTGCAGTGTCAACCACCTGGAGAGGTCAGCTCCAAACACCAGAGTCAAGGTCACACCAGTCTTAATGACTGAGGTGGCTTGAATTTGCTGGAACTCTGGAACAATCTGAATTTTAATTTAGGCTGAGAGTCATCATACCAAATGGCCATTGTCAGCTCTGAGGATTAAATATATAGCATAAAAATATTTATGTTAAGGTTGGGTAGTGACAGAAGTGAATCTTAGAATCAGAAAGATGGAAATAATATTCCTCATCCTGCAAATATTTTTAGCTATCACATTTTAGCAGTTCACAGCATTTTCTCAGAGCTAGAAAATCGTGAGGCAAAAAGTAAAGGAAGAGAGAACTTTATTCCCTCAAAGCCAACATTACCTGTAGAGAGATAAGATTCAAAGGAGGACTCAGTAAAGATTGTGTTATCCTGAGCCCCAAAAAAGAGAGAAACACAGTCTACCATAAAAAAGGGGAAGCAGGAAAATCACTGTTAGACAGTCTTTCTAAAGGCCCTTCAAAGGTTTTATAGACAGATGGATAGATAGACCTCTTTATATATCTCCAGCCAGATTCAGATCTGTGCTTGTTAGAGAATATAGATGCGCCCTAACTCAGAACTATTTGAGGTTATTTACTTTGAAAAAAAAAAAAATAAAAAATAAAAAGACACCAGTGAACCCTAGATAGTAAATTAGTCATTTCAGCCGTATTCACTGGCTCATCAGCAGTGTGCAAACCATAAAATGTGACTTGGGAAAACCAATACTTCTCCACCCCAAGGTAAATACACTGTGGTAATTACAGCTTCAGTTTCCTACCAACCATAATCTTTCTTAGATTAATTGGTTCAGCACAGTAAAGATTGCTGACTGTGACCTTTAACAAGGGTGTGGAGACACTCGAACGCCTTGAGCAGTATGCAACTTGCTCATCACTCAGAGTATTGTAATAGCAGAAAGCTTCCTGCTGCCGCTCTTTGCAGACAGTTCCACATCTATGTGGGAGAATGTTCTCATCAGCAAACGAGAAACCCAGCCGTCTCATCCATTTATGTCAATTAGTCAATCAGCAATAACTTGTTTTCTCAGCACACTCCTCTCTTCCCTTCAATGTGCTTCCAGGAAGGTTGTCCCATCCCATGACACAATGGCAGCTGTGAATAATGTTAACATTCAACACGACTGTGGCTTACATGATTGTGGTCTAGATGAGGTTCTGATAAACTCTCGATGAAACACCCTATTGTAGTGTCAAATTGTTGTGGTATGTCCACATTATTTCTGTTCTAGGACATCTGTATTAAAACCTGCAGAGAGTGTCTGACAACCTTTAGTCTTTCCTTTAGAGTGCTGCTGAATTAATTTCAAGTATAGTCATTGTTGTATGGTAGGAAAGCACATCTCTTTAATCAATATAAAGATTGAACTGTTTTACTCAGCAGTCTGTCTTTTGCATTTGGGCAGAAAAATGTGGACATGCTCCTCCTAAACAATACCTACGCATGCCATGCTGGGGTGCTGACAGATGGACATTCTGTATTTACCAACTCCCCCCTGTGGATTCTTTGCTGTTGGATGTGACATTCTTCAGATGTCTGTTTTATGAATGTCAAAGACCACATGGCTATTTTGCAAAGAGTGGAATTGTTAAAACAAAATCTTGGCCTGAGCGTCAATTTTAGTTTTTATTTCCTAAGTTCTGTTACTGAGACCAGAGCAGGTCTTTCCAAAAATGAACATTCCCTGTCAATGTGACACCTTTTAATTCCAATAATGAATAAACCTGGTAGTTTGCTCTGTTCTATACTTA
This sequence comes from Actenoides hombroni, assembly GCA_024336885.1. NCBI lineage: Eukaryota > Metazoa > Chordata > Aves > Coraciiformes > Alcedinidae > Actenoides > Actenoides hombroni. The sequence goes on along the minus strand of WUAM01000431.1, from coordinate 81,187,861 downwards.
ATGTTTTCACCTGATCTAGTTTCTAAGCAGCACTGCCACAACAGGAGCAGTATAGGATTTTACTTGATTTATCAAACTAATGAGTTAGTTTTATTGTAAGTGATTAAATGTGTTTTACTTTTTAAAGCACAGGAACTGAAAAGAAATGCATTGTTACAATCTGAAAATAACTAGAAAGATAAGTTCATTAACTTGCCTACACTTGTGCATCATAAAACCCTTGTTAAAAATTACTCCCTAGCCTGCTGTATTAGCTTCTTTATGAGGTAATTTCTCCATACAGTAATAAGATTTTTCTTTTACTCTCCAGTGCATATTAAACCCACTAATCTTCTTTTATAAACTATAGTTTCAACCACTTTCTCAATTTACTCACTTTAAAGATATTCTCCTATTAATATTAAAGGTAGCAAACGCAGATACGAACTTTGCAAAATATTCTCTCAGATTTATGGCACAATCTTATAACTGCATTGCAATAGCACAAAAGGGACAAAGCAGTAACTGTCAAGCATGTCTCATGACAAACCAAACAATGTTTGTCCCCGTAGAATTATTTTCCCATCACATTTATTATGCGAATGAACTATGGGCGTGTTTTCCCCTTTCTGAGCATAAATACAAAGTCTGAATATTCAGTTCACTGATGTCTACAGAATTTGCATAGATGCAGGGGATTGAAGACCTGTTTCACCAGGGTTACTGCAGTTTACACCAGTATCCATGCCACCGATTTCCGATGAATACAGCCAGAGTAATCCCAGAGAGGAACAGGTTCTAGGTCACCAATTCTGTTTCTACTAAAGCAGTGGCAAAATTTCCCTTGAGCCACAGTGAAGTAATACAATTGGTTGAGCTTGAGCTAGAGCAGTGAAAATATAAATGAGCTATAAATTAACCTTTGCTTTGTTTCAGCTATAAAATGACTCTCAAAATTTCAATAAAAAAAATCTCTGTACAGAGTACTGGTAATTTATTATTGTCCTGATTATTATTATCATTTTTATTGTTATTTGAAGTGCATCCACCCCTTGTTATGTCTCAGGAAGTGTTTGCAAAACACAGAGCACATGTATTTGTTATTTGACATTTTCTGGAAAAATATTGCCTATATTTAATTTCCAGTGTTGCATCATTTTTGATTACACACAATCAGCCTTGTTTCCATGAATTGCTCTTTGCTCTTTAAGTGGGGGATGTAAGTTCCAAAAAGCTTATGAACTTTTTTCAGAACACTTGTTACTGCCACACTCCAGTAAAAATGCAAAAATTACAAAGCACCTTTAGTTTTAGAAGTTATTAGTTACCTTCTGATTATTCATATGTTTTGATATTAATAAAAATTGATTCTCTAGAACTGGGAGATGCATCCAGTCAAAAAAAATATTCAAATGTTTGTTTACTTGTTTGTTCTAATACCTCTCAGAATATCATTTTGCAATACTTCTTGAGTCACAAAAGCAGTGTTAGCCTTTAGCAATGGCTGTACCATCTTGCAAGTGTCTGGAAGAGACAAATCACAATTAAAATTTTTGGGACTAAATAACATCCATTTTTTTCAAATCTGTGAAGACATGTTATGAATGAACTCAATGAATTTGAGTTTCCAAGATGAAATGTATTCACAAAGAATTGTCTTAACCAATCTGTACATTTAGTCATGAAAGATGCTAATTTATGATCCTGGAGGAAGGCCAGTAGTGGCAGGGACAGAAACACACAGTGGTATGCACAAGAAATGTCTCATTTTCACATTTTTCCATGTACTTGGTCAAAGCTGGCAATAGCATTCCTTGAGGAAAATTATTCCAAAGTACCAATTTCCATGCTTAGTGAATTATGAACCTTAATACTTTCTCACTTTGGGGAAAAAGAAAAAAAAAAAAAAACGGCCTTGAATTAGTACCAAATCTAAAGCTTGGTGCAGTTTCTCACAGGAGCATTGTTTAAAAAAAGGAAAAGACTCATGCTGCTTCAGAGAGCTTTCACTTGCACCTTTTCCATTCCACACAAAGAGCTGAAGCAGTTCTGATGTAAGTAACATACGGCTAATTTGCTATATTTATGTCACATTGATATGATACTGACAGTATTCACACAATGGAGCCATTATCCATTAAGACATATGTCTTCCTGGTGTCTGGGTTTGTGCAAGGGTCAGAAGAGAATCTGGGCTTTTAAAGACAGTTTAAGAAATTCAGCATCATAGGAAAAGGGAGAGATATAATAGGCAGAATTATCTCTGCGCACTCAGAGGTTATAAGCATGATTTTCAGACATTTAGCCTCATTTACACACAAAGATAATGTAAAGTGCAAATGCTCAGTTTTATTTCCGTGTGTGGGAGAATCTTTAATGTTTGAGGCAAGATTGAGGGAACTTTGCTTTGGCCCCTTCAACTGAGACGGCTATAAATTGTGGTTAGGGCCGTATTCCTACCAGTGACATGGACCCAAACCAACAGCCAGGTACAAGATAAAGACCAGAAGGTCAGGCACAGGGATGCATATACCGCATACGATGCGCAGAAACAGCACAACTGAATGATAACCCTTGTCAAGAAGAGGTGTATTGCATAGCAGAGTTTAAATTGCTGTCCTTCCCACTAACCCTTCGTTTCCATATTCAAAGCTGTCCTTCTCAGCTCAGACAAAGTGTACTCACAAAGTAATCTGCCAGACTAACACCACGTCCCAGGGACCTGTAAAAAGTTAGCTGAGTTACATTAATGGGTGATGAGCCTTCTTGACCTAAAGCACAGATGTTACTCTCTTTCATACAGTTTATGTCCTATATGGACATCTTTTTAAAGGACCAAACAGTTCCCAACAGAATATTTGTACCAAACCTCTTAAGGTTCATTCACATCTATTTTCTTTTATATTTTTTTCACCCTTAAAGGTCATTTCACAAAAGAGATCAAAAGGAAGCTTTTCCATTCCTCCTCTGCAGGTGGCCAGCAGCAGATTAACTACTAACAGAGACTTCAATATATAAATCTGGATGACTTGTTTTACACAGCAAGGCAGTGTTACTGTCATATGTTGTGTTTGCATACATTAAATTCTATTTAACACCATCTCTCCTAATTTGCTTCCCAAAATGATTCCTCATAATTCTTCCCCCAAAATAATTACTTGGAAAAAATATTCTGGTTTTATGTTTGCAAAAAAGTGCCTTGAAGATGAATAAGTAACTCCCTTTACCCAAGAAACAGAATCTGTGCTAGTAAGGTCCCATTAGAACAAAATGTGCATCCAGAGCTGGCTGCCTTTGTGCCAGACAGGAGTTAGTTAGTTCCTGTAATCTTGCTTCTCCACTACTATTCCTAGGTCAAAATTGAGTCTGAAGTTGTAGTGACAGATTCAAATGTGCTTTCCATAAGTTCTTGAAGCAAGACTGCTCAAAACAAACAAAACCTTATTCATCTGTCAAACAAAAATGTAACTTTCAAACAAAAAATGTTGGATTCATAGTTAGTGAAAAATTCAGAAGGTTCTTAATTTTTTGATTCTGTTATCTGCTATTAAAAAAAAAAAAATCATAATAACCACAGTTTCAATATCATTAGCAGCTCCTGGCAGGGCTGAATATCATTGACTACTGTGCCTTTCAGCAGCTAAAACTGCAAATCTTCTTACTTGTGTTGCCCTATTTCTTTTAAGGTAGAGACGGGGGAAAGAGTGAGGGCTCTCACTTTTCTTGTGAAAAAAATAAAAAAATAAAAGAATGTCTGAGAAGGATTCTGTGAAGAAATCAGCTGCTTATATAGCCATTTGGCTTCAAAGCTGTAAAAATAGGATGTTCACTTCCTGACCCAAGTATCTAGGGCAGAGGATAGAAATGGGAGACTTTTTCACACTAAAAAGAACAGTTAAGAAACAGATTGGCAGTCTTAGAAGGCAAAGTGATTATCAAAACTTGGAGATAACTTTCCAAGTTGTTATACACCTAAAGCAGGTCTATCAAATGATCTGCTCCTGCCCTACACATTTTAAATTGATTTTTCCCATTGCACTACCCCGGTACTGGGAGTGTGCCTTCAATACATCAATCAGAGCACATATTACCCTCAGACTTCTGAGTATTTAGGTAGTCTGCATTGAAGACAGTTTATCTCTTTTCACCACTGCTGTTTCAATTAAGAGTTCATCCTCCCCCTACTTCAGGGTCCACCAGTTAGTCGCCTGACTCGCTATGCAGATGTAATGCTGTCTTTTTATTAAAAAAGAATCCCTTTTACTATCATGTAGTAAATGTTTCCTGGTAATATAAGCCATTCAAGACCTTTCCTTGTAGAGCAAAGAATCATAGAACCACCTAGGTTGGAAAAGAACTTTAAGATCATTGAGTCCAACCATTAACCCTACTTTACTAAGTCCACCACTAAGCCATGTAACGCTCCAACTTGGGGACATAGAATCATAGAATCATACAATGGTATGGGTTGGAAGGGACCTCTGGAGATCTGGGTCCAACCCCCCTTCCAGAGCAGGATGACCCAGGGCAGGCTACACAGGAACATCCAGGCAGGTTTTGAAAGTCTCTGGAGAAGGAGACTTCACAACCTCTCTGGGCAGCCTGGTCCAGGCTCCATCACCCTCACAGGAAAGAAGTTTTTCCTCATGTTGAGGTGGAACTTCCTGTGTTCAAGTTTGTGTCCATTGCCCCTCATCCTATCACAGAGCAGCACTGGATAAATATCTTCAGTGTCAGCATGGCCAAACACTACTTCAGCTTGCACAAAAGGAAAATAAAAGGGTCTCTGAACAATTATTATATGAAATGTGGCTTTAGGTGAACTATTCCAGGCTGGATTCACTTTTGAAGTAAGGAAAGGGGAAAAGAAAAGTGGGCTGCTCCCTCCATGTCCTACCATGAAGTTACTATCTTTGTAAGCTACTTGGGCCAGGGCTTGGGAGAAAACAGTCTCCACAGTCCACCCACTGGGAATCTGAGCGGGAATGAAGGTTATGATATGATTACACCAAGGCAATATACATGTAGTGCAAGTGCTATGGGGGGGTCAAGCTGTTGGGCTACATAGAGGAAGAAGCTGGGAGGTCCAGCACTGGCAGTTGGAAGAAGAGTACACAGTTATTCTTACTACCACAGCCCAAACCAACCAACATCCCCTTGAGTTAAGAAAGGTGAAATATTACTTTCCAGTTGGGCATGAAAGCCCAACTTCCACCCAACCTCTAGAGACAGAGTTTGGGCAATTGGTGTAAAGAATGAGGAACTATACAGCTGTAGAAAAATGGTAGACCTGTTTTTCCTTATAAGTTGTATTTTGGCTTTCCACTTTGTAAGTGGTGTTCAAAACTAAGCTGCGTGTCACATGAGGCCAAACTGTAACATGCCTTTAGTGGACTGGACCTTTTTGATGTGTTGTGTGGCTCCCACTTGTGGTTTTATCTTTTAGTCAAAATAGGTCACTAAGAAAATCTGACAATATTTGGCACAAGCTGCAGAGTATATTATCTGTGTTGTAAGGTACTTAGACACCTTCAGACGTCACAGACAAACTGGTACATTGTCATGATATTGTAATACAGTTTAGGCCAATCTAAAGTGTCCATCAAGACAACACTTTCGGTAGCACGAAGGCTTCTTCATGGAAATACTGCAGTCAGGCAGCAATGCTCACAGAAACACTCGGTGCTGGCTATGGTAGACAAAAGTCATGGTTAAACTAGGTCCTAAAGAAGTTGCTACCAGTGAAGGTGCTGAGAAGCCTTGACTGTGTGTCAATTTTGTCATATTTTTGTCACGTGTACTTTGTAAAGGATCACACCAATTAAATACATTTCCTTCTGTACCTGTGCTGCACCTGAGACACTCATCATCTGGCATTGGATTCCAGAGCCACAGAGTTTTGATGGAAAATACTTGACCTTATCAAAGTGGCAATAGGACTGGATTTTCAGCACTTTCTAGACCTATATGTATTAAATGACATTACTAAGATATCTGGTGCTTCTACTGTAAATAATATTTGGATTAAGCTAATATTAATAGCTGCTAAAAATACCTCACTAAGGCAGTGGGAAAGTGAGACAAATCCCTCTATTGCAGAATAGACAATATTCTTATCCAATTCAGCAGTAGAGGAGGAGATACTCATACTGGAAAGGAACTATTTTTAGGAAGCATGGGGCCGCTTGGGAAGAGATAAAGCACAGGTATAAGTGTAAGAGGTTTAAGCTTATTAAGAAAGGATATTTAAGATGACAAACATGAAATTAGTACATTTTTATTTTACTACTCGAAGACTGGTGGACATACATGGAGTATCATATATAAGTTAGATGTGTTCCTGTAAAAATACACACATGCTAACATACAAAGTTACTCTAATAGAAATGGTGCAGTTTCGTCTGGAGCTTACACTGGAAGTATCATGGAATAAAGTTCCATTACAGCCATCCACCCTACAGATAGGATCCCGAGGTGTGGTCCTCCAGCAGCCAGCTACCAGCCTTGATCTGAGGGAGATGTGTTAGAGAAGGTCTAGGGTGTCCAGCCAATGACTAGGTAATCAGTGTCTACCCAATTACACCGATCTCTAGTTAATGACAGCAATGACTATCTCTAAATAGGTACCTTAAAGAAATTACTGATTGCTCTTTAATTTAAATGGTTGTCTCAGATCTGAATCAATCTATAGTGAGCATATGTAAACGAAGAAGTGATATAGTGGGACTAGATCTAAGAGATGGATCTTGTTATATTTGCATTTAGTTGCACTAAGAATAACCTAATCTGTGTTAGCAGTTATATTCACATCTGTTCTCCTTGGCTAACTTTGAACATTCAAAACTCAGTCTGTCCCAAGAGATGCTTAGATTTTTTGAGAATGGTCATTTTTAAATCAAAAATAAAATTCAGCTTTTTTCTTATTTGCCTTCTCAAGACAATTTTTTGGGATACATACTTTCAAGCGTTTCTCCCCAATCAAGAAGCAGTGAAATTTAATTTTTATTTTTCTTAATGGAAACTAAGACTCTTAAATAATCATGTAGCTCCAGAAGATGGGATTTTAAGGAAAATACCAAATATTCTTAGATGTGCAATAAAGTCCACGTGAATAATGTTTAAGTCTGGCTCCAATCCAGAAAATTTAATGATAAATTTGTTCAAGTTAGAAGTCACTTTACAAAGCATGTTCAATACAGAAAATGACCCCATGCTTGTTGCCAATTGTTATTTCTTCCATAGCCTTTTCTAATTAGTAGCATTCCTTCAATTAGTAGCTGGAATTGGTTTGCATACATCCTCCAAATTGCTGTAATCAAGCCTCAAACCAGGAGCCTGAAAAATAGAGGGTAACAGAATGATAATAGAGTGATTGCTGGTGGCTGGCTGTACATCCAGCAATAACCAGACGTGAATCTCACAAATCTAGATATATGTTTTGCATCTCAGCCACTTGTATGTGTTGTGTAGCATTTCTCCACTTTCTCTATTGCTAACAGACAATATTAGGACTACAGCATAACGAGTAATGTGGATTAGAATAAGCCTTTGTTTCCAGGTAGTAATTCCCAAAAGAGATATTCAATTCCTTTAAGGAACAGAAGTAGACGTAAGTATTACTAATGACTCACTTTCCTTAGCCCATTTTCAGGATTCCTAATGAAGTGCCACACTAGATGCTCAAACATGTAGTTTGGGCAGGGCTAGGAACTTGATTTCTCTTCATTCAAAACTCCCTTTGATAATAATTGGGCTGTTAACTAATTAGTATAAACTCTGTCTGCATGGCAAAGAATGATCAAAATGATCAAAAATTCAAACAAAAATTTCCAAATGAAAATGCAATCAAAGGCAAAAATGTCTTGCTTTCTTTTGTGTTGTGGGGTTTTTTTCTTTTTTCAATAGGAAACAGTGAATTCCCACCCTACAGAACAAATCCCTTGATAGGTCCTTTCCATCACATCAAATCAACTTGGACGCACTACAGCTTTTTGTGAACAGTCCACCAATATAATATGTTATACTTATTAGGCATTTACAGATGTCACATCAATTGGTGTTAATATTCTCTCATAACCATGTTTCTCCTATTCAGTCAGTTCATGAAAGACAGACAGGTAGCAGTTTTGTATTGGTTCACATCAAACTGGTCAGACTAACTTTCCCCACTCTTTGGTGAGGCTGCTTTTCAGTCCTGGAATCATCAGCCATCAGCACAGCCAGGCTGTCAAGAAGAGTTCGTCTACCATACAGGGCTATACGAGCTTTGCAAAAATCTCAGGAGTCACCAGGTCAAATTAAAAATAATAGCAACTGTCACCGACACCTTAGCAGTGTCACCCATTACACAAAGAGAAATACATGCAAAAGCACAAATAAGACTGGTTTTTTGTGTAAATAAAAGATGCTCGGAATCACTCCTGCTTGGATGATTAAACTTTTGTAAATGACAGGAGTATCAGATGAAAAATAAAACAAGGTTAACTTGTTCTATCAAAAAAAAAACAAGTAATGAACTCTAAAATTCATAATTGTTCATCTTTGTGAGTATTTCTGCAGTCCATAGCAGACATGGGAACAGCCATGAACCATGACAAACTAAATTCAGCATGGAAATTGTACTGAAACAAGGTTTTATTATTTGACTTTATTCCTCTCCCTTTGTTCATCCACCAAATCAAGAGAGTAAGCAGGGAGCACCAAAACAGGAAAGAAAAAATTCAAAATATTCCAAAAATAAATGGATTGTAGATCTTCAGCTGTTTTAAATTGACTTAGCTGCACCGATTCAATTGTTTGGTATTAAACATAATAATGTTTCCACAGACTTCATAGCAGGTGAGACTCTGCCTGCATTCTTCAAAAGGAACACTTTTCAAATTTAATTTTTTATTTAAAGTACTTAGACAGCTCCTGTTCTCCATCTAGGGAGCTTGCTGGGCCAGTGAATGAAAACTACCTGCATGAGGCTAACTGCCCTCAGTCCCACAAAACCATCTATGGTCTCAATTGGTCTGACTCCACTGAAGCTGATGGAGTTAGAAGTGATTTAGCAGCAGCTAATGATACATGTTCACATACTGTAGCCCGCAAAAAGATTCATACTCTATCTACATCGATAAACTGTGAACTACTTGATACTACTGACTGCCTGCAAACAGTAATCACTCAGGCACCGTAAGGAGGTTCGTCCCTAGAGATTTGCAACAGATTTTGCTCTTCAGTGTTGAAATGCCATGAGCCTAAAAGGAGAAAAAGAACAGTAGGAGTAAAGTGTGTTGGACATGCCAATAAATTAATGATAAATTATTAAAGCATGATTGGAAATATTGCCATTTTTCACAGCTGTCAGTTTAAGTATAAAAGCATCAGCACATTAAACTAGTTACTGCTTTTTCATAATTGAGACTTTAGCTTCTAGCTGTGCCCTGCAGCTTTTCATTAATCACTGGGACTGAAGTTCAAGCACAATGACAGCTTAGAAGGCATTAAATGGGCAAAGTATTTTCCAGGTACAGCAAGTAAAGGCCTTTTAGTCCTATAATCCTCAGCTAATTGTTTTTCAAAGTCTCTAAATAAAATCTGCTCATGGCGTCTCCTAGTGACAGAATTAGCAGCAGACTGGTTCTTTTTATCTTCATACTCTTTCTCTCACTGAAATCTATTGAGTGCCTATATGTTAGCTGTATATAACAGGTGCAAATGGATTGCTATATGTAAAACTGTAACTGATACTCAACCAAGGACACATTGATTAGATTGCCCGGGAAACAGCATTTCCTGAATACTTGCTCTAATCATACCATTTAATTTGTCATAAAAGAAACAAGATGGCATGGAAGATTTCTGCACGCAGCTAGCTTCTCTTTATACACAGGAGAAGGAAACGTGTGAATTTTAAAGTTAAGTGGAATTTACATATGCAGTGCCCTGGAATAAACAGACATTTCCTCTGCCGCAGCAGAGGTTGTCCTCTTGGGTTCCTTGTATTCTCCCCTTTGCAAAGATTTGTACATCAGGACTTAATGGATGTGCCAAAACATTCTTTCCTTTGTATAACAAATTATCAACTGCATTGAGATTCATTAATTATGTCATCTAATTGGATTGAGGCAGGTGCAAAATACCTCAGATGAAGTGGTCACTGGCAAGAAGGCCTAAGCACAAGTTTTTCTATTAGAAACCAGCATGTCTCCAGACTCCTGGAATTACTTTGTACTTATTGATTAATGGCCATAATTTATTACAGTGCAGAAGATCTTGCATTGAGTTAAATGTGTGATTAATCAATTTTCCATCAAATTATGAACAGCAGAACAGTTGCAAGAAAGAAAATACCAAGTGAATTTTTCCCATGGCATAGGAATAGAAGGTGTGGGGACTTCTGCTTGAGGAGAACTAATAACTGCCTAGAACTTGTTTAATATTTCCTGCCACACTGATGAATACCATCCACATAAATAGGCCACAGGTAGCAGTGATTGAAAGACCACCAAATAGCTTTTATAGCTGCCTTTCTTATATAATGAAATATTCTTTAAGCCCGTCTCAAAACAATTTATTAATGCAAAATGCATTTCTGCCTTCAGCCTGAAATATATCATTGTTAAGTCAACAATATTATATTAAACCAATAACTGATATTGCGGGAGAAAAAATCCCTAGGCAATGTAGAGATGAATTTGAGATTTTTGTGTACAGAAGCTCATTTTTATTTCCATCAGAAACACAGACATGTGACTAATTGATGTCACTTCTAATCAGCTAGTAATGCACATTACAAGTATAGCATGAGAACATTTGGGGCCCAATTGGAGGGGAAAAAAAAAAATCCCATGGTATTTCTATGTCTTTTATTGAGTAAAGTGACAAGCTTCCTTTCCCTGGTGAAGCAGTGTATGCTGTAGAGTTTTATATTACCCTACATCTTCCATAGGCCATTTTGCTTTGCTACACATTTAAAAGATGCACTTCCTTCACTGTTAGAATGATATAAAATACAAGACCACAGCACTCGATGGAAAAAACCCAACCAAACAAACATTAAAATGTTTTACAAATTAGGAAAAGCAATATGGAGCATTTATAAAATGGAAGTGCAAAAGAATTTCCTTAAATCTCTCTGCAATGGTCCAAATTTTTATTCTCAAATCATAGTCCCAAATTACTCACAGTGATCTGAGCTACAGAAGGTGCCTGGCAGCAGTGCAGTTCATTTGCAAATGTAGGCAGGAGGAGTTTCTGCTATCTTTGCTGTCTTCCCCTAGTAGCTCCCCAGTTTCCAGGGTATAGAGTAGAATCAGGCACATCCTTCTAGCTACAGTCTACAGAAGATGGGTATTTGTGACTTGTCACTGTTTCATACAAACAAATTTCCTTTTCTCTGCACCTAACTTCTCAAGTGGGACAGGGACCTTTCTTCTCTCCTTGCTGCCTATGTTTGTACTGATTTTGAGGTAAGGACTTTCTTCTGCTCTTAAAATCATGACCTCCAGAATGTCCTACCAAATCCTGTAGATGGTGCAAGGAGGCTATTCAAAAGTATGCTCTTTTTTTGGATGGCCAAATGTCACAGGGCCAACTGTTTGGAAAGCAAGTGGAAAACACCTTGAAATTATGGTATTTTAAAATGTTTCCAGTCTAAGCTACCTTTAACAGATAAAAGTGACTATTTTTGATGGCTTTTCTAAGCTTTATTGGAATTGAAAGTATTCATGCTTGGCAAACAGATGGTTATATCTCAACATCCCACCAAAATCAATATTTCTTGCCTCTGTTTGTACCATCAGAGAAAGATAACTTCAACGGAGATAATTATTGCCAGAAATAGAGGTTAGAAATTTAAATCTGAGGAAAAAAATAAAATATGTCTTCTATTTTGTAAATAAATTCTAATGTGGTGGTTAATCAACAAATCCTTAACTGCTGCATTAGGAATGTCAGATCTCACTTTATGTGCATGCTGGAGCGTTGTTTTTGGACATAGTAAATCTTGTTTAGAGCTTCTACTCACGCTTCAGAAAACTGACCCTGATAAGGAAGTTTCTTTCCCATTTATGTTCTCTTTAATCATAGGCACTGAGGAACACTTTCCACCTACACTGTGGCTTTGCGTGACATCCATTAAATGGATATTTATATTCTCTGTGTGGTTAGTGCACTGAACTTATCCCCCCCTCTCCAAGGAGAAGGTACCAGAGGGAAGGGCATGGATGCTGAATAGTGATACGTACTCTGTGATGCATCATGTGTGTTCTCCTCAGGAAAGCTTTGAACTACAAGAAGTGGAGAGTGGCTGTTACTGCTACCCTGGGAAAGTTTGAAATTGTATTGCTGTCTAGATGAGTGAAAACTTGCTAAATTATACAGAAGGGCAGTAGATAAGGAGCACAATTGTTTCCCTGTGTTTCCATGTACACTAACAAAACACACAAACACATCTCTTCTAGGTGAGATGGTCACTTGTACATTACCACACCCTCATCACAAGAAGCAAAAGCTAGATTGCAGTAGTCAAATATTTCTTTTAAATATTCTAAACACCCCTCTAGTCTCCTAACCCCCACTGATTTAGATCAAGTCCTGGCACCAGGGTTATAACATTCATACAACGAGGTGAGAAGAAATTGTCCTAAGGCCCTCTGCTAGGACTTAGGGCCCTCCATGGCTTATCTGGGAGCCCAAACTGAGGACATAGCTGGCAAGTCGACAGCTCCCTACTAGCTCTTACACTTCTTTTCCCCCAAGCAAGAGGGCAGTGAGTAGCTCTTTGTCTCCTCTACAGGAGACAAGGTGCAGCCTGGCCATATTCCGAAGTCTGCAGAACAGATATAACTCAAGTGGCCTGTTGCTGTGCTCCAGCACCATTTTGATCAGTGCTGTCTCCTGCTGTTTGTATTTAGTAGTCTTGCACACTCCAGTGTGTCTATTTTTCTGATTCTTTTTTTAAACTTATTAACTTTGATACTAATTAGAAGTCTGTTCCAAGTAAGTGATGTCCCACAAGCAAACTCCCTGTGAGAAAAGTCTTCTCAAGATAATACCTGTCTACTGAAGATTCTAAAATATGAAGATATGGCAACCTAAAGTGCCATGCTATGATATATACCTAAAGAGAAAAATCTTTTTTTTATGAAAAAGTGCTAGTACCTCTCTAATAAACCCAAAGGTACTATATTAAGACTATCAATAAATTGTTTGGGATCCATTATTAAGGACATTGAACTGAAAGTTCATTTTGGCAGCTTTGGGCATTAGTTTGTAGCATGTTCTGAACATGTGTAAGAATTTGCCTTTGGTCACTCAAAGGAACAAACAGATGTTTCTCTTGGAGATATTAACTCTAAATGTATTTATTTTGTTGCCTTCCTCTTAAACCCTTTTATAGTTCTTCTGAAAATCTTTGTCTAAAGGTCATGTATGATGTAAGAAGGTGTTGAGGGCAGGGCTGGTGCTCAGATGTGCCTCGTGGCTTTCACTGGCTGCTTAGGAAGAGCTGTGGGAAATGCTTCTGGATGGTGAAGGCAAGAGATCCATGGGGTCATGGAAAAGACCATGGACAGAGAGGAAACAGAGGGAATAATGCAGGGAAGATAATTACAAGTCTAAACTGGGAATGGCTTCAGGAAAGGACAGGCAGCAAAATCTGGTTTGGGGATGGAACATGAAAGAATAAGGGGTAGGTTTGTATGTGTGTGACTACAGCTATTTCAATAGATGGCTGGGAGGCAGATTGCTTCAACCACATCAGTCTATGTGCTCTTTTTGGAGCAATTGAGTTGCAGAAATTGACACAATGGATACACGGCCAGATGGGGGAAGCAAACCCTTTTACATCAGGGGAAAAAAAAAAGAAGAACAAAAAAACCAAAACAAAACAATACAGCTATATTCATCATCCAACAAAATCTCTTGAAATGAAAACTTCAAATAAATATTCAAAGTAATAAAAAAACCCCAGACTGTGTGTGGTATCTCAGAAGAGTTTTATCAGCACATCTACAGAACTATCTTGTCTCACATAAGCTGAGAGACTCCTAAATAAAGTCAGTACATCACCTGGAGTACATGAAGCTAATGTATGGATATCATCATCCCTGTTAAAATCAGAATTAATTATGTTCCTTAAAAGCCTTCTTCTTCAAAGAGTAAAATATATTTTACATATAACTTCTTACAGATATACAGATTTCCAGAAATTATATGCAAGTTAAAGTTCCTTGAGGAAACTTATTCTTAAATAAAGTCATGCATGCTTCTTGCAGTTGTCTCATGAGCTGGGAGCCAATATTTTACAACTAGGATTTCTGAAGAATGCCTCCTCTGACAATTTCTTCTGGAACTTGCCTTTGTATATTTCCTTAGTTGTGTCATTCCGAATATCCATTGCCATTTCAGGTCAAATAATTATGATTTAGAAACTATATCTCAATAAAAAATGAGGTATAAGATAAAAAATGAGATAAGAGAGATATTTGACCTGTAGCTGTTTAAAAGCTAATCTATATTTGTTATAGCTGAAGTTGTTTATTCTAATATATGTACTCTATTTGTATTATTTGCCATAGAGTGTAACATCTTCCTTCTTGGGCCCCTGAAAAACAAGCAGAAGCAGTAGTTGGGACCTCTGCAAAACAGCTCCTGTGTTAGGCTATGGCTTTGTCCCCAGAATACTGAACAGGAGGATGTACTACCCTTGGGTTGTCTACCCTCTGCAGGATGGAAGTCACCCCCTTCATCTTCTTCTTTGACACCTTCCAGCCACCTGTGCCATGCCACAGCAGGTTCAGACAGCTATTAGCTCCATCCTCTGCTGCTGTTTGGAGAATCTTATCTAGTTTTCACTTTAATCCTTAAGAAGCCTACGTTTAGGATAAGTCCGATACTTCACTACAGCCAGACCCCTGGAGTGAGCACATTCACCCATGTGGGAAGCTGCAGCCCTTGTGCCCTCAGCCTCTTGCAGGCAGTCTAGCAAAGGTGAAAGGCAGCTCTGCAAAGCTCATCCTGGCTCCCCGGGACTGCTGCCAGTGGAGGGTGTCCAGGGGCAGGGCTGCAGCAGCCTCTGCTCGGGTCTTGCCCCTCCCGCTCTCCTCCTGCCTCCCACATTTTTGGCACAGGCTCGCCTGGCTCCCGGCCCCTGGCACTGGGAGATGGGCAGGTGGTTTGTGCTGCTGTGACCTTGCTCCAAGCAGACTTCCTATCACCAGGGGTTGGCAACCCAAGGAGCAGAGCCGGTCCTTGAAATGTAACCTCTGACTTTTGGGGGAGTATCGTGCCAATCATCAAGGTTTAAAACAGCCTGTCTCCGAGTGTCATGTTCACCCTCAGACACCCACAAAATGCACATGCCAGTTTTTGAGCCCTCAGATCTAAAAACCCCTCTGAGTATTCAGCCAGTTAAACTAGTATTTCGAAGACAACTGGCACACAACTAGTGAAGCATCCTGCAAAAATGGAGGGAACAAAATTATCTACAGCACTCTGAAAGGGGCATGTTTCCCAGAGAGCATGAATGAAGAAGATAGGCCCAAAAAAGGGTGCATATAATGACAGCAAACCACAAGCATGTAAATATG
Source organism: Actenoides hombroni (assembly GCA_024336885.1). Taxonomy (NCBI): domain Eukaryota; kingdom Metazoa; phylum Chordata; class Aves; order Coraciiformes; family Alcedinidae; genus Actenoides; species Actenoides hombroni. The sequence goes on along the minus strand of WUAM01000431.1, from coordinate 81,172,304 downwards.
CAAGATGAAAATTTGAAGCCTCATTAGCAAATGCTTTTTGTATTACTCACTATATTTACAGAAGACAATACAGGACAGCTAACAAGGCAGAGTATATCCTGGGGTGCCAGTACACTGTGCTGCGAGGGGCTGTCAGACCGGCGTTAGACAGGTTCTGCGTGCTGTCCCCAGTTCCAATGGGCTCTGCTGAGCAGTGTGTTCTGGATTGACTGATTAAGCAGCATCCAACACCCAGTGAAAGTAAGAGAAGCCCTGCCGTTGACTTTGGTCCATCATTGCTCACTGGTGCTCTGGGAGAAAGCAACTACTTGTAGAAGCTTCCTCAGCCTTACGCCATGGTGGGTCACATGGGGTTTGCTCTGGGACAAACCTCCAGGGTATAAGGGAAGAAAATGGGGGGGGAGATGAGGAGGCTTCCCTGAAACACTTCTTTCTGCATCCAAGGATAGGGGAAAAAAAATACAGTTCTAATACAGAGGATATCTTGTTATAAAAGTATCTTTCACTTTCCCTTTGGCCAACAGTAGCATTAAGGAAAGTTGATTTTTATTATTTTTTTTTTTTGCCCTACCATCCATGAGATGTTCATTATTGCAAATAGTGGGAACTCAATCTCCAAAAATGTATTTGGATCTTAATAAGAATAACCTACAGCCTTTTAAAGTTTGGACTTCCATTTTAAAAGAAAAATATGAGTGGGCTCAACTGTAGTTCTTATGTAAAGTTTATGTCTCATACATTTTTTCATATGGTTAATATCAGTCAAGAATGGTTGATATTCTAGTAATGCAGTTTCTTGTTATTTTTACTCAAAATATTGTCCTGAAGGTAAGTTAAATGCTCCATAGTCCCAAATCTAAAATTAAATTTTAGGAAAAGGTCCTTTAAAAATGGCCTATTGTGTTAAGGCATATATGCTAAATGTTATTCTTGGCATGATGTGTCACCACAAGTAACAGAATTAATTTTTCTTTTACAGAAATTAGTAATTAAATAAACATAATATAAATCCTTATGACCAACTTTTCCCTGCAGTAGCAAAATTTGGACTGGGCTAAAAAGACTGAGAAAAATTGTTATCATAAATGAATTTTGTTTTCAATTGCACCCGGGCTTAGTTTGGGCCAGATAACTCTCCTTGTGGAAAAAGCAAAGAGCTGGAACTGTAGGAGTGCAACTAGAGCATCGTGCTAGAGAGGAAATGGGAGACTAGCTTCCCCATGGCAAGGGAAAGCAGGCTGGCTGAAAGGACCCTAAGCAAACCACAAAAGCCCAGAGATCCCTCATATCCAGACTTAGTGCTCTCAGACTACCGTGGAGACTTTGGGAATCAAGGCTGAGCCACTATCCTATGCACTACAGGGACTACCCGATCATAAAGAGACCTTTCCATGCAGGTACCAGAGGACACTCATCCACTATAAGCCAAGAGCAATCAGGAAGGAAATCAGAGTAGCCCTAGGATGAAAGGGCACTGGTACAGTGCTAACATGGCTTCATGGTTCTCTACCTTGAATTTTTAGGATTGTCATTCAGCCATTTTATGTCCCTTAAACTGCCTGCAAACCATATTTTATCCCTCCCTTATCAAACACTTTGTGGTTACACTTCAGGCCAGATCTAAGCAAAGATATTAATCATCTGTCAAATAAAATTGTCAGTCTTCTCCATCCTTTCTCTTTTTCAATAAAGATCAATTGAAACAGTGTAAAAAATGTCAACAAAGTCAAACCTTTTGAAAAGCAGGCAAAATGAAAGAACTATAAGTTGTGGCCCACCACACTTTAAAGTGACTTTTAGCTGTGGTTTTGGATTTGGACATATCTAAGCCAATAGGGGTGGTAGTTGTTATTATTTATTGCTTAAATGTGAATCTTTGTTTTTCTTCTAATATGCCTTATGGAAGAAAAAGAGACATCTGTGCTAAAGTAACAAATCTTTATGGGTGGGGAAGAAACCATCTGGGTTAAACTAACCAGTCCATGTTTCACTAATTCTAAGTTAAAGGGCAATAATTAGATGGAAAAAAAACCCAACAAAAAAAAGGTGTCTTCCTTAAATTAAAGCACTCTATTTGAAAATGAGTATTCTAATCTTTTAGTACTACATCGGCTTTATTCACAAGCACGTCACTTTACCAAGATCATATTGTAATGCAAAGCTCATGTGTGGACAAACTAAATTCCTGTTTCTGTTTTAGTTTTGTCACACAAACATTTAATAAGTTCTGGACATATAAAAATCAACAAGAATGGCTATTGCAGTTAGAGTGCTGAAACCACCCAAACTGACTTCCACTGAAATTTGTCAAATATTTTTGAAAAACTTTTGTTGCAGCATCTGCCTTTCAGTTGTTGTTGTCTCGTTGCAAAGATCATCTTCCCATCTTCTGCGATCTGTGTAAGTGTGTAATTACCTTTGTATCACTGGGTTACCCACCTGCCCTCCACTCGGGCAATAATTCCCTAATCCCATTATCAATGCTCTGTTTCCTTCTTCCATAAGCAGTGTGGAACTGTCCTATTACATGTACCGGTGCAAGACCGAAACCCTCTCTGCAGCTCATCCCTTCCAACAGTAGCTTTCTAGCAAGGTGCCCAGATTGGGGGATGCTTAGAAGCAGAAAAGCTCTTGAGACACTTAACATTTCCCAGCTAAGACTGCATCTTCTTGTACTGCCAACAGCCACAGAGGTTACTTCTGTTTGCCTGCAAATGATATTTTCTTCTGTCTCAAAGTGCTTTAAGTCATCTCAGCCTGTCTTTCATGTGAATTAAGCATCTGTCCCATGATGCTGTTAAAATACCAGTTGCTACCCAGTACTTCCTACTTCTGTGACCTCATTTCTCTCTTTTGTTTCATTATCTTACAAGGTAGGCTGCAGAACAGGGAATGAGTCATTCATCCATGAAAATAAGTGCCTGCAATCTACCCCAAAGCTGCATTTGTGGAGAAAATTCTAGTTTTGGAGGAGCAGAGTAACAACAAAAGTATGCTTCAAAGGGGTCCAAGCGAAAGCAAAGTGTTGTCTCCTCTATGCTGTAAAATGAGACAAGGGTTTAAGTCCGGTGTAAATGAACAATATGGATATTTAACCAGACTATTTGAAAAGCTCTGAGAACCTGACTGCCATTCCTCAGCTCCAAAGATACTCTTTGTGATAGTGACAGAGGTTATAACTGCCAGATGATACCAAGTCAGTAAGTAATCTTTATGCATTTCGATGGCCTAAAACATACCTTCTCCTTCCTTCTCCTGAAGTTGTGTATATATATGTAAATATACATATTCTTGTACAAGCACATCTTTCAGTGAAATTCTTCTTGATCGCTACAACTTCAGTCACTCCTCCGAGAAGCCAAAGCCCAAATTTGGATCTGATATTCATTGCACAAAATTTAAGAGGCAAACAGCCTTTCCATCAGACTTCTTGAAGCACAAAAGTACAATGGAAGATTATTTATTAAAATGGCTTCTATCCAGAACTATGCACAAAATAAATATTTATATCATCATTATTGCTTGGTTTTGACTGCTGTTCTCATGAGGCCATAACAACCTAACTATGACTAACCTGGCACAGGCCTTCCATTGACAGAACTGCATGTTTGTTCTGTTTTATACTGTCAGTGATGTATAATCAATTGCTACTGCTTGATTTGTACTGCCTATGGCACTAGGGAAAATTTAAATTAGCATAAATTATAACGTTTAACCTTTCAGTACTAGCATGTAATGATATATAGGTAAATGGCAGGGTAAAAGAATCATTTCTACAATGTACCTTTCAAAAATGCATGCATGTGAAATGAAAGAAGAGCTTATGACAATGTTAATTAACATTACAGCATCTTAATGGACTCATTGCACTGCAATGTTTTAAAAATGAAAAATAAGGTTATTAATCAGATGAAATCCAACTGAAAAAAGCACTATCTGGATATCTTCTGAAAAGTGGAGATTTTGCCATGAATCCACTGTCCGTGTGGTATTGCCCTCCCTTGAGCTACATATCAGGAGGCAGCAGCTTCAAAGGACTAAAGAAATAATGTCCTTTTCTGATGCTCTTTGGTCCCCATATTTAAAGCAAATGTTGGAACAAAGTTGGCCTTAATTAAAAATAAATGTGTTTCACTGATGCTTCCTGAGGTATGCTGAAAAGTTGGGCTAAAGTAATTGCACTTTGTTGTCAGGAAAACACCTAGTTTTGAATGAACACTGCTGCAGTTTATCATTTATGCAAGAGTTTCCCTTTTTTTTAAAACATAACTTCTACCATTTAAATAATGTTTTGTTATGTTTACTCTTAAATCACAAAGAAGAAGAATAAAATCTAAACCTCTCAGCTTTTAACAAGTGAAAATGTGATTGAAAGGTGAATATAAATATAAAATTTATTTAGATTTCCATATAGTTTAATTCCTTTCATGAATGTATACATCAGTTAAAATATACAACAAGTGATCTAATCCCATTTACTTCTGGAACATATAAAGGATAGCCATAAACCTATAGAGAGACAGACAGATATATGGATACACAGACAGGATAACATTTTCAAGGTTTCTGGTGAGAGAATCCTTGCAACAGATGTATTTTTTAATTTAGGATTTTCAGTACAAGCTTAGATCATTCATAATTATACCCTTAGACAAGGAGGGGGGTATAAATAAACTTTAATGGAAAGGAAACAATCTGTAGAATAAGCATTTTCTTTGAATCATAACAACCCTTTGAATTCAAAAAAGAGGCTTTCCTTGAGGGACTGGGTGAAAAGCATTTAAAACACAGCAATCCTTCCCACTTTCTTCTTTGTCTGAGCAGATGGCTGCTGGTCAGCAAAATCTGAATTTGAAAATTACTAATTTGTCAGACTGATTCTGGCCCTTGAACCTATAACAAAGGACCAGAGCAGAAATAACAAGAGCAGACGGAGGCGGGAATGCATACTGGTCGGTGAGATCCTACTAAAGAGCCAAAAAATTATACAGGAACTAAAAAATGGAGCGCTAGAAAAATAGCTCAAAGAAAGTAATCATAGGACCTTACTGATCCAGACTCTGGTCATATACAGGCACTGAGACTTCCTTTGAGCTGTAAGGATAACAGCTTTAAGCCTCAACAGAGGCAAAAAGGGTGCCTGGATTCAGGCCTTTTTGCTTGGGGCTCTGATAATCCAGAGACAAAAGTCGATAGTGAATTCCAGAGCAGCAGCTGTGATGTTTCCATCTGGGGACCAGAAAACATCTGAATGAATGAGAGAAATGATCTAACAATCAATAACTTTTTTCAAGGCATCACAAGAAGCCTTTGAACAATATCACAAGAAGGGAAGGGAAAAAAAAAAAAAAAAGGAGAGAGAAAATCTGTTCTAATGGAGGGGAAAATGAACCCACAAACAAGACCAAACTGACATACAGTATAGCACTATGTTCACAGGAGTAAAAAGAGAAAGAGTCTGGGAATGAAGAGTTTCGGTCCAGAAAAATATAATTTAAACAGTTCTTAGCAAGCTTGACTGTGGAAAATATTCCACTGATTGTGGTGAGGAAGAACTGTTGCTTCATTTAATAGAAATCAGTAGATGTTCCAAAGCTGAGCTTCACATTTTACTAAACCAAAAGTTTATTCTATTATGCAGGCAACAGCACCTTGATCAAAGGAGAAAGGTAAGATTAAAAGATCACCTATCAGTTCTGGGGGCAAGAGGAAAGGGTCAAGATAGAAAATGTAAGCAATAATCCTAAATTCCTGCTCCTTTTTCCATAGTCCTTACTGGGACAGCAGTATCCAAACTACGCTGGCAAAGTTTTATATATTACCCCTCCGAATGTGGTGCGCGGAAAGTAGGGGATGGTGAGCTCAGAGATCCTTTCTTGTCACCTAAAACTTTTCTCATAGAGAAGGTGTAAGCTGAGAAAGCAGATAAAGAAAGGGAAAAAAAACCCCACAAACCCAAAGCCTATTTCAGACCAAAGAGGGCTAAACAGCACAGCAACCCACAATAGGAACAGAAATCAGCTTGAGTATTCAAGACTGAACAGAGTTCTTTTATAACTTACAGATGGCTGAAATCATCTGTAGGATTTAAGAATTTGCTGGTCTTGGGTAGTGTCCAGAAAGTCAGGAAACAATAAGAAAAAACAGCTTTTAGATGTACTCCTAGCATAAATAGTTTCCAAAGAGTGTGTTTATATGTTGCCTAGAGATAAACTTCATCACAGAGGAGTGACGCAGACACAAAATATCCGCCTCCTTGCTAAAGTGGGATATTAAAGTGTTGCAGCGGAGTAAACGTAACCAGTGTAATTTTTACTCAGTGCCAGTGCCTCACTGCTTTGAGAACATTTCAAAATAGTTGCCTTGAGTTCTGATATATAATCCTTCTGCCAAGGTAGCTGCTAAAGAAGCCACAACATCATAGAAGAAAAACTAGCAGGCATTAAAAAAGAAAACAAACAAAGAAAATACTATTTGGCCAATCTCAAATATTCTTCTCAAAAATTCAATGGTAACATTACTAATATGAAGTTCTTGTGGGTTTTTCTACATGATCTCTGTGATTTTTTTGATTTATTTTTTTTATTACTGCTGTGGTCCTGTAATGAGAAATGTACTCCATATTTCACCATTTAATTATATCACTCTAACATATTTTACTTTATAAAAAGAATATATTTAATGCCTGGTCCATATAATTACACATACACACATAAAAAGTATCTCAAATTTTGGGTTCTGCCAGAGTTTGCAGAGAGTCTGAGGGGAATGGCTTCCTCCCTTAATTCATCTGCAGTTCAGAAAACTCTGCTCTTCCTTCACTGGGAAATTACATTCTTCCAGGACACTGGATTTGCTGATGCCTTGAGTCTCCAACTTACTAGCCAGCAGTTATCTTACCCAGGGAAGAGATAATTACATTACAAGGTATAATGACCTTTTTATTATTTTGCAGAGGTATACAAAATAGGAGGATGAACTACTGTTTGGAGAAATGATGAAATCAGTCCACAGCAGCCAGGTGCTGGCAGAAGGTACAAACTGATGCACAATCCCCCGGAGAGCACAGGTCAGTGGAGTGAGGGCAAACAGAGAGGTTGACTTCTGGCCAGAGTAACGGGAGCTCCTGCCTAAAGATCAGAACTGTTCTGCCTAGTAAGCATGCTGGAAAACACTTCCTTGAAACACAGTTGAAAATAATAGTCCTCATATTTTACGTCAATGGGTAATTTCAAAGATAAGCCACAGCTCTGTGTGTATTTTTATGAGGGTAGGAAGCAGGGAATGAAATATTTCAGAGCACTAGAAGATTAATATTACTGTGGGATTCAAAAGTTCTGCTGTAGAATTTATACACTGGTAATGAAATTTGGTCTGTCTGTGCTGTGTAACACACAGGCCCTAATTATTTCATGACAATTCTCACACAAACATGACCCCAGAATAGTTTATCACATCAAATAATTTTAAAAGCCATGGACACTTGAAAAGTAGTCGAGTATATGAACTTTAAATACTTGTGAATTACCTGAACTGTACAAACTGACAGCCTCCCACTACTATAAAAGCATAAGTTAACAATGTTATGATTTTCTATTTTTAAATGTAGACACTTCAGGAATGCTGAATTTTATTACATGGGATTCTGTGATCTTTCCGGGATGGATTGAGTCCTGGATGTACAAATTATGTCTTACAACTAAAGATATAATTCACATGTTTAAGGCTTCTGGGATGTTTAATCAATAACACTCTGAGTAAATGTGTTTTTAGAGTCTATGAGCCATTACCCCTCAAAAGCTGTAAGTTTGTAGCAGGAATGTTTCTGTCTTCATGTGGAAACTCATCAATGCCTATTGACATCTCTCTGTTTAATTGCAATTTAAATCATGGCGTATTTCATTAGTTCTCAAAATGGATTACAATGCTCCATTAATTTTGTAGTTATGTACGGGAAAGATCTGGTAGTGACTCTGTGGGTCATCTATAGGCCTTGGTTTGTGAAGGGAGCTCCTGTTGACATCAGTGTGAGTTCTGCACATGGACTGAAGACATGACACGGCCCATTATTTTCATTTTCCATAGTACAGTCTCTGAGAGAACACATCACAATAGAAATTGCTTATCTGGGATGCACCAATAGATATATTTCAGGTTTATTTCTTCTCAATATTGCAAAAATTCGAATATTTTCTATACCCAAATAATCACACTTTTCCTAAATGTTATTGTCTCCTTTTTTATCCCTTTTAGCAATAACATACAAAACCATCCTCACAAAAAAAATTTGCTGATGAAAAAGACAAGTCATTTGTATTACCAGAAGAGGAAATCAACAAAAGATCTTAACTAACTTCATTTGGGAGCTCTGGCTTTGATTTCAGATAGAGACAAATTATTTCATGGAAGTTTTCTGTTATTCTATTTCACAATAGTGAGAAAAAATATTTTAAAAAATCTTTAGGCACATGATGTCCCAGGATAGACCTGCAAGCAGTAGAATTTGAAGGGAGCATACATTAGAGAGAGGTAGAGTACAAGGGCATGGTGAGAAGCAGGATATGATTAGTAATGATGGTGTAAAACTTAGTAAACAAAAATACAAAGTATCAAGAGAAAAAGCTGTAACACTGAGACCTCTTTAACAGTGAAAGTAAGTAAAAATAATGGTGACTCTGTCCACTGTGCTATACATGTGGAGCCCTGTAATGCAACATTAGAAGCAAATGCTGTTTGTTTAACGATCTCCAACCCTGCAGCTCTCATGTCATGCATCAGGGATAAACTCCAAGCGCTTAGGGCTCATCTAGACCTTGAAGACACAGCCATCATTGAAAGCGTAGCAGTGCTCCTCCCCAAACTGCACTGCACACAGATAAAAAGGCGGTGAACATGCCCAGTGCTGTGCTCTTCTTTGACCCCATTGCCTACCTGTGAAGTGGCAAAACAGACTTGTATTGGAAGCAAATTGTGCAGCACCATATTAGCAGTAAGATTTCAACCTTAACGAAGATTTTTAGGTCACCCTCAATAAAGGAGAACAGGGAAGTTGAGTTCAAGGCAGTTTAGTAACATAAGCAGGGCTTAATCCAAGAAAAGGGAGTGGTTCAAAAGCAGAGGAGAGAAACGAGGGAAGACATGGATCAGGATTTGTGCACCTACTGGTGCTAAGGCAGCTAAGAAGGAAGAGGCAGCAACTACCCTATCCCATCCTCAGAGCCAACTCTCCACATCATCAGCACTGTGTGCCCAGCATCATGGCCCTTCCGTTCCTCTCTGCAGCAGTGCCCAACACAACTGCTTCTTTGTCTATTCCCAGGACCAGTCCCCTGGTCAACTTTTTTTGTGGAAGTCCACAGTCTCATGGTGTGCACACAGCAGCATGAAGGTACAAACCTTCAGACAGGTCCTGATTGACTAACGTGATCTCCTTCTATGGCAAGGTGACCTACTTAGTGGATGAGGAAAAGGCTGTGGATATAGTTTTGGCATTTCCCACAGCATTCTCCTAGAGAAACTGTCTCTTGGGTTGGTGTCTCTTGGCTTGGATGGGCATACTCTTTGCTGGATGAAAAATTGGCTGGATGGTGGTTACAACCTCCTTTCAGGGGTGGGAGCCGGTCTGTTCTACTAAGTAACAAGTGATAGAACAAGAGGAAATAGCCTCAGGTTGCACCATGGGAAGTTTGGGTTGGATATTATGAAAAATTTATTCACAGAAAGTGTTGTCAAGCCATGGAACAGGCTGCCCAGGGAAGTGACAGAGTCACCATCCCTGGAAGTATCTAAAAGACATGTAGATGTGGCACTTAGGGACGTGGTTTAGTGGTGGACTTGTCTGTCTTGGGTTAATGGTTGAACTTGATGATCTTAAAGGCCTCTTTTAACCAAAAGAATTCTGTGATTCTGTGAAACTCTGATCTTGTGCTTGTTTGAGTGCACTTTGGGAAAACCAAGAGCAGGCAGGAAGCTATAGTTAATACTCAAACTCTGTTTTGCTATATGAGAGGAAAATGAGGCACATTTATAACCAAAATCAAATCCTGATTAAAACTAGGACAAAGTAATGTTAAGAATGTAGACACACATAAAAGTGTCTTTAGAAGCACCTGGGAAAATCAGTAAAATTTCTCATATTTTCACTCAACACAGTCATCAATACCATAGACATCCTTGACCCCCTTACCGCCTTCAGAACAACATTTGCACTAAGCCCTTCTGGTAGACATTCATCAAAATGTAATTGCTTCACCTCCAATCTGAGTAGGGATCTGATGAAGAAATGTGAATCTCTGAGCCACTTCAGAGTACTCTTGGACAACACCACTGCCCACACCACTCTGAACCTCACTTCCTCTGATTATAGCAAATCATTGTACTAATACTCATCACCCTGACAACCAACAAAACCTGCTGATAAAGCTGAAGTGGTCCTGACTTTCCAAAAGCTTTCCAAAGACCCATACGTCTTTTTCCCCTAAGTTTGAAGATGGACTCATTAGGGATTGGGAAAGACCTTGCTCATGTAAAACGCACTTAATGCAAGAACAACATGGGGACAAAAAATATGGACAATGGCAGTGCTGGGCTATTTCCAATCTAACTGACTGATATATTTCTAGTTCTATATGGAGAATCCATTGTTTACCTATTATGCTAAACTTGTTAGTCACTGGATAAAAGAAATTGCCATGGCTTAGCAATTTGCTGTAAAGGTTTTTATGAATACTCTTGATGTGTGAATACTCTTGGTGCTCCTGTGCTGAAATACCATGTCCACATCTTTGATATTACAAGAAAACAAAAACAAAAATGAAAACCACTATTGGAAATAAACAACCAGCACAGAAAACACAGATAGCTTTGAACAGCATTCTCACTCATGTAAGAATTTTCCTCGGTAACTAATTCTGTTACCACCATTAATGCCAGCTGGACAATGGAGGCTTAAAACACAACCAAGAAGAACCCACCAAAAGTTGAAAAAGTCACTGCACCTATTTAAATCCATATTGTCTTGTGATATCCATTTTTACAGAGCACATGCTGAGTGTTGTGTACAAACCCTCAGTTACAAAGCAATGAGTAAGACAGGAAGTGCAGAGAAACCTGATATTGGAATAGAAGGATTGGACCTATCAATTTACTCTCCCTGTGAGCTAGAGTGAGGGTAATGCTGAACTTAACTTCTTACTATACTTCCTTATAAAGGATTGGACTTAGGCACATTAGAACCAACTACTCTTCACTGAAACTCTCCTCCTCACTACTTTCCTCAGCTCTTTTTATCTTGTGCTGCAGAGAAGACATGGACAAGTTTTGAAAGGTGCTTCCTCTTAGTGTCAAGAGGCCCTCTAGTCCTCACCTTCATCCCAGTCCCGTTGTCCCTGCTCCTTCTTTGTGCTGCTGCCTGGGAACATGCTCCCCTCTCAGCATGCTCATCACTGGCAGAGCTGGCTGGGAGGAGCACGCTGCTGTACTGAATGATGAGCAAATAAGTGAAGCCTCTGAAGAAGACCTCAGTTCTCTTTCTGCTCAGGTCAGTGACAAATTTCTGTAGAACTGATGGCTGTCAGAAAGAATATCCTATCTTTTGCCAGGGCTAGAATAGCACACTACCTGTCAGCTGCTGTATTCATTGTCAAGGTAAGACACCAGTCTTTTCCATTCTGGAGTGTCTTTAAAGTGCAGATTTAGATATTTTAGATAAATTATTTATATAAATGTCTTTTCACAGGGCAAGATACACCTGGGACCACCAAAGTCTGTCTCTCGCCTAATTGAGTCAGAGATGAGCTTTATAGGAAGCCCATGCACACTAACTAGTAGGCAGAAAAGGGCCACTGGAGTGTGTGCCAAATCTGAGATTGTTCTTTGGTTCCACTGATTCACACAGCCCCAAGTTTTCTCCTCCCCTGGCAAAGAGACCAATCCAGGAAACTCAGGGGAAGAAAGGTCCTAATTTCAGGGACATTCCACACATTAGGAACAGAAACTGGGGAAGTACAGAGGTGTCAGTGTCAGGGAGAGGGAGGGTAATTATCAGTAAAATATTCACATAAATATAAGTATTAACATCTAACATGCTGAAGCTGTGGTACCTGAGATCCTGCATTCTGTTAGGCAGCACAGTCACAGAGAAATTAAGCCTTTTTCCTTGCAGTCCACACAAACACACATGAGTACAAATGACATACTGGACCCAATGAGGAGCGCAGAACCCTTTAGGTGGTGCATAGCTATAGACTAATGTTTGGGAGCTAAAACTTCTGTTTTATCATATATTTTTTAGTTGTATGGAAATAGCTACAGAGTTTCTTTTTCATGAAGAAAGTTTCCTCTCCTGATTTTTTCTTTAATAACTGCTTGCAAAAGACAGAAAAACAAAAAATTACCCTCTATTGATCATGAAGCAATAGAGTGCTAGTACTTTTGATCCATGGAATTAGCATAAAAAAGAGAACGTGTGAAATGCACAAAGTGTGTGCATCATGAGTGAGCATTGTCATCAGTGGTCTCACTTTTCAATAAAGAAAAAAACTGTTTGGAGAAGTTGGTCAAACATCTATTGCTACTACATCCACACACTGATGATTTCTAATTTTTTTTATAAAGATTAGTAATGATATTCTATTAGGATGATGAGACCAGAATGAATTTAAATAACTTTGAGCCTGATTCATGAAAAAACAAAAAAAATGCCCTCACAGCCAGGGGCCATTATTTCTGTAATTTTGCTATGGAAAAGTCATGGTCTGCATTCAACTTCCAGTTCAAAAAGAAAAGTTTTCAATTTATACAGATGGTGTTTTATCTTTGCAATCAGTTCCAGAGGAATGACTTAACTACCAAAAGGGAAAAAACCTTCCACTGTCTAGTTCTGAAATACACCGATCACACATCCAAATTCAAGCAGCCTTCTCTTACAAAAATTATTTACCCACTCTCTTTGCAACTGCAGTGAGAGAAGAAGAGTAAAATGGACACAAGAAAGAAAACTTACACTAGGTCATATTAATAGGCCCTTTGCCTTTTAGACATCAGTATAATTTCCTTTCTTGATTAAATACAAATGTCCAAAAGTTTTTAAAAGCATGACTCTAAATAAAGATAGGAATGAATGTAAAATGCAGAGATGTGCTGCGCTCCTATAATGTTCAAAAACGTATGTTCTGTTCAAAAGCTCATATTTACATGCTTACTCACAGCACATTTTTAAGCAGACTAGACCAGCATTGTAAATAATGCTTTCATTTTGCCTTGTCGCTAACAATTTTTTTTCCATCATGAAATAGATCTGTGTACCTTGGAGAGATATCCCAGCCAGCTGAGAGACAAATTATGTGGCTAGCATAACTTTATGAAAGAGCATTGGTTAAAGGGGATGTATGAGAGAGATTCTGCCTGAACAAAATCGCATGAGTATTGTTGGTTAGAATATTTCTGTGAAGGTCAAATCATATCATATTTCAAATCTGGCAAAATATTTACAATATTATTTTTACATTTTCCTAAATGATTTTTAATGTGTATACTTGTTCAGTAAAGAATAAGCTCAAACTACCTACCACAAGGATATTATCCACAATTTTGCTGAAAAGTAGTTTGCTTTCTAAAGTTACAAAGAATATATAAAAATGAATGGAAGAAAAACAACAGAGAAAACAACTCTTCGCAGTTTGTTTACGGTGTGCTTTCCACAGTGCTTTCTGTGTGGCCAGTGTTCGTGTTTCCTTTATAATTTCCCTTCATTTGTGCGTGCATCTTTCACAGCCACAGAGAAGAGCGTTTTTAAAGATAGATATATGTAATTGAAAAACCACAAAGCCTGGCCAAAAGATGCAGGGTAGGGTTATCCACTGAAATTTAATCCCCGTTTTAAATTAGTATATTGAAAGCTTTTAGGAATAGCTTAAAATTTAGTGGTTTAAATAAAAACCTGCAAGCCATTCTTTTCCACTTTTTTTTTAGAGAAGCTTTTTCTTCCCACTCCAAAAATTAAATTTTCATGGGGAAAATTCTTCTCTCAGAGATATCAGAGAAATTGCTTCAGGTGTAAATTGTTGTCTGAAAACAAAACCTACCCTCTGTTTTAATATTCCATAGTTCAAGTAACTCAGTGCTCCCAGATGACAGGGAGGATACAACTAGGAAACAAAAACCTTACATGTCAATTTTTAAATGGATTTTAATAATTCTTTTTTTTTTTTTCTTTCGCAGGGAATACTTTTCTTCCCAGACACTACGCTCATGCAAGATAGACAAGTAAAAAAGGAAAAGATTCTTATTTGAGTATGAATTGCAGGATCAGACCCATTGATCTTGGCTTACTTTCTGCTTAGCTTGCACTATAGCAAAAAACTATTTAAGACTCCTAGGGCCTGTTTTCAAGTACCTATACTGGAGTTTCCTACAGCTATAAATCCTTTTATTTTAAAGAATTTCATTCCAATTACCCAAAAGTACATCCAGGCCCGAGGCAAATTCTTTCTGACTTTTTCGTTTGTAATTTTAATATTAGCTTTGCTTCCTAAAAAATGTCTACAAGATCTCCAGGCCAGTTTACAGGTTTTTATTCCCTTTTTTATACATTTTCTGTATTTAGGTTTCCATTTAATACCTGTTTTTGCATTTCTCAATAATTTTAAAACATAACCTCAAAGAAAAAATAATACCCTTTCTGCTACAAACCCCCTTTGCTTCAATACAAATACAGTGATTTAAGCACCCTTCTGGGGTTTTGTAGCTGTTTGTGTTCCTGGCCTCAAATTTTAGCATCATTCTTTAAAATGAAGGAAAAAATCAACTTGCAATTTAGACAGTTACCAAATTACCAAAACTAGTGCAGCAACTCTTAATGAGTGAAACCATTAACAATTTTCTGACTGCAACCCCTGTTCAAATACCTTGGACACCTTGTTAGCACAGAATGAGGTGTTCAATCAAGAGACTGGGAATTGGAAGTACCAGGGCACAGTTTTGAGTGGTGATTACAAGGGCATGAGAGTGAGTGCCAAAGTAACAGTCTTCTACACTGCAGGAAGCTGAGAAACCTTCAAGTCTACATTTGTAAATCAGCCTGGATGATTACAGCAGTCACAAGCAAAGAACATATGAAACAATTATTTGTACCGTTATTTCACTCTTTTAATTTGCTCTTAAAATGAACGCAGTGATCCTAAAAGCCATTAGTGCTTTGTCTTTGAAAATTTTGCAAGACTTCGTATCTTTCCAAGCAGCATTTTAAATTGCTTAAAAGTAGAAATATAACAAAGAACTATTGTTTTCTACTGGTTAAACCCCTTTCACATTATCCGATATGTCTTTGAATTTCCTTTAAGAGTATGTGGTTGATATGCAGAAGTGATACGATTTTAGGCTTTTCACTTCTCCTTAATTGATGTGACAAACACCGTTTGCCTTTCTTAGTGAGTAAATTTCTAAAGTACATTTTGTCACACTAATATCCTGTTGTAAATGTAGATCTATTTCCGTTCTATTAAAGCAAGAGAATATCACTCTTTGATGTTAATTTTCCTACTTTAATTTTATAAAATGAGTCCTTTATAATAGTTTCCATGCAATTCACTCATTTCTTTTTTCCGATCCATAAACAGCAATCCATGTAGAACTAACCCTGAACAGCTTTAAAACTCATATTTCAGACACAAAACTTGTTATTAGGAGCTACTTTCATATTAAAGATAAGGAATTATTGACTAAGGAAGTGATGAGAAGTAGCACAGAAGAATTAAATTATCCCTGCTGAAGAACTGAAAAAAAGATAATCTACTTTACAAAAATTTCAAAGTGCCCTGCTACTTTTTTATACTTCATGGATATAGAATATATATGTAGCTTTTATGTTTCACCACTTCTGATTTGAAGAAATAAATTGTCAGTGTAAAGTATCTAAAATTGCTGCATTTAATTTTAAATAAATATAATGTTTATGCTGCGGTTTGTTTGGACACCTCATCTTATGCACTTTATAGGAATAAGTGAAGAATATTATGAGCTTAATTAGCATCTCAGCTGTACTAATTGCTTATATAAATAGCAAATAGAATTTAATTTTTGTTCTTTTTAATCATCAAGAAATATTATGCAAGAACTTTTCACACAGAACTGGGGTTTTTCCATCTCTTATTGTAGGAACACAAAACACCTATTTCAAATTAATCCATTTTTATAATAATTACTTGCTTGCAGAATTCTATTTTGAACCTTGCAAATATAGCTAGTTTCCCAATTTAAAATCCATCATTACATCTAACAAATCCTGAAACACTGTCGTGTATCAGTCCTTGCCTTTACTACTGGTTTCTGGAAACTCCCCAGGACGTTTTTAAGCACTAAAAGAAACAGATAGTTCTGATTCTGTATCTAATATTTGAAGAGTGAAAAATCATTAAAATAATACAGCCAACATGCATTAAAACAAAAATCCAGACTGCAATATCCTTCACTGTTGATAGCACACTGTGGATCTAAGTTATGCTGAAGGGAATGCAAAAGTGCAACATCTTTACTGTTATTTTGTTCGTTTGTGCTAGGTAACTTTAAAATATGTATTACTGCACATTTTGTACCTCAGGGTGCTGAAGCGATCGGATAATATTGCAAAGCTATATATCCTTTAAAAATATATCCGAGGATTCTCACCCCTCCCCTGCTCCCCCAGCTATACCTACCAGCAGCTGAAAACAACAGTAATTGAAATTAAAAGGCTCCCTTTAGCAAGGAGTGAAGTCTGGTTTTAATAATCGGAGGCTTTTCAGATGCAGAGGGCGCTGTTGTTCATGTATTTTGCAAGCATTTCCTGATGAGGGATAAAAACATTGATCTAATAGTTTAATGTTTATATTTTTAAGCTTTCCATTAAATGCCAGTGGAATTGCTGACATACAGATGCTACCTTCCACAGTATGCGATGAGTTTCCTGAAATAAATCCTTTTTGTGGCAAACTAGAAGGGAGATGCCAGCTATCGTCACCCAAGTGAAATGTTTTTCACTGTTTCCACTTTACAGTCCATTTGCCAAGACTTTATAACCCAGCCACAAGGTTCCTTCCATCACACATTTTCATATAAGGATACTTCAGTTATTTTTATTTCAAAAGCACACCAGCTGTATTTAAGTGTAACTTGCAATACAAAGAGCGAAAACAATTTGAAACATATCACTGCGACGGCATACTTTAACAATTCTCTCTCTCTAAAATATTCTTTGCCATTTATAACTACTCATTTCGGGTGTTCTGTCAATAACAAAGAATAACCTATTTATACTCACAAAAAAAACCCCAACTAGAAAGTAGATGAACATACCTTTTATATCTCAGTCTTCTGCACAATAACTTTTCTTTAGAGCTTTAAACATGCGTGTATTAGCATTATACCTTTATGTGCATAAGTAACACCTTTAAAGACACCATTAGCTCTTTGAAGTAAATTGTTTTCTAAATCCCTATATAATGTTCTATATCTTCCCATGTATTTGCATTTTTAATATTTTTTTCTTTTTCCCCTCACTGTTTGAAAAAAAAAAATGCCTTGCCTCAAAACAGAAAGACACATAGATAAAAATATGAATGACAATTTAGACCCACAGAAACTCAGGAAACTTACTGTGACAGCTGAAAATTTGTGTTTGATTTGCATAATTGTATCTAACGTGCTTAGCTGGGCGGGAAAGAATGGACATCCTGCAGTTCTTGCCTGAAGTCAATGGGAGTTTGGCCTCCGTAAGAATTACAGAACTGGACCTGAGACATCTCAGACCCACTCCTTCGCTGAGTTTCTAGTGCTACCTAAGACCAATATGGTGTATTAAAACCAAAGCAACAGGCTTTGTCCAGATTGGACTTGTAGCTTTAAATCAAACCTCTCCAGAGACTTTACTTAATGCTTATTTACCCATAAAATCTAACCCTACCCAAAAAAGTTATTACCTGAAAGACAAGAATTGAAGAAATATATTTGATACACATTACTTTTCTTCTCTAGTAAATCTTATTGATCACTGTTTTGCATCTGCAATTTAAACTGTCTGCAAAGCATCTATATGGCAAATTTGTTCCTTAAAATCAAGCTAATAAACTATAAGTATTGGGAGAAATACATTTCTCCTCTGTCACTCCTGGCATGGGGGTCTTCCACTTTTGTGAAACATCTTAACAAACTCAATATTTCAAAGTAACGAACAAGCCGTCAGAATATGTGGCCAACCAAAATTACTCTGAATGTGAGGTTTGCGTTCCATATTAACCAAAACTTTGCCTGGTTAAAACAGCTCCTACGCCCTAATAAAAATGGCTATTGTTAATTTTTTCTCTTTGAATCAACATTCATTCAAAAGTTTTCCACCTGATAAAGGCTTTAATGTAACTGAGACGAAGTTGCATTTTATGATTGGCAAGTTCTTTGCGCCCTGGCTACCCCCAGCCTGATGAAGTGGGGCTCCACGATGCATTTTGGCCCTGTCTTTATGTCAAATCACTGCCATCAAAACAATGGCTCATATTACATGAAAATCTTGTGCAAATGAGCCATAATGGGAGTGAATGACAATCTTGTAAGACCGTGCAGCAGGATTCTCCTTTGATCTGAAATATTGTTAATCTTTCTCAAACATAACACTAAGTATACTTGGCAAATCCTGGATGAGAAAGTCCCTATAGTGCGGCTCTGCGGACAGCCAGCCAGAAGCCAAGTACACCCCGCCACAAAAAGAGGCACAGCCAGAAGTGAACTACACACCGACACTGAGCCACAAGTTCTGCCCTTGCTCCAAATTTATTTACAATTAAAAGACCTCTTTGCCCATTTCCTTTTCCCCAAAACAAGCTCGATAGTATGATTATTTATTTTTAATAATGGATATTTTCTGCTGGATCACAGCTTCATTTAATTAAGAAGCTGCAGTATTTAAGATATTAAAATCCATGTGTTGAAAAAAGGTTTACTTTTTCAAAACACAGGCCTTATTTATGCGCAGCTGAAGAATCAGCCTCGCTCTAAATTATAGTTTTAATATGATGTTGCAAGGAGAAAAAAAACCTTGCAACGTAAGGCAAGATTTTTCATTGGTAACAAAACCATGATATAGGAGTTTATACTTTTCTAATGATGCTTAAACCAAAGATCTGGAACGGTATGTCTCAGATGAGGTCATATATCAACTTCAGGATAGTAAAAACCTCTCCTTAGACTATATTACAGCCAACTCACACCTTTTTGTTGTGCAGCCAAATATGCAAGGCGTACATAGACAAATGCAAACAGAGTAAATCATGTTGATTCAGTGCTAGTAGGAAATATGCCTCTTCAGTTGTGTGCTGCTTTTGAAGTACTGCCTAAAAATCAGTCTTGGGCTTCAAAGAGAGGGGATTATAGCCTTTATCCAGCAATTAATATGGCTGAAACTCAGAATGTCAGCACCTGACGACTATACAGGCTGGACAGTAGCCTAGTAGGGGTCCAGTCCTCCTCAAGAATTGGAATTTACAATAAAAATTAGTGCATAAATAGACTGAAATATTTGGGAAATGAGCATAAAATTTTAACTTCTAACGACCTGTCTATATTTTGACATGTGGGGGAGAAGGGGAGTTGTGGTGTCCCTTGACCTTTAACCTGCCTTATCCACCTAGATCATTTTAATCTCCCACCAACTGTTAAGCAGAAAAGAGTGCTATTAAAGAGAAAGCTATTCCTTTTGCCTTCTTACATAGATCAGATGACAACCTCTCCAAGTCCCTCCTCTCTGTCAGAGTTCAAGGGTTCAAAAATGGTCAGAATATCAAGCAACAGAAAGCCAGCAGGACTGCTACAGAAAGAGTTTAAGCACTTTATATTATGCAAAGTGGTTTAAAAAAAAAAAAAAAAAAAAAAGGATTGAATACTTTTGAAGTTTTACTCCCCATTTTGTTTCTTTTTAAATAGATACTTTAATTTCAGAAGATCATACAGCTTCTAATTTGGGGGGGCAAGGGGGGTGAGATTCTTACATTATTCTGTTTTGCACCAAACCCCTAGCTACCTAATAACCTTTTCCATATTAACTCTTTATATGGAGTTCCTAAGGTTTATATCACATACACATGCAATTATCAATAGCATGCTGTAAATAAAATAAACATTTAGCACTCTATTTCTAGCCCATATGCCAGGGAAAATAGAGTAAAATAAGATAAAATTAAATTAAATAAAATGGAGCATGCAGTTTTCTTAGTTCATAACCATCCTCAGATGGCATTTCTACAATGCTACATATAACACCCTATTCCTCAGAGAACATCCAAGCTTTCTACTATTTCTCATTTTTAACTATAGACAGTTGTTATAACATGTTTCTTCCCAGAATTTCTACTTTCTTTGAAGAAAATATCCCCTGAGTACCCATGCTTAATGTACTTACGGAAAAGCAACTCTATATCATGACAAGCTAAACAATATGGTTCTTTAATAAAGAATGTCTGATATTAAATGCAGAGTTCTTATTTCAAAATAGTAGAAAATCAGTTTGAGGAATAGAATTGCGCAACATAATATAAATGGAATCAGTGCAAGCTGAATGTAATTTTTAACAGAACCCCACTTTCTAAATATACATATAATGCGATCGTACGTCTGCGTACAGAGGCATGATAAACAATAGCATTTAGAAAACTGCATCACAATTTTGGCTTCTGCATTAGGCCCTTCGCGTTCTGTGTATCCGAAAGTGCTTAACAATGTTTCCATTGTACTTAACTAAATACAGTAATGGTGGTGCAATAACACAATGGCTTCTGCTCTGCCTTGGACGGCTGAGCCTGTCGTTGTGTGACAGGGAGTTTTGGCTGGGAAGGAGGCTTATCCGGCCTCTTTTGACAAAAGTGCCATGACAATATTGCCCAGACAGGCAGCAGGGACAGGCGAAAGGGATTTTGGATTAACATCTCATCTCATGAAGGACAGCACCTCAAACAGTTCAACACCTCCCCGGCATTGTGCTGCCGTGTCAACATTAAGAATCAGCCCAAGTCCTGGTGGGAGACTTAAACTTGTGACCTTCTAGCCAAGAGGTAAGAGCACTGCCGGCTGAGGCGTACTGTCATTATTGATATGTGGTTGCATGGGCTGACATCAGTGTTGACTACAGTTTGACCTGAGAGTGGAAAATTGATGCCCCCACAGATTTTAAAAGTAACCCATATCTTGCAGAAAAGCTTTGACTTTTTTCCCTATTAGAAGTTGCCTCTTCTACCAGAGAACTATGGTTTCCAGCAGATGCCTAATCTCTAAATACTGGCTTCTTAAGCATCTTAAAGAAATTTGAATACTTTTTCAGATCTGTCTAGATTCACAGTATTTACATGAAAACTTTTTGTTTAGCTTACAATGTTTCAGATAGAATGCATTTTTGTAGTAAAGTATTTTGGGGGTAAGATTGGTATAGTATTTGCAGTAATTAAGAGGAAATATATAGTTACATTTTACAACACAGTAAAAAACATTCAAGGCGCCTTGCACTGATATAAGGCAATTTCCCAAAGACACTATAATATCAATAGATAAAATACAAAAAGTGGTAAGAAATGTGTTCAACTGGGATTGTGTGATATACGCAACACAGGAAATCTCCTTGGGGAATATTTTCATTACATTACAACATACATAAACTTGACATGGGAGAAATTATCAGTCTTGATTCTGCTTCTGCTGAAGTCACCATTATCAAATTAGACAGTTGATGATTGCAGACTTGGATCCAATCACTGAAGACTCATTCCAATTTGACAGTGACACTAACCATATTTAGCAGATGTTAAAATCTAGGCATCTGAGGGCCATGTAGATTTGCAAAGTGATGGTGTAAAAAGGTGTTGTCTAGCTTAGGGTTGAGATACATTGTAGGTGTAGATGAACTTTGGAATAAATTTTTAACTGGTAGTCTAGACTGTAGTTTAGATTTCTAGTTGATTTCTTTATCAGAACTTATAATTGATGCTTATACCAAGCTGTTAGCACTGCACTAAATTTAATTTAGAAACACAAATCATAGCAGAAAGTGAAACTTTGCCAGATACTAGAAATAACAGTGCCAGCTAATCCTTAGACATAAAAGAGTATCTCTCTCAGCAGATATCTTGGGGCAATCATACACTCCTAAAGATATACAGAAAAGATGAACTGGTGATTGGACGGTGGGTAATATCCAGCAACCTTATTTAATCAGATTTTAGCCCCCAAATCTTGCAAAGTCAGCTGGCTTCACGAGTTTCTGATTGCTTCAAAATCAAAAGAGTGAAACAATGAATTAGAGCTGATCATCTATAGCTCTAATTCAGGACAAAACGCTGGCAGAAAATATTCCAGAATGGGAACGTGTGTAGAAGCCTCAGCCTCATTTCTAACAGCCTAGATAGGAGGCAGTGAACTGTAACATCCTTTTTTCTATCCACTCTCTCTTTTTTTGTAAAATGTCTTTGCTTGTTTATTAAAATGTTCACTGCTGTGATCCTGTTCCTTACCCGGGGAGTTGAGTAGATTTAAAAATGACACATAGCTCTATAAATCTTATGTTTACTATGCCTTCTGTAAAAAAAAAAGTGCCTGGCTGACCAAAAATAACTTTTATAAGCAAAGAAAAAGTAGTGGAAAGGCAGTGTGATGGAGACCAAGGGGGTTATATATTCTGCACAACGTGGTAAATTTACAGGCTGTGGTATGGGAGCTGAGCCTCTTCCTTGGGAAGCTGGCTCAGCCCTGAAGTATAGTATTGCAACCAGGGACCCTCACTGCTGGATTCCTCACTCTCTGCTCTTACGTGTAATTCCAGTTGCTCAAATAAAGTTATCCCTAGTCAGACAGATTAAGACCATAAACACACTGAAAACCTTTTAGTGAGATTATTTTCTCCAGTAAAATCTCAGTAAGAATTTGTGAAAAAATTATGACAGCAATGACCTGAACAGGTAGAAGTCTTTAGATGTTTGGTCACAATTTTTTTAATGAATTCATAAATTCATTTTGGATAGATGTCAAATGTATATATGAAGGTAAAGAGCTTAGAAAATGAACATTTCCTGATGTGCAATCCCTAGTTTATTTATATGGTTGGGTTTTTTTAAATGGATTCTTTTTCTCTGGGACTTATAGGCCAACTTGATCAGTAGTAGCAGTAGTATATAAAAATTAATCACATCCATGATTCTATGGGTTACTGATTAAGGGCCTTTGTTCTTAGAACTCCTTCCCTTTAAGTTTGTCATAAATAGTAAAAGGTAACAAATTTTATATATTTGTAAACAAATAGCTCCAAAAACTGGAGACGAAGCAAAATGTTGAAGTAAATGTCTCACATATTTTATCTACATCAGTGCTCATAAGCCAAGGCAATTGAACATTTTAGAAACTGTTTCCTCCTCATCTCTTACCAGTGTTGTTTTGCTGGGGTTTTTTTCTGGGGTTTTTCCTACCACAACTTGAAGTGCAGTCCTGCAACTCTGGCACTGCTTTGGTGTATGGAATATCTACATCTTTCTGAGAGCTGCATCTCAACACCAGAAATCACACCATGACCCATCACTAAGAGCTAACAACTTGCGTGGGCTTCTTCCATGAGCTAAGTGGGACACTTTGATTCATGAGGACGTCTGAAATCCAGCCATTCTTGTTGTCCTGAATTGCTGAAAGGTAAGAACCTGCTAGGCAGCAGCCTCCAGCAGCAAAGTCTCCCCCATACTCTGTGCCATCCCTATTCTGATTTTTTTTTCTCTACACCAGATTAGTACCAGAACCTCTACCTTCTCTTCAGCCTTCCCTGTCTTCCCCCTAAATCACCTTACCAGCCCAAACCTTCCCATCAAACACATCTGCCTGAATCCATCTATGGCATCTCATCTCCACTTATTTAGTAGTTCACTTCCATGTCGTACAGTCTCTATCTGTACACCTTTATCTTCCACACTGCTTCTGCCATTACCACTACCTCTATGCTGGAAATCTTTCATGTCAGAGCCAATTGCTATGGTTACAGGCAATCTGCTGTATGTTTCATCTCCAGGAGCTGTAAATGAGGGAGTTTTAACAGCATTTGAGTAAGCACTGCTTCTTTCTTACATGGAGCATGTATCCCCATTCAAATTCATCTATCTACTAGTTGCTGCTCACATCATATATATTACACTAATAAGAAATTCTACCTATGTGTACAGACTGACGATGAGTTCATGCCTTGTGAGGAACAACAGCAACAATATTTTATGACCGTTTTCATTTTAAGGGCATGAACCTACCATTTCAGTCACACACCTTTCTGGTTTGTGTATGCAAATTCAGAGGCTGTGGGATGCCGGAGTAAAAAGATTTCATCTTACTTTAATCTATATATAAAGGTGTAAAATATCAGTGAAATAGAACACACATACTCTGCAACTTGAAAAATAAAACAAAACAAAAACCCACAATAAAAAAATATATAGTGTGTTTGTACTTCATGCCTTAAGAAAATGTGATTATTACTCCTGAAGTTTTAGCATCATGGAGATGAAGTTCATGGCAGTTCAGAATCAACTAAAATATAATCTTAAATCCCAGTCATTCCATTTCTCTGTGTGTGTTTGTGTAAAAAAGGATGGGAGAGTAGGAGGCATTTCACCTCAATAAAGTTGAATTTTAATCTAATTGTGCCAGTTCTAAAAGCGAGGAAAATAAAAAGAAAATACTAGTATTATAATGCTTTAACTCAGGTGTAAATCACCCTAGCCAGAAAAATTGTTTTCATAAATGTAAATGAGAAACTTGCTAAGAACAACTGGTGGTGTAATACTTCTACAATATTCAGTGAAAATCTGACAAAAACAGCTCACAAGATTTTATTTCACAAAGGATCCAGCCACATACTCTGTCCACAATTCTGTGTAAAAACAAATCCCTGGATCTCAGTGGAATCAGGATCCTGATCTCCACACTTTCAGCCCAGCTATCCATAGTGTAAATCCCGGTCTGTCCATCCCTCATATAAAATATTCAGTTGCTCCTGCCAGGATAGAGGGGCACAAAGTGCCTCCAGCCCTAAAAGATTGTGAGCAGGAAGCCACCAACCTGCATCATCCTGATTAAGGAGTGGCTGTGCCCAGACAAGTGCATGTGATTTCAGTGCAAGCTCTCATCTCCCAGTGGTGCTGAAGATTTTACGTCACCATTGACATGGCAGCTCTTGTTACTTAACCCAGGAAAGTTCCACGACCTATTTTACACGGCAGTTGCACTGAATAGTCTCTTCCAGCTTTGTAATCTATGACTCCACAAAACCTGCACTTTAGAGCACTACAGTTCATATCTCCGTGTATCAGAAAGCAGCCCAACACAAAGCTTGTTCTCGGCACTACAACACTGCATGTGAGTGAAGGGACTGCTCATGAAAAGCACAGCTTTGGCTCCCTTCCATTTCCCATCACAAGGGTCATGCAAAGCCCCTCACCAGCAATCACCACCGGGAGATACCTCCCCTGGAGCAAGGCTTCAAACATGCACTCAGGCACAGTTCACTCCTTCATCTTCCACTCTCACCCCATCCTCTATTGCTCCTCACTCAGCCAGTATTGTGATCTAGTCCGGTGTGAAACTGGAACAATCAGCCAGAAAAAAATCCGATTTGTAATCACGGCACCATATTTTGATTTGGTACAATGAAATAATACAATAAAGTTGGATAAAACTAGGCCTGAATTTGGCTTTCTGTCTGTAACATCTTACAAAGGGATGGTGACAGCTGAATGAAATCAATATATCCCTTAGGCAAATGACTTTCTCTTCCAAAAATAAATCTTTATGAAAATAAGATTATGCACAGTCATTTCAGGCCCCTGGAAAAAATAACATGGTCCACACATACAATATTTTAATAAACTCTCTCCTAGTTGACAATGTGCCGTTTTAAATCCCTCCCTCCTTAGAGTTTTATTACTCAACATACACCCCTTGGCTTTTTTGAGGACATTTGCCTTGAATGTATATAAGTAGCACATTTATAAAGATACTATGCACACACAAAATTCCTGGAACTAGTGGTACGAAGCTGATTTTGGAAGCAGATAAACCTTGTCAGCAGAAAGACATCTGTAATGCACGACAATGCATCCACAGAGGTCATTCATATGGAGTGTCTGCTGTGTGCTGCACCCACCAGCTCAGCACCTCATACTACCACCCCTGGGTGTCCCAGCAGAAAAGCCCTTAGCAGCTACTGCTCAGGACCTGCGCACAAGGTTTGGGCTGTGGTGTCTGGCCATGAAGGCAATGTGTGGCTTTGTTTTGTCATGGGGTACAGCAGGTGATGATGGGTATAACTGTAGTGCAAGTCTCATTGTATCTGCCAACACATAAATGCCCTGATCACCTCCAAGTCTGTGTTAGTTTCTCAACGTAGAAATGTGTGACAAGGTTTTCTGTATAATTTTGTGAACATGGTTTGAAAATCCTCAGCTAAAAATTTTAGGCCTGGGTTTTTAGCATCAATTGATTCCTGCATTTAGATTTATGGAGCATTTTGCACTGTTTCCTGCTGTGGTCATCATCAGGCCTTGTTCAAGTTCATGAAGAAGCAAGCCATGAATGGCAGAAAACTCTGTGGCTGTCCTTATCTACAGAATGGCAAACACAAGCTGAGCTTTGTGCAAAGTCTGCTAGGCTGTTGAAAGACAAATTACAAAGGGTTGCCTTCTCTCAATGAAGTAATATATTTCTGAATTTGCAAAAGTCTTTTACTTCGGCACAATTGCATCATATCTGAAATTATTTTATGACCTGGGGCATGCGTAGCAGGCCCATCTGTTCTGTCATATTGGCTCTGAGATGACTGCCACCATTTCATTCAGTGTTTGAAAATGCCAAAAATGAAATAACTTCCATATTTGTTAATGAAAAAGAACACCACCAACAAAAGAAAGCAAAAATAATCTTGGTTTTGGTCTTTCCAAGCCAACATTTTAAATTTTCAAATATATTCACAGAAAACTCAATACAATTGTCACTAGAAAAACAATGGAAATGCAGCTAGCAATGAAAGGAAAAGTGGCTGAAGGTTAGGACATATTTGGTAAACTATAGCTAGCTTTTATACTTGTGATTTTTAAGAACAAACCTTTAATTTTGAAATTCACAGTGTCTCTACCATTACAAGCCCCTTCAGGGCAATGATCTATCAAGTTCTGACTGTTTCAAACTGTTTGTGCTAGATTCAGCATCTATCACTCCTCAGACTTGCTGCACATTTAGCCACAGAGCCAAGAAACAATAATTTTCAATTAAGAAACCTGGAGAAGACTTGGGGACTTGATTTATGGTGCATGACTAATTATCGAATAGCTAGCCTAATGAAAATTAAGCTGCTGGTTACTACAAAGATTTAACTTCATTTTCTTGAGAAGATGTTGATATGACCCAGAATATAATTTATTGAAGTTTTATTATGTATTTTAAACCAGGCAAAACAGCAGAAATGATCTAATTAAATTTTTAAATATGATTTAATTTTTTTCTTTTTTACATTTTGCACTGTAACGGAGATAGCTCATGTAAACTTAGATCTGAATTAAAAGCTTCTTATTGCCTGAAGTTAAAGTGTTTCCTTTTGGATGGTGATAAAAGAGATAGGAATATGAAGGAGGACATGACAGAAATTGCTTTTAAGGCTCAGTGCATTTACAAGTAAAAGACTCAGTTAAGCATAGAGTTGATGCATTAAAAACTAGGTTCAATACCTACAGTATTTTATATGTAAAATTCTGTTTAGAAATTCTGTTTTAGAATGAATTTTGTCAATCTTTAGAAAATAGGTTTCTTTAGGATAGTGCTCTATGATGATTATTTATTTTTAACTCTTTGTGGACTTGATTTACAGCTTAAATAAATCAATGGACTTTCATCTCTCAAATATTTGCTTCCTACTTACAATGCTCTGTTTCAGGGCTATAAGGACCTGAATCTGTGGTTGTCAGCAGAATACACTCGCATCAGCAGTCCCATTAGAAAACTTAATGGGAGAAGGGGAGGTTTGTAATTCGGCAATAAGAGTGAAGATAGAAGCCTCTTAATTAATGTTTTTGCAGTGAATTGCTGGATAGAAATTCATAACACTATACATTTAGGGTCTCCAATTATGCAAATATTACATTACGAAGCAGGAAGAATTAGCAACTCTATAAATACTCAATGCAAACAACTCTGTATAAGTCAATAGTCAGTACTATTTTCACCCCACACATTCACAATGACTTTCACTGGCCTCCATGGATCTAAACAGACAAAGGAAAATGAAATAATAAATTTTCAAGTTACTTTTTTGCAGAAGTTAAAAATGTCAAAGAGGTTTTTCCAAAGAACAAATAAATCTATTCCTGTGCAAGAAGCCAGTTTGATGTTTTACTGTAAATAATTCTCCTTCAGCTGCGAGTCCTGCACACAGCACTCAAAGACATTTTTTAGTCCACTTAGGTCAAACGATGAGGAAGGAAATATCAAGGTGAAATGACGAAAACCCTAGATTAGGGCAGCTGGTAACAAGACTGCTTAGGATTGTCACCAAAGATAGGAGTCACTAAAAGGGAGAAAAAAGCGAAGAAGGAAAGGATTACTTGATTTATTCAGGAAATTGCTTGTTTCTTCAGAAGGCCTTTATGGGGACCATCACTTTATATTAGGAGGCCAGCTGGTAACCAGAAAGGGAGTGGGAAATTAATTTCCTATCTAATTCTTTAAAGATCTGGGTCCTGTTCAAGTAGATGTACAGATACGGTCTGTGAGTGCATCTGATGTTTTACCTTCAGTTTCTAAATTACAAAAGCAGCCTAAACTGAGACTGTATTTTTTGCACTTTCCATATTGAGCCATCACTAAATCCTGATATGCTCCAGTTTGGGTAAGAAAACACTACCTACTCAAATTTCTTTGATGGTTTCAAGACCTTACATGCTTACATATGTGTTTACAGACATCTCACTTTTTAGTGAAGATGGAGGACTTTCTTTCAAAGGTTTTGGTACAAGATGTGTCTGGGTAGAGAGGTAAACCCAACCCAGACACTAAAGTCAAGTAACAACATTGGACCATGAGGGACAATTCCCTCCTTTTCTCTCCCCAGGTGTTTTCTAGTGCCCTTCTGAATTACTTGGACTGGCGCTGGCAGAGCATATTGTCTTCACTCTCCTAAATCTATTGTGTCACGTTGCTGCGTACTGTTAAACAGCTGCCACAAGTTCTCTCTGGGTTGGTCATACTTCAATAGTGGGTGAAGAGATTCATGCATGTATGGACTGTAAAGTTTCTAAAACACTTCAGGATCCTTTGACATAAAAGCTGCTACATTACTATAATTTATTAACAGAGCAGGTTAAGTTTTACTGACAATACTTTCCAAGGTAACAAGGCTCGGATTATTAGTCTGAAATGGTCTTGAAAAGTTTACACACAAAACTGAATATATACTGTAAAAAAGTTCCCCTGCATTCTGAGACCACTATCTGTCCACAGAAAGACTTCCTTGGAACAGTTGTTTCTTTGGGTTGCATGGCATTTAGAAGCTGGAAGTAAATATATATCCAGGGCTTTCCTAATGTTGTACTAAGTGCAGTGGAAGTGCCTGCTGCATTCATTACAGGAGTATTATGTGTCTGAAAATGAGGGGAAGGGAAGATCTGTGCAGTGATACACAGTTAAAAAGTATGAATAAAAATGCTGAGCACCTCAGTTCAAACATTCCTTTAGTCTCCTGATTTATTGCTGTTGTCAAATTTCAGATCAGGCCATATAATAAATACCTACTTCAAGTGAACCCACTTCCTGTGAGGAAGAAAAAAATACAGGAAAACAGTGACCAAGAAAAAAAGACTGAACTCTATTTCAGGTCCAGGATGTGGAATTCATATTTCCGTGCTACCTTTGTAGAGCTTCACATATTCTCCACAATTTGATCAATGGCAGATAAAATAAAGCATCGTACCCAGGAAGCGAATCCTTCCATGTACACAGTATGGGTTTATGTATCTGTAAGATGTTGGAAATTTATTGCAGGAAGAGAAGGAAGACGATCTGTACAGTAAAAGATAATAGCCTTCATTACAGAGGCCTCCAGCTAAAACTTGGAAAATTTCTTTTTTCATTTCTTACATAAATTTTGCAACTCTGGCCCCTCTCTATATTCCTTGCCACTAACATTTGATGCCCTCTGATTTCAACACCAGATTAATATTCCAAGTAGCAGGTTAACAGACCCTAAGACAAAAGAGAGGACTGCAACCATTTACATCAGGCCTCAGCTGTGGCACCTGGCACTGAATGTTATGAGGGGGCTGTTCGCTGGGCCTCAGGCCTCTCATCGTCAGTGTCTTCCAAGGGAGTCTGCCATCCTTGAAACCTTTGGTCCTAAATACAAGATCTGGCATCCAGCCACTTTAAAATTCATGCTGTTGAGTTGCCATTTGATCCAGAACAGGTCAAGTACTGATGTGTATAACTACTCCCTGAGTCACTGCCTCTACTCTCTGCTTCACCGGATTACATGGTGGTATGGTTTTCTCTGTAAAATCGGCAGGGTACAAAGTAAAATGCAGCATAGAGTATTACACCTTAGGAGTTATCAGTAGACTTTTAAACCACAGAAAACACAACATGGAGCTTGAGTCCTTTTTGGGTTTTTTTTTTACCACATTGACCGTTTCAGATCGGCATTGAGTTCTGGTATAGGAATCTAATCCAAACTCTCCATCTTATGGAGGTATTACACCCTAAGAAACAAAGATGTTGGGGGAATACAAGGTGTTTGATGTTATCTGGGACATGTTCTGTGTCTTTCTTCTTTAAAGCAGTGGGACCAACCTCTGCTTCAAACTGGGCATTGAATGAACAACATCTTTCCATTTCCACAATCTAGAACAATGCTTAATCATAATTAGTGGAGGGATGAGAGAAGCAGAGCTCTGCAGAAACAGAAACAATGGAAGAGAAACTACAAGTAAAACAAGGCTTACTTCATATTTGAATAAATTAGCTGCCTGTGAGGGAGATGGAGCAGATGGTCAGTCAGAGCATTCGAAGTGCAGGCAGTCCTATGAGAAGCAGCATGAAGCCAGCCGGGCAGCTCACAGAGGAAAGCCAGCTCAGATATCCAGGGCCAGAGAGCCCAGCACGGTCTGACGCCAGGGTGGGCAGGTGGCCCAGAGCCCACCGAAATGAAAACACACCACCTACAGTAAATGCTCAGGCAGACTGTTAAAAAAAATAACCAGTAATCCAGCTAAGTATCAGCAGCTGTTCAGGTAAAAGAAACTCTTAACTAAGTACCCACCACAAGATTCACCTCAAAAACCAAGAAATAGAGCATCTTATTTTTTCTTTAATCCCTGTTGGACCAAAAGGGCAGACGAGTTAAGAATCTAGGGTTTGCTATGGTTATACAAGGTGGGACAGCTGAAAGAAAACAAGCTCAGCAGTCTCAGATCATTTCCCAATGGGCGTCTCAAACCACTGCTGGCAAGAGCTGCCTTCTTGGCAGGTACAGCCGAGCCAAGGACAGAGTGGGTCAGAAGGTTGCCCACATTTTCCTGGATAATATTTTGTTAGCACAGAGGACACTAGGGGGATAATGAGGTGGCATTAGTATTTACCGTTACCCAGGCTCAGCTAAGGCAGGACTTCGCCAGCCAGGCAATTGCGTTAGCTACCCCTTTTAAAAGCACAAAAAGAAAACAGATTTTTTAAATGATTTTTTTTAAATAGGACATGGCTGCATGAAGGACTAAATATGTTTTGAAGTAAGTCTTTATACCTTGCATAGAAAATTCAGTGAATGTCATCTTTACCCTTTGCAAATACAGAGCTCATGTTCAAAGAAACTTCATGAGAAGTGTGAAGGCAAATGCTTTTTGTTTAATGCCACTTACTAAGTTTTAGATCAAAATGCAGCAGAAAATAGATGTCGCCCACTAAATAAAACAGGTCATGGACTCAGGAAAACTATTTTAAATATGATTGTAAGACCATAATGTTTTTACTGAAATTGGTTTTACTTTCTAAA
>WUAM01000431.1:81070329-81140139 GCA_024336885.1 Actenoides hombroni | reverse complement strand
CGGAGGAAATAGAACGGCCCCACGAGATAAAACAGGCCATGCACTCAGGGAAAAAGTTTTAAATACGGTTGTAAAAACAAAATGTTTTTACTGAAATTGGTTTTATTTTCTAAAATACTTAAACTTTAAAAACAAGTGGGATTACTCTAGGTTTTCCCTAGATACTAGATTATTATTATTATTATATGGGCTTAGACCTGAAGGTATCACTAATTCCAGATATATTCAAACCTAACAGCTTCTGTTCTGTGATATGAACAGCATGTTTTCACACTCTTCAGACTACTGTACAATGTGTGCTTTAGACAGAAAAGCTGTAACAAGTTGATGTAGGACAAAGTCCAAATACAACACCTAACATGGATCACTGGTAGAGTCTCAGCAGATTCTGCTAGACAAGTTGTTATCAGGGTGTTCCTATACGGGAATATCCAACAAAGGAAATCAATAATTTCAGGAGTTTTTCTCCCTGTTTGTTGCTGCTTCCTGTTAGGAGATATATTAGATCTCAGATAAAAGTGTTAGTAAGCCTAAATAACCTTTACAGGAAATGTAAAGTCATCCTGGTCTGAAGCTTTGGACCACATAAGGCAGAAAGGATTTATCTGTTTAATAGCCATATATACCTACATCCTTGTGTATAAGGCTTTCATACCATATTTGATTTCAAGTCTGAGCTAAATCTGGAAAGCCTGTATTTTCTCCACCGTTAAAGCAAAATTTGCCGAAGACAAAACAATGCAAACAACGTAGAAAAATATCATAATAGTATAACTATAGAAAGCTGAATCATCAACAGTCCTCTCATATTTGACTGTGATTTTTCAAAGTGCTAAGTTTCTCTATTAAAAAGACATGGAGATCTAGTTTTACAGCATATTTGAATCACACAGAAAAATGTTACATGCTGGGCAATGAAATTGAATTTTTTTTTTTATTCTTGAAAGAGATCTATCCGTTTAATTCAGTCCTGCCATATTCTTAAGTAAAAGAAAAAAACAATAGGAATCTACAAAAATATTTGGGTAAAATTTGTGACTATCTGCAGGGGTTCTGGAACTAAAACTGATATTTCTTCCAACCTTCATATGAATAACTCCTCTACTAGTCCTATTCTTATTTAGCTCAACTTAAATAGTAAGAATGAGACAGAGAAAAGTTTCTCCACTCATAGAATACTTCATGCTTGTTATTGATGCATCAATGCAAGGCAGGATCTCTTTGTGTTAAATATTGAAATGATAGAACAGCAGTGTGTGCTTGTGGCTAAACATTTACAATAGGCTGGCTTTGTTTTGGAGAAGTTACTGTGTCGTTACATGTAGCTGCATCCTGAAGAGTACCTTTCAGCAAGGCAGGTGAGCCACAGGAAGGCAAAGGCAGGGATAAGCAAATGAAAGCAGTACAGTGATTTTAACCCTGGGGTGGCCCTTGAGAATGCAGCCAGGTATCATCTGATGAGTATGGCTGGTAAGGTAATTCTCCCCAACCCACAGAGATCAACAAACAACACCCACAATGTAGTGTAAGATAAAAAATATAGTGTAAGTTTAAAAAATAAAATATTTTCTGTAGTTTCTCAAGCTTTAAGTCTGTAGAAAAACTGATATTAACATGCCATCAACCATAACGACCACACCATGCTGTGCTAGGTTTGTTTTTGTCACATCCCACCTTAGATTGTAAACTGCCTTTGAGATCACCCTTGCTAATTCATTTTCAACAGGTCAGCTAGGGCCAGACCAGGGTTTTGATTTTGCTTCTGAAAATTATGTGTAAACATAATGCCATACAAATAATATAAAATTTAAATGTTCACCATTTGCTGGAATACCCCCAGGTCACCCAGACTCTTGCTGCTTTGTGATTAGTGGTCTATTAATGTGCACTGTGGCTATATCATCTTGCTGTCCCATGGTGACATTATAAGCCTGTTAAATGACTAAGGATATACATAAATGTTGGGAGTGGAAGAGGAAGGTATTAAAACATAAAGAGGAATCAACTTCTTTTCATTTTTGCATTTTGCCGCTGTTTTTAATGATGGTGCTTTTCTAGTTCTTACTGTAGCTCATGTCCTTCACCTTCAGCAACTTCTCCAGGCATCTAAAACACTCACCTGTTGCAACAAGCTTCCTGAACACTCATCTGTTGGTCTGGCTACACTTTCTGGCCAGCAGAGAACTTTCTATCGGTACTTGGTGGTAGAGGGAGAAAGAGCTCTGCTTTAAGACTCACAGTGCCTGAAACATCTTTGCTTTCCATGTAACACCACACTGATCTCCTAGATATGTAGAAAATGTTGGATTCTGTTCTGTACTTCCATGCCCCTGTGCCATGCACTCACATTCATTGGATATCATACTCATCATGCATCTTCCAAACTCAGCAGCAAGGCCTGACATAAATTGACTTGACCAGACTGTATATAAAGCAAAATAGCTGCCAAGAGTGGTAGTACTCTGAGCTCATGGTTTGCTACAACCTTGTCTCAGCCTTGCTGAAATACATGATCCATGGCACTCAAGACAGGTCTCACAACCCTTACTAGTTCAGTGAATATTAGAACCACAGACTGGAAGAGATCAGCATGTCTGTAGTCTACCTCCCGGCACAAAGCAGGGCCAGCTACCAGGTTGCACAGGGCTTTATCCAGTCACATCTTGGAAACTTCCACAACACCTCTCTGCTCAGTCTGTTCTGATGGTTAACTGTCCTCTGAGTGAAGAAGTTTTTTCCTTCTACCAAGTTATCCCTGACACTGTCCAGAAATCTGTTTTACTGTTGGCCTTCCAGCAAATGTCATTAAGCTTGAAGTCCCCCCTGAGAACCAGGGTCTGGGTACTAGAGACTTCCATGAGTTGTTTAAAGGAGACTGCATCCACCCCTTCACCATGACTGGTTGGTCTTCAATGCACTACCACCATGATGGCACTCTTACTAATCTGTCTTCTCATCCTGACCCTCATACTCTCACACAGCCTGTTGCCCATCCCATAGAGGATATCCATTCATCTGATATATTTCTTCACATCAAGGCAAACACATGGACTGGTCTCCTCTTCCTGCCTCTCCTGAACAGCTTGTGTCCGTCCACCACAGCACTCCACTCATGCAATTCCCCCATCATGCCTCAGCTATTTCAACAAGGTTGAAATTCTGTGACTGTACACATAGCTCTGGTTCCTCCAGCTTGACCAATACACTCTCTGGCCGCTAAACCTCTGCTTCAAACCACTCATTCATTTAACACTTGTGTGATTGTCTACAGCGTTTCACTATAACTCACTCATTAAGAGCTTGGGATTTGTTGCTAGATGATAGATGTTGCAGCAGAGAGAGGTACAATTCAGACTGCTCTTCCTAGTGTCTTTCCAGGAAAGCTTTTTGTACCACAAGCAAAGTTCACAGCTCCTCTTCCAAGAACCCTCATGGAGTAGTGTTTGCAAAACAACTGTGCATCTCTTTGCCATTTTGGCCAGCATCTGAGCAGTAGTTTTCTCTGTGTGTCTGGGAGGGATACAAACTAAACATGCAAATGGAAACCAGAATACGATCACTTCTAATTTATGAAATCTGAGTTATTATAAACAATGCACATTTCCCATTAACCTCATAGAAAAACTGTTTTGTGTTAGGAAAGCAGAGTAATACACAGTTTCTGGGGCAGCAAGTTTACAGAATTGAAATATAATTTGAATTCCTGTAGGGTTTTCAGATACAATTTTCACAAGTTATTTAGTTAAGGTCACATTTTCTTATTTTTTCTTTTTTATTGGATGACTAAATTATGATATATAGTAAATTAATCTTTAATCACTGAAAGCTGTATTCAGACACTATGCTACTCTGCTGGCAAATGCTAACCAGGAGAAAGAGCTTTGTTCTTATTAGCTGGGACCTTCCTCTTCTGCATGTCATTCATTTTAGACAAGCAAGCATTTGCCCTTATATAGCCTTGGAAATACCTAAATACAGCATTGTGCTATGAATCTAGTTGAAAGAAAAACCTCAGACTCTCAACTTGGAAGTCCTGACTTCCATCTGTCATATCCTGGTAAAGGGGGGCATCTTTTCAGGCTTTCCCTTCCATAATGTGGAAGGCATTTATTAGATTTTTCAGAATTAATCCAGCCCAGAGCTGGTTTAATAGTGTCATATTCTGCTAATTACACAGTCTTAGCATTCGATGTTTCTGGCTGTGAAATCTACCCAGACTCAACATCTCCATTTGATGGACTTACTTGATGTTTTGGCTGCTGATCCTCAGACCCATCTGTTTGAATGGCAGTATGCCCACTCATCAATTGATTGGATCTTTTCATTACAATATAGATGTCTATCATTTATGAGTTTATGTTAGTTCTCCAGCTACCAGTAGACTCAACAGACAAGTAATGCTTTATGGAAAGCAAATGGTGCACATACTGACACAAGAAAACCCTGAAACCTGATTTCATTAACAATGAATACTGTTGAGGAGTATGTATATTTACATTATTCATTGAGAACAATTTATCAGCTATATTTATCCCTTTTTCTTTTTGTTTTGAAAAAAAAAATCATGCACAGGCAATTTTTCCCACAGTCTTGTTCTTCATTGAATCAGCAGTAAATATGTAAACAACTGCATAGCTTTCAAAGTTCAACCTGTAGGTATTTGTATCTTTTTCATCATGTATTTATTTAAATGCTCATTCTGCTGTTTGTGTAGACAGACTGCAAGAAGTGAAACTGGAAAAAAAAAATTCAATGTCTAATGATGAGTGACTGGTTACAAAGCATGCTCTTCAGGCAAATATGTGAGAATTTGGAGCTTCTGCTAAAGAATATTTGTTCCTGAATGTTACCTTCAGGAAAATCCCTCCTGAATCAGCATTCAGAGACAAAAAGAGGGATGAATGTAGTTAAACTACACAGCCACTTGGGACTTTAATTCAAGTTTATGAACTTCATTAAAGACAATTTACATCATCTGTGGATCTACTCAGTGTTTTTACAGAATTTGTTTTACTTTATTTAATACTAGTCTTTGTTTTTCTAAATGGAGGATCAAAATTTTCTAACATCATGTGTTATGTTAAGTGTTAACCAAATATAAATCACTATTTTCAGTGACAACATCATTCAGAAGCCTCTAAATAGCTATTTTTCTCCCTTTTTTGTTACCCATCAAAACAGTAGCACCAGGAAAGGAATTTCAGACAAACAGTGTCTGTGTTGTATCATAAACTTAAGAAAATCACTTCAAGCATGTTTTGAGACAGATAGCTCCACTCAAAGTGTTCTTGAGGAAATGGCAATGCATAGATAAGGGAAGACTATGTGTAAAATCAAAAAATGTGGCACAAAAAAAAAAAAAAGACTTCCAACTAGTGAGCTGGTTTCTTCCAGGTTTGTCAACAGCAGTATGTTAGCATTTTGTTTGCCTAGTTTTTAGAGCCTGGTGTTATTCCTAAAGTTCATGGAGAAATCCAGCTTAACTGCTCCCATGTCACCAGATAGGTCTGCTTGGTAACCAAGCCTCTAGTTTTATCCATTTCTCTTTTTTCTCCACATGTAATACATGTCACATTCAGCACTTCATTGGGAAGTTTTTTATTAAACATCCCATACCACATACCAGGGAAATGGGGTAAAGCCCAAGTATAGGCACCCGCTACCAGGGTAGCACATTACCACATGCAACACCAGGTGCACCCAGCTCACCAGCAAGCAAGCAATCCTGTCCATCCTCACATAGCAAAATCACACAGGAGCCCATCAATGTGCTGTGGGGTACCTGTGATTGCAGTGTCAGATACCATCAGCTGCTACCTCGTGTGAGCGTGTGTAATGAGCAATGAACACGCTCGTTTTGCACTTTCTTCCCCAGAGCAGACATGGGGAGGATACACTATTGTTTGCTGTTCCTCCCTAGGAGCTATGTCAACATGTACTGAAACTATTTCATGAGTGGTTATAGAGTGATTTTTCAGGCTGTGGAATAGGGGAATTCTTTGGCCAAGGGTATATTTTGTGGACTATGGCCAGGGAATTATCATTCCCCCAGTCAGAAAATTGGTCTTGAGGTGCCACAGAATTCCAGAAATGCTGGTTTTAGGGAACAGCCTGTCTAGAAGTGATGACATTGTTTTCTCTGGAAAGTCCCCTCTGCACTGAGATACTACTGAAGAAGAAATGCTGATTTCTTGCTTATACTTAATCAGACTTGTTGACATTTAAATGAAGGGAAAAAAAAAGCAGCCCTGAATACATTAATGGTGTAGAAAAGAAAGATATAGATTACATGGACCCTCTACAGAAGCAAATCTTGCATGAAATTCTTGTCTTTTGATTAATATCTCAAATCAAAAGTCTTACCACATTGCAATCTGGGAATCAAGCCAGCTTAGTAACTAAAACATATATTTTCAGTATAACTATGTTCATAATGACAGGACCACATGGTCACAGCTTCAAATTAAATAAAATCTTTCTATTACTGTCCCATTTCTAGGACACCAGGCAGTACCTTTAAAAGCAAAACAAACCACATCAGCTTGTGGAAAGATACTCTTTGAGATCTGGTGTTAGATACCCGTACAGTGCTGGAAGATGGAGTACAGTGAGATATCTTTGAGATTTCCCACCTAATAAGACAGGAAAAGAGTGACTTTGATTAATTTTTCACTTTTATGAACTTTGAATCACCTTTGCTTCACCCCTTTTTTAATGGGTGTGTGCTAGACTGTCCTACTGGCAAAACTAAATCTCATTGACTCATCACATATCTGTACAACACCACATTAATTAACACCCCACCTCTAAGTGCTCACTTACCTGCTTGCTGCTAGGCCTGCACATACCACAGATTTCCTTTGCTGTTGCCTGAAACAAAATCAGACCTCACAAGCACACCTATTTTACAAAACATATCTCTATATGGCAAGACTTATGCACTTCAGCAGAGGTGATGATGATCTTATTTAAGCACTGCCCTAGAAGAGAAGCAGAGGACCCACAAACCTCTGCCCTCTCTCTGCACACTCACTCAGCAACTGACAGAACATTAGGGGTTGGAAGGGACCTCTGAAGTTCATCGAGTCCAACCCCCCTGCCAGAGCAGGACAAAACTAGAGCAGATCATGCAGAAATGCATCCAGACAGGTCTTAAAAGTCTTCAGAGGAGACTCCATGTCATTGTTGAGACAAACACAGTTTCTCCAAAGACTCAAATGGCCCCACTCCAAATTATTGTGGCTGCAAGCCCTTTTATAATCCTTCTAATAATAAGTGCCCACACCTGATTGACCCAAACAAAGACCACCTGTCCACAATTAACTTTGACAAGCTTTCTCTGTTTGTGAACTGGTGGTTCTTTTCTCAGGACTTTCTGGCCTCCTCAAGGATGCACAGATGTTCACTCAAGGTTATTTATCTAACTCACATTCTAATCCCTCGGACAAGCCGAGGCTTTCCACAACAACTCCACAACCTCTCTGAGGAATCTATTCCAATGCTCTACAACTCTTACAGTAAAGAAGTTCTTCCTCATGTTGAGGTGGAACTTCCTGTACTCAACCTTGAATCCATTGCCTCTCGTCCTGAAGAGGTTGTCCCTGCCTTCTTGATGCCCAGCCCTTATGCATTTATAGACATTAATTAGATCCCCTCTCAGTCTTCTCCACTCCAGACTAAAAAGCTGGAAGTCTCTCAGACTTTCCTCATCAGGGAGGTGTTCCAGCCCCTTCATCATTCTCATAGCCTTCTTTGGACTCTCTCAGGTAGATCTCCGTCTCTCTTGAACTGGGGAGCCCAGAACTGGATGCAATACTTTGGGTGAGGTCTCACTAGGGTGGAGTAGAGGGGGAGGACAACCTCCCTCGATCTGGACACGCTCTTCTTTATGCACCCCAAGATACCATTGGCCTTCTTGGCCACAAGGGCACATTGTTGTCCCATGGATAGCTTATTGACTATCAGGACTCCAAGGTCCTTTTCCATGGAGCTACTCTCTAGCAGATCACCTCCTAACCTGTACCGGTGCATTTTAATCACCTCCCCAGCAGTATCATTTCTGGGCAGCCCGGGACCCCCCATCGCATACCAAGGTTTGTGGTAGGAGCTGTTCAAACACAAAGAGATGGTCCTTTCTGCAAAGCACTTATCCTGCTCATAATCACAGCAAACTTGGAATTTCTTTCATGTTTCCAAAGTGGTGTTTTCTTCTAGCAGGTATTAGCTTAGTAACTCAGACAGCTGTATGGAGAACAACAAGGTGAATTTGAAACACCAAAATCTTAGTCAAATTTTAAACTGTTTTGCAAATATAAGCCTGTGTAGGAAAAAAACACTGCTTTAAAATAAATATTGCAAAATACAAAAAGCCTGGACAGAAAAAAACAGGAGGTTTTTTGCTTATTTAACATTATATAAAGTATGAAAATTAATGTGACGTGTAGATAACTTGTTCTCTCCAGAATGTGCTTTACAAGTCATAGATTCTATATGATGTTCCTGTTGCTATAGTAACTCTTTTTTATGGCAGAGCAAATACTCATACAAAACCTTTTGACTTTTAGTAAGAAAATTTACATTCTCAAAATGTTTTCAAGTAAAGT
The DNA here is from genome assembly GCA_024336885.1 of Actenoides hombroni. Taxonomy (NCBI): domain Eukaryota; kingdom Metazoa; phylum Chordata; class Aves; order Coraciiformes; family Alcedinidae; genus Actenoides; species Actenoides hombroni. The sequence goes on along the minus strand of WUAM01000431.1, from coordinate 81,131,536 downwards.
TTATTACCTAAAAAAATTTACTCGTTGTCTTTCTTTCCCTTCCCTCATCTCTCTCAGATAGATATAAGCAATTAAAAATATGCTTCTTTAATCAAAGACTTTTTCTGTGATCTAAAAAGTTATTTCATCTCACAGCTACATTTTAAGCAATCCAGTATACTGAGGCTTCCTATGTTAACTACTGTAGTAGATTTCCCTTTTTTTTCTTTTCCCCTTTTTTTTCTTTCTTTCTTTCTTTTTTTTTTTTTTTTTTTTTTGTTTAAAGGTGATTAATTACTCAAATGCAGTGTGAACCATTCACTTAATACACAGTGTGTAAGCTCAGCCCTTTTTATCTTCTCTGTGTTGAAAACCCAACCGGCCAGTTTTACCCCACTGAACTAATGCAAGACAAAAAATAAAAAAAAAAAATCAATGGCACACACTTTGAATAAATACCTCTACACTGTACATTTGCCAAGAGAGCTTCTAAGATCAGCTCTGTAAATGTCACGATCCTTAATGCTATTGTGGTATAACTGAAGAGCGTTCCTTGAGCCCATTTGGCTAGGCTGACTAGCGCACTTTGTTTTCCCAGGAGAAGAAAGCAGAGTAGTAAACCATTTTTGCAGAATGTCATTCTCCCACAACAGTTTATGAAAGAAACATCTGTGACAAGAATCTTTAATGCTTTTCTCAAAGCCAAGTTGACAGTAAAAGAGCATTGCTAAAAGTGGCAAATCAATCCCATTCCACTCCTTCTAGAGCAGGACACCTAATTTGCTATGTATCACATGTATTTTCTTCACATGTGCTGAGAGGCTGTGACATTGATGTGGTGGCTGTCGTCCAAGCTTCTGTTGAATAAACACTTTGGCCATATAGCAGGCAAAGCTGGCGTGTTTAGTAATGTCTGCTGTCCGGTGTGAGTTTACTTCACCCCAGGGAAAGGTTTGTCTAAATTACAAATTGCAATTTAGACATATAAACAGCATCTTTGAAGGGTAGTTTGAAAAACCTAAATCATCATATATAGTGCACTCTTTAGTTTTGGGGGGATTTTTGAACTTGGCTTGCTTAATATAGTGTAAAGGGTTTTGTACTACCTGGAAACACAGACAGATGAGGGAGGAAAGTAACAGCAAATACAGTTCGCAGTTTAAAATTATCTCATTACTGAGCATGTGCTGATTGTGGTGTTCAAATAAGATTATTCAGATGAAACCAGCCTCACAAAGTGTATCTGGATCAGAGAGAATAGTTTTGATATTTAGTTAGTTAAAACATCTGAAAGCTTTTACTGGCATTGGACAATGAATCAAAGCTCTGGTGAATGTTGTCTTGAGGAAACTAAGAGCTCAGCTGTGAAACAGGATTTTTCTTAAGTTACTGTTATTTTTTAAAAGAGGTAACACTAGCTTTTATTATCCCCAAATTAAAGTCAATGCTTAAATAAACTTCTGATGCCTGCAACATTTAAATTAATCTATTTTGATGCTTTTTGTAAAAGAAAATAATGTTGAAAGGGGACCACAACTTTTGGCATGGGTCATATACACTGTAGCATTCCTCTGTCATGTAAGGATGTTATACGTAATGCCTCTTCTGTCACCCTTCCCAGCATGAGCACATGGACCAAGTCATGTAGTTTTTCAGCACTATCAGAGCTCCCATAGGAGTTTTGGCTGAGTCTGGAGTACACAGTGGAATGAGATGGATCTAGATAGTGAATTGATAGCTCCAAGGGCCTTTCCTGGCAAAGACATGGGTATCCACAGCTTTGAAAGCTGAGTGAGATTAAAGGCTGAAATGACGTGGGCTGCATGAAAACATTCATGGTGCATGTGAATTGTAGATGGCTTGTACCTCGCTCATTGCCAGGGGAACAACAATAAAAGTGCTGAGACAGAAACTTAGAACACAAATTTTGCATTTAAAATAAGGGAGACCTGTGGAGGTTAACTACAGGAATTTTTTACTTGCAAAAGGTTTTCTGAATTCAGGCTATGTCGTTGGGGCTGTTGTGCTTTAAACAGTTGAGAAAGTTCTAAGTTCCAGGGAAAGTCTATTTATTCCATTAGTTGCCATGGATAACACTTGGGTTTTTACGTCTTTAGGGCCAAAGGAGTGGAATTGCATAAATAGAGGGACTAGAATTCAGAATACTTTCCAAACAGATGTAACTGGCATCTCCACAGTTGTTCAATTAGTGCCACTTGCTTGGATAACCAAGCTCATCTCAGTCCTCTTGAATACCCCCATGACTTATAAATCAGCTCAATGACTTGTGGGCAGAGCGAGAAAGTGTGGTGGAAACTCCAACACTAACAATAATTACAATAATAATCTACAGCTACCAATAAACACAACAGAGCGAAGGAAGACAGACTAATTGTGAGGTTGTGTGAACAACAAAGGATTGTTTTCAGAGCAAAAGGTAGATGTAAGAGATTTAATCCCAATGAGAAAAATCCACCTATTCTGTCATGTGCATTTCCTCCCCATTTCTCTTCCCACCTGCCTTATGGAGAGGGGAAATATTTCATATCTTCAGGAGATTCAGTTCTGCTCTCCTTTTTTTTAGAATGTCCCTGCACACAGTGAGAAATTCTCCTTGCAATTTTCAAATTCATTTGAACAGGACAATCTGCTCATTTGACTTCAATGGGACAACTCTTCAGTTGGCCTGGATGCTCAGTGAGAAAACCACTGTTTGCAGCCACCCGTCGCCTGCCAGTCCATTCTGTGAACATTCGGCTCTTTGAGGATAGGACCCTGTTTCTGCATCTGTACAGCTCTGAGCACATTCTGTCCTAGTGGAAATGTGGAGCTTACACACACTACCTAAAACAAGTGAATTTTTTGAAACACTGCAGTAATAAACAGGCAAACAAACACATCCCTGCCAGGTTAACCTTCAGCCCTGAATTTGCCCAGAGTATAACATAAGCAGGTAGTTTGCACACTACAGAGATTTTTAGAGGAAATAAATGTGGTGCAATAGATAACAAACTGATTTTTTTTAACTTGCTCTTTGTTTCCTGTTGTGTGCCCCTGCTCCCATATAGTTGATATCCAAAACATCAAAACACAATTTCATTTTATTTTTCAGAGTTCGTTTCCTTACACTTGAAGTCTTTTGTTACAAAGAACAAAGCACATATGTCTAACAGTTTGACCCTTCCTCCATCGTTCCCTAGGGGCTGCAATTAAACTTTCATTTAAATAGTCATTTCGTGTGTGGGATACTATGTTAAAATACTTTGAAATGCTGGGTTTTGTAAGGCCCCCAGCTGCTCTATCTACAGCACCCAGTAACGCTTCTGATCACATTGGAAAGACTTTGCTAACATTGGGTGCGCTTGGGAGGACTGATTATTTAGATAGAAGAAATGAAAATAGAGAAAGGATTCTTTTTATGGAAAGGCACTGACTGCAAAGGACAACTGGAGTGTGTATTATGTGTCTATCCATTTCTTGCCCGTCATTTTTTTTTTCTGCCATGGGAATACATCAAAATATTGGCTTCCTGTGAATAAGGCACTTATTCATGACTTAGGACCTTGTAAATTCCATATGTGATTGTGTTAAAATGTCCTTATGTTTCCCATGCTCATACTAGATTTTTACATGTGCTGGCACGTTCTCCTTTCCTCATGAACCACTGTACATGTACAGAAATGGAAAATTTGGCTTCCTGACTGGATTTGTGCAACAGATTCTGAAAAAAAAAATGTCTGATTGATAGGAAAAGAAGAAAAGGGTCAGAAAGTCCCTTGTTCCCATCCATACCACCTCTTATCCCCTAGCCTTTGTCACTCTTTTCCACATTTTTGAAGAAATTATAGTTATACTTATTCATGAGTGATTTTCGAGTTGTTCCCTCTCTCTCATCCCCCCAGTTTGGTTGGTTTTCTTCTGCTTCTCATTCATTTCCTTGAAAACATTCACACCAGAGGAGCTTCATCCACTAATCTGTGGTTGCAAATCAGATTCCTTTGGAGAAAACTAAGTCTAAAGCTGTGCTCCAGCACCAAAGTGGTACTTGAGTCACAACCAGGAGGGCTGCACCATCAACCAGCCTCCCAGTGCACAGCTAATGCATTCCTTTCAGAAAGTTTTACATCACATGTGCAGTGGAGGCATTCAACCCAGAGGTCTAAACTCTATTTAATTAAAAATAAACCCTGTGAACCACATGAAATGGAGTTGTGAGGAGCCTAAGCACGTATTGGTCTGGTTTACAAGATCTGTTTCTATTGCACAGAATTGCAGGCTAATGTAATGTATATAGTACATGTAATGTCTGCCAAGTCTGCAGCTTCCCTTTCAGTTGGATCACTAAGAATCTCTGTCCTCTATAAGGCTATTTTCACAAAGTACATAGAAAGTTTGAGAATTCAGTCTCTACTGGTTCACAGTTTCTGGATGAACCAGAGACGAATATTTTCTTACAAGCTGCATTTCCTCAGAAAACTAGCTAAAACTCATGGCACTTTTCTTGAGATATAAATCCATGTCTGCACAGTGATATCATAACAGTTCTCCATAATTATGACAAAATGTTTTTTCATTAAGACATTGTAGTTGTCAGTTCATATGTTTCCACGAAATGTGCATTCTACAACTAAACTGAAACTGTTCAGTTTGGAATTTTCTAAACTTTTGGGGGAGGGACAGTGATTTGAATCTTGTATGTGTATTTCATGAAGGGCTTAATCAAAACTCTATCAAATCCCACCTCACCAACTTTAGAAAGGGATTTAAAACCAGTACCAGATTTGGATCTGAATGTCTTGCCTGGGGGCTCATTTCTGTTATCAATTAGTAGTTGCTCTTGTGATGTATCAAAAGGCAGTAGTATATAGGCTGTTGTTTAGAGATGTACATAATGTAGCTTTAAATTTCATTGGGAAACTAAACAAAACCTCTGGCCTTAGGGCTGCATGTTCAAATACTACAGTCCCATAGTGCATTACACCAGTCAACACTTCTTTTCAAATACCACCCGCATAACAATTAACCTCACTTCAACCTTGAGGTCTCTGATTAGTGATGGCCTATTGTTTAAGTTCCATTAACATAGCCCCTGTGTTGCCCTATTCTCACTCAAATGAACTAATCAAATCAGTCACCAAGGACTTAAGCTCAGAGTCCAACTTCTTTAGTAAGCAGTGATTTTCAATTTAAGTAGAATGGTGGATGTCATCAACAGAGTCACAATTAGTATAGCTCTGACATGGAAAACATTCTTAATGATCCCAAATTTGTGAAATATCAAGGACCCCAGCAACTCCCAATATGAGAATTTCTATGTATACCAGGAAAATTACAATATCAATAGGGTAGTCAATGCATTACCTTGTACCAGACTACTCTCTGAAAGGACAGGACCTCAGTCGGATTCCATTTAATTTCAAGAAGCAAATGCTGTTTTGAAGCAGTAGAAATAAAAACATGTTACAACATTTTTTAAATGTTATTTTTCACTACCCACACCACATTTATTATGTAAAAAGGAAAGCATTGTTTATTTTTCCAAATCTAGTTACAAAGTTGTTATTCTTGACATTCTTCTTACTTGGATTGCACAACTATGTTTTCATTTCCATTAGTCGATACTTGTTGTTTCAATCATTTGTAAATAAAAATGGTCTGGTATTATTTCTTTGGATTATTTTTGACATTGTCTTCTATTTCTATCAAGGCAATAGATGATTCAAGCACAGAATTCTGAGAAGATACAGTGAAAAAGCCATGGAAAATACAAGTTGAACTCCACCAGTAGAATTTAGGGCCCAATCTTCAAAGGGGTAATATGCATGTGATAAGACTTACTGCCCACTTATTGGCATAGATACCCACTGTGCACAGGCAAGAAATGCTTTTATTTTTGTGCACATGCAGTTACTGCATGAGCAGCATATGCATTTTTCCACCCATTCAGATCTTGCTTTCCTTTGAACATGCAACAAAAAAAATCAAAGTGGGAAGCCACTGCCCATTGAGCAGGATGTTGAAGACACTGAGGATTTTCAAAATGGAGCCTTTGTGGCAGATAAGAATTTGCTGTGATTGTGACTGGGAATTCCTACCTAATGGGAAAGAACCCTTTTTTTTCTTTTTCTCTTGTCTTGTTTTCTTGCCAAACTGCATCCGCTTTCTCAGTCAAATATTTTATCAGACCGTGGCAGAATCATGGTCTCTCATCTCCTCAGAATATGATGAAATTTCTAGATAATGTTCACATGTAGCTTTTCTTTTATGATCAGCTAGAACACTGTGCACAGAATAAACATTGCCAGATGCATTAAATGTTTTATTTCTCTGCTTCAGAGAATGAAATTTGGCAGAAATATTCCCTAATTTAAATCCAGCTTTTGTCTGCCTCATTGCTTTACACACCATGTAGTGAAAGAACTGGCTTCACACTGCTCCCACACCACCAGTCCATCTGACTGACAATAGATCCAATTTACATTACATGGGAGGCCATGTGAGCAGTCCATTCTGCTCCTCCATCTCCACCGACAGCTGGAACTGGACTTGGAGTAAATGCCAAGGGAATTTGCATGATAGTCCATTTGGAGCACATATGCTATAAATTCACCATTGCTGCAAAATGGCAATCCATAGACCTTGTCTACACAGAAACATGAATTTAAATTAAAACCAATTTTGTCTAAACCAGAATGAACTTCTGTGTGAACATTTGTAATAGTTTCAAATTGTCTCACTTCAGTTTATCCAGCACGGGTGACATTTCCCAACAGACAGTTAATGAAATGCAAGAGAAGCATAGAAGTTACCAAGCAGTCTCCACCTTTAATTAAAGTCACTTTAAACCCCACCTTTATTCCCTTTGATGACAGGGGCTCTGCCCAATCAGCTAGGGCTATTCATTCATACCTGCCATTCAGAATCAGCAGTGGATTCTCCTGCAGCCTTTCTCTTCTTGCTTGCATTACCCACAGTCAAACATCGCCTCTTCTTTGGAGGGCTCCAGAAGCGGCATCACACATCACCCCGTGTTGTGTTAAAGAATCATAGAATTGTTATGGTTGGAAAGGACCTCTAGGATCATCAAGTCAGGTTTGATCTTTCCAGTCCCATCAGCGAAGGCACTGGGGTAGTAGCTTCTGGAGTAGCAAAAGCTACATACATTCTCCAGCCATTGTTTTGTCGATATTACCCCTGGGCACTGACCCCCTGCCTGCACTGCCTCCTGTTGCTCTTTTGTTCATGAGGAAACTTGTCATTTAGAGGCTGATTATTGGTTTTCTTTTCTCCCCCAAGTCTCCCTTTAACTGGATCATCACCAGTTTTAGAAGAGTTGCCCCTTTCTAAAGAAAACAAAACAGAATAAACAACCTCTTCCCAGTCCCCGCCAGAGCTCTCTTCTTTTCACCAACATCCATTTTCTCCCTAACAAAATGAAAGAACAGGGAGAAAAAGACAGTTTCTTCCCTCTCCCCACAATGAAACAACAAAGAGCACAAACAAAATTAAAATTAAGCATTTAAGCTGATTTTCACCACTTAACTTTTGACATGTTTTTGCAAATTTCCTTCAAGTCCCCTCTGAAGATTCAGCCAATGAAACCCAGTATCAAGTGATGTTTCTAAGCCTTTTTGCATAACTTCTGTGAAACAGCCCATGTGTTGTTTGGAGTGGCAAAGGCACCTTTCTGCTAATGTGAAATTCAGAGACTATGACAGAACTCCCCTTTGGGGAGAAATCAAGGATGAAATGCATAATTTTTCAACTTCATGTAACTCTGAAAATATTTTGGGTCTGAAACATCCAAACTCACTCTGCAAAAGGATCTCCAGGTGGGTGATTTATTAGAAGTTCAAGCCGTTGCCCAAAAGTTCTGTTCTATTTTATGCCCACGTAGCATTGGTTCAGCTTCATTGTCTTGCTTCGAGAAGTAATTGTTTTTCTCCCCAGAAATATATTTTTTTTTTGTCCAGTAAGTCTGCATCATATTCATCATCTGGAACATATTGGGAGTGATGCACTGGGCTGAGCTTGCAGCTGCTCCCAATCATAACCGATGCGCTCAGAGCAGACCTGCAAAATACTCAACAGGCGAGGGTGTGACCATCTGCCCCAGCACTGCTCCTTCTTCCCGTGGTTGCACCCGCACTCCAGAGATTTTGCCACTCCCCGCTTCATTTCCAGGTGTAATTCAAAATGGCATTTTTGATCCACAAAGCCATTCATGGTTTGAGAGCTTGTATTTCTTTGAGACCGCTTCTCTGTTTCATGTTTCACCTGGCAGCCAAGATTGGCTGCAGTTGCGTGAGATGAATAGCAATGTTGACTCAGTAAAATACACCAGAGTTTGCAGAATGACAGGCCATTCTCAGTGGATGTACAGCAAAGGAGCAATAGAAAGATAGGAAGTGTCTCATTTCATAGAGGAGAAAAGAAAGAAGGGCTTCTTTTCATTTGAAAACAATTACTAGTCTCCATTTTTTGTAAAAATGTCAAGAAATGGAACAACTCCCCCCACAAATATTTTGCAGTAGAATTGCTAAGAATTGTGTATATGGTTTTTGCCCACATTTGTATTGTGGGCTACACCGGCAGTGTTCTTTCCCTTAGAAACTGTTACGTGCTTGAATGGTCTTTCTCCGATTTGGAAAATCTGGAACAAAAATTTAAAAAAAAAATCAGATATACAGGAAAGGCTTGAGATGCTACCACCATAGGAAATCATGTAAATAGAACACTGACTGCTGGAAGCAGAAAAAATAGAATCTCATTTAATAAAGAATGTAGTTTAACACAACCAAAAATAAGCAAACAGTATGTGTTAGGCAGGTGACTGCACATTTCTTCACTAAGACCTGTTTCCTAGGTCCAGAAGAAACCTTCTGCTCTGGTCTATGCAGATGTCATGAGATGAGAGTATACGCTCATGATTTTGCAGTCATCAGCCTTCTCTTGTGATTTATCTCTGTTTTTATAGCCTACCTGACCCAACTGAGGCAAGACATTGAAGTTATTACAACACACTCAAGAGATTCTTCCTTCTGTGTAACCCCCAGTGCTTGTTGCCTTCAATCAATACCCCCTTTGCCTTTCCATGGAGCACCCAGGCCTCTCCATGTGCCTCTGTTCCTGCTCCTCACTTTCCACCTTCTGGCACACTCATCTTGAGGTATCTCGCCTTTCTTTGCTGATATGGTAGCAAGCCAAGGATCCTATTTAAACTAAGAAAAAACTATTTTTCTCCACCTTAACCAAAATGACCATGTTGAATTTAAATTAACTGAGTTGTAATATACACAATATTGTCAATGCTTGTGATTTTACTGCAGGTCAAGAAATATTCCTGTGGCTTACCTATAGGTGGAAGGTCTTCATCTCTCCATCTTCTAAACAAAACAGGAAATCTTTAACCCTTATGACTGTAAGGAAAAAGTTGAGTAGAGGACTTAAAAGCTTTGCAGAAACAGAAAACAAATGGAAAATTAGTATCTTTCTCTAACCAAAAAAACAAAACCAAACCAAACCCACCCACACAAAAAAACCCACACCTTTTTAAAATAAAATTATATGATGGTAACAAGTTGTCATATGGCTTCTGTTGGCTTCGTGTTTGGGACTGGCCAGACAGCCACTATCCCTGTGTAGGTTACAGTTCAATGCCCTGTGTTGCATAATAATCTGTGCTCAACTGCAACAGTTTCAGTTCCATTAAGTTGGTTCATTAAAGATAACTGAATTGAAGAAAACACCATTTTTCCTCACTTAGATGAGACTTGAGTGGAAAGGAATAGCAAAGCCTCAGCACTACATACAGCAAGAGGATAGGAAACTGTCTACTCCACCGCTCCCAGCTTTTCTGAGCCTAGGGACCTGAGAGATGCCCCAGGCTCCTCAGCAGCAGTTGCTAAGGAAACATTTTAGGGAACATTTTTCATAAATTCATAGTAATCTCCATTTCTCAAATGTCAAGGCTAATGACTTACCCTTTGATTGCAAATGGGATTTACTACCACAGAATTGCTGGCAGCCTTCAAAGCTAAATTGTATTTGTCAGCATTTGAAGACTTTTAGTACGTTGGTTACCACTGCTCCCCTTGAGTGAGCAGAAAATGTAGATACATGAATATCTGGCAGAATTCCCTCAGAAATATTTCAAGCCTCTCCTAAAGTTTTCATATAGGAAAGAAGATGGGGATTGGTATCTGCAGGGATCCTGCATCAGGGAATCCCCACAGCAGAGCCTGTGTCTTCAGGGGTTTCTAGCCCGAGGTGCCACCAGGCACTCTTGGGGAGCACACACCCTGGCAGTGGGGAGTTGGGATCAACCTAAAGCTGTCTCTGAGAATGAGCAGTGGAGACATACACCCTGCCTTTTCCCCCAGAGGTCAGTTCTGCTTGAAGGCAGCTGGATAAGTCCATGGATTTTGCACAAATCATACATGACTCAGTGTCTTTGGCTTTCCTCTGATTAATCACTGTGCAAGTCTAATAAAACAGTTTTACTTCTTACATATCTGGGATATCACCAGAAACCAGACCAAGAACCTGATACTGCATTACTTCGTGCCTTCAAAATCCTTTTTCTGCCAAGTACCAAGTTTGCAAATGCACCCTGAGATTTCCTTCTTCAAAGTATTTGACAAGGTATCAACAAACCCAGACTTCAAGGATGATGTCTATTGCTTTGAAGGCAATACATATTTAGAACAAGATTCTCTCTCAAGTAATACAGACCTCACTGCAGGTAGATCTGTTTCCAAGTTAAAAGCTTATAGGCCAGAATACAATTTAAAGAGTAGATACTTTAACACCTAGTGCTTTAAAAATACATAAAAGTACCTCAAAGTAATGCAGACATACCAGCAAAGTTTCTGTAAATCAATTTTTGTAAACACTTCATATTTATATAAATGCGTATTACAAACCCATTTGAACATTGGTTCATACTTTATTTAATAAATTTCCATGCAATACAAGTGTTACAAATATAACGTACTTCAAGTGGATTCATATTATAAATTACTGTGACTCATGGAAATCCTCTCTCCCTGGAACTGCCAGTCACCGGTATGTGGAGGATACCACTGATGAAACCAAAAACTTTGTTGCTCATAGCAGTGCATTGTTAAGTCAAGTATTGCATGAGACAAAAGAAATATGCACCCTTTTAGGAATATGTGTTAGAAATTACTGCAGAGGAACACTTGCATGTTATTTTGAAGTGTTTCCCGGTCACTTTGAACAATATTGTCGAAAATAGGCAGATGGAGTAAGCACTCATCCAAATTTTGCTTTCTCTGTCTAGGGAAAATGTATCCCTGAACTACATTTTGTACCAGTCTGCCTGGAGACGGACAATTTTGCTTTCCTGTTGTGTCTAGCTACAGGATTTCACAGTGTAGATTTGCTCATTTTTCAGCTGGTGTATCCAGCCAAATTGCCAGAACATACGTATTCTATCCCAGGCCCAGGTGCTGGGAGAAGGCTCCACTCCAGAACTCTTTTTTGCCTAGAATACAAAAAGAGCAATCACTGCCTCTGAGATGCAAAAACTGGTATTTCTAAGGTCATTTTTCTTTCTCCATTGATTGTCTTCCAATTCCATACTATCTCATAGAATTTTTCTTTTACAGATACTGTAAAATGAAGTACTGCAAGCATAGAAGTGGGTTTAGGCAGTTCCCCACTTCCTTAGTTTCCAGATCATTGTATCTAAAATAATAGTCAAAAAAACATACTTAGCTCAAAAAATAAGTCTGAAATCAAAGTCCACTCTATGCAGTATCTTCTCTTTCTGTAATCAAAAGGTTTGCTTAGTTATTACAAAATGTAGCAAAAACCTGTTAGCACATTATTTTGGTCACATTGAGTCTTTTTATTCACCTAATGATTATTTACATCATTTTCTCACCAACAAAAAAAAATTCTTAAACTGACTAGGAGGATCTGAATTTAGTTTTAGATTCATCAGTACATACACTTTCTGCATCTATATGCTTTATTTCATGTGAAGTAAACTGCCACGTGTACTGTACCAAGTACCACGGCAGGTCTGAAACACCCAGGCTGATCCTTTGCTTGCAAACACCAGGATGGTACCTGCACACTTAAAAACAATTGCATAGTAGCACAGGGCCTTAGCACATGTGACTGTGGTTTTTTGGTTCTATTAGAAAATAAAGATGCTGTTTCTGGGAGGTTATGACCAGTTTTATTCCCAAATAAAAGATGTGAAATCCTGCGGGTTTGAAAGCATTCTGCAAATTAAACAAAGTTTTGTTGTTTCCTGAAATGCAACAATCATTAGAAAATCATCTAGGTAGATTAACACTTCGCTGTCTTGGCTTGTTAGAGCACTAACAACCTGATCTGCCAGCACAGTAGACATTCCTAAAGCTCCCTGTTCAGCTGAAGTAGGGAATTTCCCCTAAATTTGGCAAACACTATGCTGAGAGAAATGTTACTTAACTCATTACGTAGCTATAAATCTGCTTTGTAAATCTTGCACTTTTTTGGGGAAGCTTATTGCTAAAACTTTTGCTTTAGAAGCACATTTAGGGGTTTAGATTTAATAAGGTTAAAAACCATCTGAGCATTTTGAGACTATAAAGAAATAATATATCTGTAGTGTCCCTTGTGATAGATTAGAGAAAGGACTTGGTTGCGGTAACGAATATAAATGGGATTCTTTATTAAAGCCACTGGACACGGGCAGGACTGCAGCCCTCTGCTCTCCAGCGCCTAGGCTAGCTGCACACAACCTATGCTTTCTAATAGCAACACACAGGTCTGGTCTAAATCCTGGCCTAGATTCAACAGTTTTGGAAGGGGTTGCCAACCTCCACGAAACCGAGCGGCTTAAACTGTTCAGCAGTGGGAACAACTTCCAGAGTATCGCCTGCCAAGGCTCGCACAATCCTTAAATTTGCATGCATGTGAATTAAACAATGAAAAAAAACCAGGAGATGCTGCAACTGGGAATAGAAATATCCCCCATGCAGAAATCTTTCTTTTCCTTGCAAATTTGAGGATAAAAAGAGATCTGGGGCTTGGAAGCCTAGCTTTTTTTTTTTTTTTAATGCCACTTTAATTACAAAACTAACTTGAACAATACATGTAAATATACAGTGGAGAGAGGCAATAGCATCTTCATATGCCATAGTCAGTATTATATTCTTACTCCAGTTTTCATGGAGGCTAGACAGGGGAGTTCATGAATGTTTATGATCTAGAGCAGGCTCAAGGGACAGACAAAGTAGGTAATGTCTGATCATCTGCTCTGCTTAGGCCAGGGGATAAAGAAACTGGCATCTGGACCCTGAAAAGCCCATTCCTATGGATGCAAACCTTTGCTCTTTCTCTTGCTGTCAGGGGTCAAGAACTTGTAGTCTGCTTCCCAACAGGCAGAAGTAGAAATGCCCCTAACCCCCAGTCTGGTTGCCCTCATCCTCCCAGCCCAAGGTGCACAGGAGTACATGCAAGGTCTGCAGCATAGAGCAAGGACAGCCTCACAATAGAGAAAAGGTAGTGGAGGAGGATGTTAGTCTTGTCAGGAAAGGGATAGGCTGAGAGTAGATGGCCCAGGTTGGAGGGTAGACCCCCTCCTTCCTCATCACCCCCTTCTCAAGCATCACCAGCTCCTGACCTTTGTGTCCCATCTCTGCTACAAAACTGCCTTCTGCCTCCACTGCCAGGCAGGTAGCCTGCCCCAGCCCTAAACACCCACCCTCGGGCAGAGGTTGCCAGTGAGCCTGCTTTGGTTTTGCAGACACAGCCTACACCTCCCTACAATCTCAGACACTGTTGAGACGTTAAACTTGGAGCTGTGAATCCCCTTCAAAATGTGTTCATGATGCTGTTATCAGTCCTTCCCATTAAGGATGTTTTTAACCAAGAAGCAGCAAACACAGTGCCCTTTCTTCGATTTCTGAGGAGTGAGGGAGACCACTTTCCCTGTTCTCACTCAAAAATTCAGATGAGCCACCTGGCCTGAGGAGTATCTGACAGAAACTCCATGATCTCTCCACAGAAGATAGACTGCTAAAGTCAAATATGTTCACCTCAGCTTTGGAAACCTCTCCAAAAAGGACTGTGGCAGATTTTTAGGCTGCAGCTTAATTTTTCGAAGGGATTATGCCCTCCCTTGTGCCTGCAAACATAAAAACACAACCATGCACCTTTCTGGGACAAACCTCTAGAGCCCTCCTCAGCAGGGAAGTTACCTGAATAAGAAGGAGAGTGCAGGGTATGTGTGGGATCTCAGGATATTAAGAGGTGAAAAGGCGACACTGCTTTCTGGTTTGAAGAGCTAGATGGAGGAAAGCCTATGATCACATCAGTGGGCCACATGTGTCAGGCAAGTATTGCACATGTTAATATATTAAACATATGTGTTTCTTATTTCCTATGTTAAAGGAATACAGTTTGCAAGCATCAGGGTGCATCGTTATTGCAAATGCATGCTAAATGTGGATTAAGGGCACTTCAAGATTCCCATGGTCTGATGATTATCAATACCTGCAACATCCAACTTTGATTTTAAAGCTTCCCCCAACCTTTAAAATGTCTGCCTTGAAACACTGTTGTGAGCCCTGGGTTCATTTTAAGGGCCAGGGCAACAGGAACAATAACAACACCCTTTTAGGAAAATACAGGAAACTTTTTAAGCCAGATGTACTGCAGTGCTGGGGCCACCATGAAAGTCTCGCAGTTAAAGAAACCTCACAACAACTTCTAGGCAAAAGCCAAAGGGAATCATCACGTCTGCTAACACTTCGTCTTGCATTAGAAATAATTCTTGCTCAAGGAAGAAAAAAAACACCAATAAAATGTTCAAACTTCATCTCTGTATTGGCGTTTTGTTGCCTTATGTTATTAATAAGAATTTACAACCTTATTTACAGTGTAAGGCTTTGGCATGGAATATGCTCATATATAATTTGCATTTTAAAAAACCTTAGGGCATCATGAACTTAATAATATCCTTGGAGAATTAATAAAGTTTCACCCGGGGTCAGGTTTTTGAAAAACGCTCTCTAAACTGGACCTTCACATTTTTGAGTGAGAGGAAGTAGGATTTCCTAGGCACCTTATAATTGGGGGATCTGGATATGAAAAAGTGGGATTTGCATGTTGCAAACGTTGCTCATGACAGTGTGCAGGTGCAGAGCAAAGGGCCAGCTTCAGCCTGCAGCCACTTTGAAACAGACTTCCTCATCTGTAAGCTCTGTGAATGGACTTTTAAATGCCAATTTCAGGGGGAGGTGGGGTGAGTAAAGTGCTGTAACAATGCTTTGGGGGATTAATATCACAAGATAGTGACACAATCACTTTCTTACTTATCTGACAGAGAGATGAAGACTATGGTCTTTGAAGCATTGAGCATGGTGGAAGTCATTCAGAAGCATCCTCTTACTTGTACACTGTTGACTATTGGTAGGGTAGGGTTATCCTACCAAAAGAACCCCCCAGGCAGCCAAAGCCTGAGGCTCCTAAAATTAGAGAATACACATACAAATGTTGGCCAGAGTCTTCTGATTTGTATGTTCCTATTTCCCCCTCCCTCTCTCACTTTCCTCTCCAATACTAGAGCAGTATTGAGTTGGAAATGTATAAATGTTACATGTAAGATGCAGCCTTACTGTTGCATCTTTATTCAACATCAACTTCCAGATGGGAACTATTTTTCATGGTTCATAAAGCCAAATCCAGCTGCTACATTTGGACCTACATAAGGAATCCACATTTTATTGCCTTAGCAGTGCATATAAGACAATTGCTCTTCTTTCTTTAGCACTGGTGCACCTCACATTTTTCAATACATTTTAGATACTTAAATTTTTAAAATTGTATTTTATCGTTGCTCATTTAGCTGCGCACTGTGACAAGATCCTGGTTTCACATATTCTGATATCTAACATAACTGAAAGAAAAAAGATCTTGGACAAATGGTATTCAATATAGCAGCCGTATATTCAGTTACTTACTAAGAGTGTTCAGACAATTTCCTATGTAAACCACAATGATATTAAATACTTCTGGAATCTCAGCTTTATTAAGAGACAGGAAGTGCAAACTCAGGAGCTTTTCCCCTCCCCCTCAGTTAATCTGACTCTTTGATAGTCATGTGTTAGGAATAACCATGGAGTTTCTCCTAACGCAAAATATTCCCACAGCTAAGAGAAAATTAACCCTTGCAAACCCTCAAAAGAGAGTGGAGTCCATGTGTTCACAGAGAAAGAAAGGAAGAATCATTAGGAGGAAGTTTATACCAGCAGCAGATCTATACACCACTGCCAGCTATTGTACGCAGGCATAATTCATTTGCATTTTAGATGGCATTGTCAAAGCAACTACAGCACGTCCATTGCAGAGAATTATCCAGCATGGCAAAATTAGCCATCTTGATGCCTCTCACTCACCGTAGAGGGGTAGCGCTCTGTAGTCACTCAGTCCTGTGTGCTGGGCATTTTCCTTCTCCGCTCTCAACTGGCAGATGTCAGGCTGTTTGCTAGAAAGTGAACAAATCCCCACAAAAAGCGCCGAGGTGGGACAGAGAGAGTTAATGCACGAGTATGACAGGGAAGCAAGTTTGCTGTGAATTGGGAAGCACAAACTATAGTAATCCCCACCCTGCTGAGTGGCTTCCCCAGAGGTCTGATACAGTGCCAAAGCCTCTTACGCATACTGAGACAAAGCTTATTTCAAGCCGAATTCAGCTCCTGAAGCCACCATACTGCTTCCTGACAGCCTCCAATTGCACTGCCTCTGTATTTGTGTTTCCTGCTGTTTATATTTACTTGTTCCCAGAGCCACAACAGCTACAAAAACAAATAGTTGCTATTTGCAGGGCTCTGTATCAACACAGGTAAAGTGCTTCGCTTCCCTTTTAGTTTTACAAAGATTGTGCAAATAGGCTTTTAATACCTCAGAGAGATTAATTTGGTAATTATAAACCAGTTTAGGAGCACATGCTAAACAATTGGTCATATAATCAGCGTCCTTGTTTCAGAGTATTAGGCTGCGGTAAAAGGTTTTTAAACTAGAAGGGCTCCACAAACACTCCCTTGATTATATTGCTATTATTTCCTCATTCCTCTGAGACACAAGCTTGAGATATTACTTTTTTTATTTGTCACATCCCTGTGGATACTCTCCGGATCTGTGCTCCTGTCTCTTTGGCCTCTGTACAGCTATTATGATGGTGTCTGATTTGGGTAATGGGGATCTTGTTTGATATACTCATTTAAAGGATCAGCTTAAGGAATCCTAAGAGCCATCAATTCTCTTAATTAACTGCAGAGAAATGATTAATGCTGTAAATATGGAATTGATCAGGAAAAAATTGTAGTACATAGGATTTCTTATGAGTTGTTCAATCGATATTTAAGACATTAAATATGATAAATCTGGCCATGGGTAAAATGTTCATAACTACCCAAGTGATTTACGCACCTCAGAAAATTCTCATCACAAGACACCAAGGCTGTTAGCTTTCTAACTGGAGCTGGGTACTGTGTTTCAGATAGAAAAAGGTGCTATTTCAAAATAAAAACCTCCTCAAGGAATAGGTGAATAGGTCCATTTCAGCAACACTGCACTTGCTAAACCAAACACAGCAGAGAAGTTTCATAGCATTTTATTTTGGCCTTATCTGAAAAGAACATTTTCATTTCAAAACAGTTCCATTTAAAATTCATTTTGTTTCATGCACATTCATGTTGTCTTAATACAGAAGATTAATTTATCAGGAAATTTTTAAAAATACAAATTATTTTGATGCAGGCCAGAAGATAGGTCTACAAGCCTTTCTTTTCAGGAGCACCCATGCCAAATGTTCCCCCCTACTGAAAAAGAGGCAAAACAAACCAAAGCAAAATATTAGGCAGGGGACAATTAAGTGTGTTACCATCCACCAACTGTCCCGAACCCTGAACCTCAGGCATGCTGCCACTATTGCCTTTGCATCTCCTAAAATATCCGTCTGCTTTTTATTCCTTGACTGTCAATTAAAATACAGCATGGGCATAAGTGGAGAGCAGCTAACCTGCACACTCACCTTTCATGATTCCCACTTGTCACCTAAAACCACATCTGAAGAGCTTCGTGGTATGGCAGCAAGAGGTGGCTGCCCTCCCTGATGTACTGCAGTCACACTGGCATTGTGCAAAACTACTTTACATTTTCTACGATGACTGGCATGGTCCACAGAGGCTGTGAGAGATAAGGAGGGCAGGGACGAGCCAGCATGCCAGGGCACAGTCCCATATTAAAGACTCCTGGTAGAAGTATTAGAGTTGTCCCCCATCTTTCAATGTCTGTCACACTATGAATTGCATTAAAAGCTGAAGCAACAAATCCAGTGATGCAGTAATGCCACTGACTTTTATATAAGACATCTAGAAACCAGTACTTTTAGAGCTCAAGCATGCAGGATCACGTACAGCTTGCTTTTTTTTTTTTGCTTTTTATAATAACTAGCCTCACAAATCTTCCCCTCTCC
Organism: Actenoides hombroni; assembly: GCA_024336885.1. NCBI lineage: Eukaryota > Metazoa > Chordata > Aves > Coraciiformes > Alcedinidae > Actenoides > Actenoides hombroni. The sequence goes on along the minus strand of WUAM01000431.1, from coordinate 81,113,055 downwards.
CCTTCCCCCCATGCCTGGAGATGAAAGTTATGGAAATAGCGTCTCATGAGACCATTTCCCAAGAACTCTGTGCCTTAGTCCACAAGAAATGCAATGTCAGATCCACCCACATCCGAGTGAGACATCCTGAAGCACAGTTTTTGGAGGAGATGTTAGATACAGAAATGTCACTGCATTCATGTACAGAGCATAGATCCACATACGGAGGTCTAACCTCCATCCCCAGGGAAGCTGCCTGAACTCTACGTGGTCTTGGCTTCACATTTGCTTTTCCCTCAGGATTACTCACCAGCCAACATGGGGCAGGAAGATATGTCAGAAATCAGTCTGTCTCTTGACAGCCGTGCACAGTTCTGTGGCTCTCAGAGCCTGTCCATGACCTACTGACTCACATCTGCAGCTTCAGCAAGGGCAGAGCATGCAGACAGGCCACCAAGAAAGAGCACGGCTTGGCTGCCTCTGTGATGGAGACACAATGGGCTGAGCCTCTACCTCTGCCCAGTGCTGCTACTCATGTACAACACACAACTGGTGGAATGGACCACAATGGTGACCAACACCTTGACCAAGAGGGAAGTGGCTGTGCACACAAAGGAAACTACATATCATCAGCTCTCCTGAGCTTCTAGCTGGGGCATGTGATAATTGTAAATAGATGGTGTTCTAGAGTGTACCTCAAGCTAGACATTGCAAATAAGGTAGTTGTATCATTAAACACTCAAAATCCATCTAAACTCCACATTTAAATAGCCTGAATATGGGCACTTAAGAGATTAAGACTACCTTCAGAAAACTACAGAACTGGAGGACTCACTGACATGTCAACAGCCAACACACTCTGAGCAGAAAAGCATCTGTTATAAACTGCTTGCTACCAGTGTGTCCTTGTCTGTGACCCCCACACCCTGGGAGAGGGGACATCCAGATGGGATGCAACAGCAGTGGGGTGCCACAGAGGCAGTGGCACAATACATTTCAGTGGCCCCTGAAATTGAGGTGCTCAAGATTTGATTTTGCTATTGGATCCTCAGGCTTGTTATAATTTCAGGGATGAGACCAATTTAATTTTTATAGAGATGTGTAATCCACCATTTCAACACACTAATTGAAATAGGCTGACATGCAGCTATGTGCCCTACGAGTCTTCCAAAGCACATATCTTGGCACTTTCCACTAGAGGCTAAGTGGCATGACTAGAAACCATACCAGATCCTCTGTGTTTATAGGGCTCTGCTTCTACATTATTATTTTGATTGATGGCTTTACCAACAAACATCCAAGCAGCAGAAGCCATTTGGAGAAATTAATAGAAAGCAGAACTGAAAAGTATTTTAAGAGGTCAAAAATCAACTGTACCTATTCTATTCTGGGCAGATATTTATTTAACTAGTTTTTGAAGTCTTCAGCAGTGGAAATACACTCATTTTCCCAATGCAAGCTGATCTATTCTTTAATTATGACTTTTATAATGGCTAACCCAAATTTTTCTTGGAGTAATTACATCTAGATTTTCTTAGTATTTCAGGCAAAAACTGTTAAACAATTAATTTCTTTCCTTTCTGCAGCAACTTTTTACATGTTTGAAAACTGTTGTGCTCCCTTTTGTACACTATACACAGCCCCCATCCTTTCAATTTCTCTGTTGGCTGTTCTAACCACTTGGCTTGGGATTGTTTTCTTTGCTCCACAACCTTTTTGGAAAGTAATACCCAAACTTTGCTCCTGCTGAGCAAGCTAGAAGGACACATACACTTGTCTTCCAGGTTACACTCAAAAAAACCAAAAACAAAAAACAAAACAAAACAGACACCAAAAAAACCTAAAACAAAACACCAAACAAAACAACTCAGTAATGCATTTTTTTTTCTTTTTTTACAACATCCTTTTGTAGTAGGCTTAAGTACAGGTTGAACCTATCATAGCTTCTGTATTATTTTCTTTGGAATCAGATATTTTGCTCTCCATTCTGCATTTCTGCAGCTGACTTTTCTTCTGTATATACGGTAAGCACCTTTTACTTTCTCTCCCCAATAAATAACAACTTTTCCACACATTTCTCCAATCTGATTTCCGGTTCCACTCTCCAACATACCTGCAGCTGTCCCAGGCTCACGTTCTTTGTGGGTGCAATGAGCACATGGGTTCTTGCATCCAGAACACTACTGAGACTAATCAGTGAGACAAGAACAAAGCACAGGATCCTCCCTGGTGCAGATTTCTGTTTGGACAGTGTCTCATTGACAACTCACCTCCAAGTATGGTTTTCCAACTGAGAAACACCCATCTTACAGCAGGTTTCACCAAGATCAATAGTGTTCCCTGTAAGGCATTTAATGAGTCTTGGTGAGGCATGTGTGAATAGTGAAAGAGTTTCAGAAGTCTTACTTAAAGACAAGTTATCTGACCATGTTACTGGACCAGTACTGCTTGCTAAGAATATCAAAGTGACTCCAAGTGACATGAAAGTACAGTCTGTACAGATTCTAATGAGCCTACTCTAAACATGAAAACAAATGCAATGAGGTGGGGCAGAGATGTCATCTGTCTAAAAGATAGAGTGACAGAAAACTAGAGATCATACAGCAGAACTTACTGACACTCAGAACTTGCTTTGTTCTATTCCAACTTTTCTCATATTATTAATCTTGCAAACTCAAACTTTACTCCTCAGGCAGGGAACTTGTCACGGATATTGTAACATGAATCTTCGTGTGGTTTCCAGTGCTGCATTCCTCTTATTTCTATCCCATCTTCCAGGGAAACCCAACACAGGCTAAAAGACAAGCCAAATTTATTAGTAACCTTCATGATATTTTTACAGAGATTTTGCATTTGATTGAAGCCTCACAACGCAACTACTAAAAGCACAGACAGATTCATAATCTTTGCTTAACCTCAAGGTTTATCTTTTTAAAAAGGAAACTACCTGTCCATATATGTGGTTAACTATAAGAGAAGACAATAATTCCATTAGGAATATTTTAAATTACACTTCTCAGCTAACAGTTGACAAACCATTAAGCTTATGTTTAAAGAGTAGAGTCACAGAGATATAAACTAAAATGTATACATTGGGAAATAAATTAGAGTTCAGTAATTAATGTGAATTGTAAAATCCTGTTTTACTCAATGAGAGCAATTACCATTAAAATTTTTGATTATTCACATCTAAAATACTAGCAGTCTAACAGCCCTTAAAAACATCTATTTTGGTTGCTAGTTTAATTATCTTTTCAGCTGATATAGCCATTCATTTCACAAATTAAAAAACAGGAGTTTACAGAGGGAAAAGCACAGTAACATATTAGGATAATTTCTTGGGTTGATCCCCAGCCAACAAATTTCATTTCATTGCCAAAGCTGCCAACTTCACAAAATTCAGATATGGATTCACAGTTTCACTTATTGTCTTTCTGAGGAGCCAGCCACAAACTTCAGATACAGATGTTAATTGGATTTCTGTAGGATCAGGATACACAGTACTCCTATCCAGGCTGAAAGCCATGCTAAGGAGAGTTGCTTTAAGTGACAGACAGAAAATGAAGACAAGAGTCCACCACAACCTCTTGTTCAGTACATCAGCTATATCCTTCCAGCTCCTGGTTCATTTTCTTGGCATTTCAGGAGAAGAAAAGATTATTTCTCTTCAGAAAGAAGCAATATCTCACATTCCTGTTTTCCAGCCTTTTATCATACAACTGTTTCTTCCTTTCTGCTTGATCCACCCTTCCATGATGACCTCATTTACCTTTTCTGCTCAGAGACACCACCACACCTTGTCTCAAGTTCCTCCATATTTTCAGAATGACACACCTTTTTCCCCCAAACTAATCTCATAGTAATTGAAAGATTGGTTATACCTTATAAATTTGATACAGGATAGTACATGAAAGAGGGCCTCTGAATTCACAGAAAATAAGGGCAAGTAAAAGACTATCTTCATAACAGCTCTATGAATGAAAATAAAGGCCTTAATTTATCATAATAACCCTTTAACCCTGATTTCATCCATGTTTTTAATTTCATTTGAGTTCTTCAATATGTCTTGCATTCCTACACATCTCTCACACTCTCAAGAAAGCCTTCTTTGCAAAGAAAAGTGCATGCCTGAAACGTTCTTTCCCCACACTGGGGATCCACCAAAGTACATTCATTACATTAAATTAAAAGGAAACACTCAAAAATCATGTATTCATGGATGTGTCTGCAGAAATCCAGGGTGGCAGATCAATTTGAACCCAAATGTGCAAAATTTCTGTACATGAAAGATGCTATGTCCAGTGGAGCCAGCAGACTGCTGAAAGCGTGAGACACATTATATGTCAGCTACACATGGAGCTCACATTTGTGTCAATAGGAGTTACTTGCACGGAAGGGTGCACATAACTTGAACCAGGACTTGCCTGCTCCCTCCTCTGCCTCCCATTGCAGAGGGCATGACGGCACGGATGTCAGCACACACAGGAAGGGGAGAGAAGGGCAAAAGGACAGAGAAGATGTTCAGACCACCTGAAATAGGAGGAATTAATAAATACCTATCTATTAGCCAAAGACTCTCTGTGATTTACTGAAATGAATATCACTTGCCTTCCTGAAAAAATAAAAAGCCAGATGAATGTGAAATGCCAGTAAAATAAAAGCTTCTGTGAGCTGTAATGAAAGACATGATAGGATCAAAAACACTGAGTGACACCAAATATTTTTTTAAGGGCCAGCAGTTTATATTTTTGGATTTAGCACTTCACTTCTCTCTGAGCATTTCAGCTAAAAGGGACCCTGCACTGAGCCATAAAGCAAGGACCAAAACACCTGGCTGTACTGGAGGGCACACACCGATACAATGGACACACAGAATGAAAACAGGTTTCCCTGCCCAAAGAGAACTCCAATTGTCTGACAATCTGTTGCATTAATAGCATAAACAAATGTCTACAATAGCACTCTCTCTTCTGCTTTGAATGAAATAAGGAAAAGACCTTTTTGAAGCTTCTAGGGAGAGAGAGAAGGAGGGCAGAGCAGCTTGCCTCTCACTTCTCTGACTGATGTCACTGTTCCTGTGGCCAAAACATGTTTGTTGCTAAGCAACTATGTATATATTACACTCTTCTGCTTCCATTTGGGATTTAACATATGCATTTTCACTTTCATCTCTGATGCATAGTTACATTTGTTTGCAGTGGGTGCCAGAGTGAATGGAAGCTGTCCAGTATGGGATATGCATAAGAACTGAAAAGCGCACATGGTGATTTACCAATGTGCATCATTGTTTCGCAGCACAGTTCAATGGGAAACCCCCTGAGCGCCATTCACCAGTGGTTGGGCCAATTTTTCATTCACGATTGGTGCTGGTTGCTATATAGTGGCTATTGGTTGAAGTGCAGCAGTTCTCAGATGTCACAAAGTAACATAGTGTGCAGATACTCCGATGGGTAATTATTGCAGATGGATTCTTTATACAACAGTAAAAGAGGTCCATTCTTTCATCTGGAGTTTTGCATTTTGTGCATAAATCCACTTTTTTCCTATACCTCTTCCACTTACTTGGCAGGCAATGAAAAAAATCACCTTTTCCTTTCGAATTGCATGCAGATCACCCAAATCAGTGGCATGCATCACTCACATTTTTCTATGAATCCAATCTAAAAAGAAATGAAAAGGTAAGGAAAAAAACAAGGTAGGATGAGAAAGTTCATTTATATTATAAACACTCTGTAACAGAAGAAAAAAAAAAATCACTTTTAAAAACCACATGTCTATTACCCTGTAATGAAATTGTAAGAGAATGTTATTAGTCATGTCTGTACGTTTATTCACATTGTGAGTTCAATAATTAAATTAGAAGATCTGACATGGAGTTTACTAAACAAAAATCCACGCTATAACACAAAAGAAAAAGAACAGGATATTGCTAGCTTCCTTTTGGGTTTAGTATTGTCTCTATTAATAAGCATTAAAGAATAAAACACTGGAGGAATTCTTGCAGTCGAGATGATTTGGGTTTTGTTATGCTTTTCAGTTTAGCTACACTTCCCACGCAAAACTTTCCTCAAATTGCAGCCCTAGAATAAAAATCGCAAAAAAAAAAAAAAAAAAAAAAAAAAAAAAAAGAAAGAAAGAAAAAAACCCTTTAGCTCAGTTTGCTGCTGATTTTTTCCTACTTTCTCCTCCTTGGAAGCCCAGACAGGAGATGGAGCACAGAGAGGAGGCAAGACAACCTTTAAACCAGCCACAGTTTTCACACAACTTTGAGGGAAAACTGAAGGTTTTTTCTTTCCCCTGAAGCTCAAGAAAAATGAGCTTATAAAAAGGAATATTGTATGAAAGCAACTTGCTTGCCCATTCTCGTATGCATTGATTCGGGGCTATCACAGTTGAAAGAAAAACTTCGCTCTGGGTGTGCATTGGTACAATGAGTATAGTAACTCTCTCCCGTGGCCTCCTCTTCCACAGAAGACAGATAATGATAATTCAGTCAATGTTATTTTATGTGCTGGCCCCTTTTGCTCTGTGAATTTTCTGCACCCCAGGTCTGTGCTGAGCCTCCGGCTGGAGCACTGATGGCAAATCCATGCCACAGAGGAGTGCCTGTTACGCTGCTGGAATGGAGAAAACAGGCAGCACTGTATGTAAGACTCAGGCCCAGCAGTTAAGAAAACAAAATTTGCTTTGTAACAGGGGCAATTTAAAAACAAACAACTGCCCTACACCTTTAAACTCTCCCCAGCTAGGAACCAGTTGTTGTTTGAAAGCCCCCTTCACGCAGGACCATATGCATTTAGCACTTATCCACTAGTCTCACTGCCACATACACAGCTCTTCAGGTAACAGAATCTGACACATGGAGGTTCTCCTTGAGATAATGCTTGCACAAGTTAACCTGTTATCCAGAACCACAGAAGTGTCCATGCTTGCCCCTGCCACTTGCGTGCACACACATACTCTCCAAAATTTGAAATTCACTGCACAGCTGAAAGAATGACACCAGCTTCTGCATTTAACTTTTGATCTCTGGGTATTCTGCCATCCTTCAAAAAAGCACTGCTTTCCTAATTCACATTCCTGTTGCATTTGAGTCTACCCAATATTAAAAGAGATTGTGGCTTAGAGGATGGTTTATGATAATATGTACATCTATGTTTCTGCCACAGTCTCAAAGAGGATGATCAGGAGTACATTTATTAAAGTAAACTATATTCTTGATCTCAGAATATTTTATGTTCTTGATTTTTTTCTTTAAAATATAATAAACAAGAAGTAGCTTCAGTCCATGTTGTTATCTTTTAGCCAACTGTGCAGTGTCTTAGAAAACAATTTAAATTAACAACCACAGTGACATGGCCAGGTGACAAGAACAGCATCTTTCAGCAGCAGCTGAAGCAGCTACACTGAGGTGATTCTAGAGATACATCAAAATCTGCCATTCATGCTTAGTAAACATACCCCTCTCTTCTCCAAATTAACATGCCACCTACTAGTAAAATATAACTAATATTTAGAACACTGGTAGAAAGTACTATTCTTTCCATTTCAAAAGTCATCCTGAAATGTCCAGCTGAAGAGATGATTTTTCATTGTTTTCCTCCAGAGTCTACATTTGGAGAATATTACGAAAAGCTGAAGCTAATGCAGATGCACATGTTCCAGGGATTCATGCAAAGTCCTGCCACTGCAAGTCCAATCGAGGCAATGAACCTTCATGAACCTTCCAGGAAGCTTGTGAGTTTTGTTACCAAGTCTGAACAGCTCTAAAATACATACGGAAATGAGATCCCATGGTATTTACACAAATTCCCATGTCAGACTACCTTTGTCTACTGTTCCACAAAAAAAAAAACAAAAAAAAAAGAGAAAACTTGCATGAACCTTTCCCAAATGTAAAAGTAGTTATACCATTAACTGTGCTAAATCTGGCAAAAGGTATATGAAGTATATGTATTGAGACCAGTTTGGGGATTTTGGAAGGATGAGGGAGAGATGGTGCTGTTATTTTATACTGTATTTTTTTAATCTGTTTTATCTGTTGTTACTTTCTTTTTAGTATGTTTATATATAAAAGATACAATCACATAAAATCAGTAATCACATACTACTCTAATACTAGTTGTAATTTAGCAAACATGTGACAGAAAAACATTTTAATCTGCTTCTCGTGTTTAACTTTTAAAAAAATTTCAACAATTCATCCTGCCTTTAGGAAAATATTCATGAAGCAAAACTGGCAATAGAAAAATAATTATTTGCAAAACATTATATGAGGTGAGTTGTTGCCTCCCTACTGGATGCCAGTTTAAATTGAGCTAATTTGTTTTACCAGTAGCTTAAGAAAACCCCAGCACAGCAGCATGACAATTATATCCAGGTGCAAGGACTTAATTCAACAAATTCTAGGTGGATCCTTCCAGTGGGCTCAGTGGGCCCCATCCTCAGCTGTGGCTAAGAACAGATGCCCTTGAAAAAAAAAAACCAACTCTGTAATCATGATTCATTCAATCCTTGAACAGTGAAACTGAAATGCATCCAGAAAAAAAAAATAATAATATATATAAAAATGATATTTCTAAGTCCAGATTATCAGTTGAAGCACGATTGAGAAATAAGAACATTTGAGGTAGGATGTAAATCTGAAAAAATACTTGCATATTGTAACAATAGCATAAAAAAAAAGTACACATGTAAAAGCAATAGCTCATCTGCAAAATACAAAAGCACAGTTCACCAGTTTGCTAGGATTTAGAAGTGACACCTGAAAAATCAAAATTGTAAATCTAGCATTTTTAATTCAGGGAACATTTTAATAAAAGGATCAAACTGCAGGCCTTGCTGGTTTAATTGATCTATGTCTCAAAGTAATAAAAGTTAAAACACTTTCAAAAGCAAGAATTCAAGGAAGTCAAGATAAACAAACACCACATCAGTATAGACTGCAATGCAAAAAAAAAAATTTAGATTTGTAGGGGGATTGTTCCTTTAGAGCCAATAATTGCACAAGCATAGTCACTGTCATGTTTCATTTTTTGACACCCTGCAGTAACTTACGAATGGTCTAGTTCTGACTCGGGCAAAATTTACACTGATTTGAAACGGAGAGATCCTTTTATAACACTTTGTTTACACATCATTTACTGCGATGGGTTAAGACTGGGAAACAATTTATATCTAAACCAAAAAAGTCACATGCTTATTCGATAATTGCTTAAATACTCCCAGATATGTACGTGTTTTACTGATTTGTGTATGATGTGCAGTTATAGTCAGTTGTTAGACCAGTAGGACAAATTAAAGTTCATAAATACATTTGTACCTACAGACATTGTATATATGTATGCACACCTAAGTGGACTGGGTTTTATGGCATTTTTCAGGACCTTAGCCTTATCTTGTTACTATTTTATTATTATCATCATAACTCATGTATTCCAATTTTTGAATAATGTTGCAAAAGATACTTTCCCTCCTACAATTTTACATTCAGGAGTTTACTAAATACCTCCCAAAAATGCAGCATTTTGTGTTATGAATTTCAACTTTAACTAACACTAATTAGAGGTGTACCAGATGACTCTGATTAAACTAGTGGGTAGTACTTATTCAGATTTAATATGAGCAATCTGGACATTTTGAAAAACAGCCAAGCTGGGCTCAAATAAAAACCTGCCAAAAATCCAAACTCTGAATTCAGCCAGGCATGTAAGACTGGTTCCCATGAACATTAAAAATAAAATTAAAATCAGTTGGAAGTCTTGGTTTCCTTCAAACGAGAGAACATCCTCCTCATACCCTCAAGAAATAGTTCTGCCTTATACATGCTGCCCTTTCAAAGCCATCTCCCAGCACCCAGAACAAAACAGGGAAGATGAACCGAAGAGTGGTTATTGTTTTTGTCAAGAATATCAGCTCCAACATCTCTGGATACCGGTTCTTGGTGAGGCTAGAGTAAAATAGGAAGAGGGCAGCTGCCAGTTGAAACACATTTTCCAAGACTATCATCCAGAAATCAAGAGACATGTTTCTCACTAGCCTTTAATTTAAAACACACTTTACAGAGACAGATCCTATTCATCTGAACCTTTGAACATCTGATGTAAGGTGAGATTTAGGAATCAAATATAGACGACTGAGTTTTCTGCCGGTGTAAGATGACATAACCACTTCAGATAATGGACTTGCGGCTGCTTATACCCACATTTGGATTTTATAGATTCCCCCCCATCTCCATATTGTTCACTTGCAGTGCATGTTTTCTATTTATGCTGGTGTTAACTTGGAAAGGAAAATCATAACCTAACCCACTGTGAGATAGTGTATTTTAACAAGGGCCCAAGTAGAGCTAAATCCATCAGTTTGGGTAAATTTAAGCAACATGAAGATCTCAGGTCAAAATTCATTTGATAGTTTTTACATATACCTCCAGAATTCATAGTTTCAAAGATGGGAACGCTGAAGATTTAAGAAAAGAGCTACTTTTACAGTGTCTATTGCTGTACAGTGCAAAGAAGTACAGGACTCCTTCAGGTGAGCTTATTTTCAAAAGCTGTATTCCCTTAAACCAATATGTCTAGAGAGAAGGAAGGACAGTAGAGAAGTTAACCCAAACTACCATGCATATATTAAAGTTTGCTACAGTGAAAATGTACTTTGTAAGGTCAAAGATCAAATATTTAAGACATTTAAGATGTCTATCTCCTATTGGGGTACAACCAAATTATTGTGTTTCAACAAGACTTTTCCTACAGTGTGTGAAAAAAGAAATCATGCTCTTGATCAGTTTACATTTTTAAAAATTATTACTGCACTTATTTTAAAAATAAATTGCTCTCCTAAACAAAAGAAAAAGTCTTGCTTTATTATACAGAAAATAAAAAAAACCCTCAACTTTCCATGTAAGCTTTATGCTTACTTTGAATGGAAAGAGCATATTAATCTATTGGAGACTCACCATCACTAAACATTTTTAGCTATGTCTGCAAGTATCTACAAAATTGTATAGATATGGACAGGTTTTAGTCTTCTGCAGTCTTTTGTTTTACAAAGTGAAATTGCCCCAAAAGAAGAGTTTTGAGAATCTCAAATCCAGACATGTTTATGTGGCTTGAATCCTGGTTTGAAAATTCAGCTGTAAAATAAGAACATTTAACAACAAAATAATAATTCTAAAGTAGGTTTCATCAAAAATAAACATAGCTTGTGTAGGTTAGGTTTTTCTACTCAGTGTATCAGCATACTGAAGAAATGTTTTGGAAATAAAAAATGAAAAATTACTAACATTAACATATGATTAGAAAAGAACTTACCATATGTTTTTCTGATCAACTGCTAGAATAATTTTAGCATTGTTTACCAGTACCATTTCAGTGCAGTTTATTTTAGCTTCCAACACTTCCAAATATCTATTTTGGCCTATATTTCATAATGGATTATTATATCTATAATCGCTATTGGTCATTAATTTATTTTAGAGTACATACTTATGTGGGCAGCAATTACTGCACAGCCTTCAAAAAGATATTAACAAAATGAAAAAGATAAAAAGCATGTTACTTACTGTAAATGTTCTACTGGTTTCTCTGGAAAAAGCATGCCTGGAGATTAAGTTCATATGTAATTTTTTCCTAGACGATGTCATGTAACATAAAACTATAAGAAAAGTTTAAGCTACAGGGCCAGGAAAGAGGACTTTTGGCACTTCCAAGTTGCATTTACAAAACTTACAATAATGTTCATGAATCAAAATGAAAACAAATATATTTGAGTCAAAAATCCAATACTTTAAGGCAAAACCCCTTTTCTATCAGTGCTGTAAAAGCAGGAATTACCAGACACTTGGGTGGTAGGGTTTAATTTTGTATTTACACATTTGAGTCCTATGTGCTTATGCATGCTCCACTGACATTGAATCCATCCACTATCATTTTATCTCTAACAAGTGATAGAGGGTTGAATGGTTAACCAACATTATGGGCCTTGATCACGTTCTCTATAGCTAGAGGTCTTTGTAGGGTCCAGAAATAGATGGCTTTGACCAGTGAAAATCCTGTTTGCCCAAATGCAGTAAAAGCAGTTTCCAGACCCAATTTTCCAATGAGAACTAAGTCTGGATGCAAAGCGTCATTTGTGTCTCCTATGTGAAGCTTTGCTATCACGTAGCTTGAGGTTCAGAGATGGCTGTTTTCAAAAGGTTCAGAGCAGGTTTTGAATAAAAATCTGGGGTCATTACACTTCTTGATTCATTTATTCTTAAATGCAAGACCTTTTAGACAAATATTACAAAATATATTTTATTTAGGGAATCTATTTTTCTTGTTTTCCCTTGAGAGACCATGATGGTTATGTTTCAGTTTCTCCTGAAGCATTGTCTGAAATAGCAAGCCAGGGAAACACTTGGATTTATACCTGAACCTTTCCAACATAAAACACAAATCCACAAACCATAATCTAAACAAACTTTTTCCTGCAAGAGCAATGCCACCTATATCCTGTGCATGGTCTTAGTTTACAACCTGGTGCACAGACTTGCATATCCATGACCCATAAGGCAAAAAACCCCATAAAATCTTCCTACTGAAAGTGCATGGATGTGCATGGTGAGAGTGTGCTGAAAGAAAACAGAGATTCAGCTCAAAATCTGTTCATCGTCTTGACGATAAAATTCCTTAGGCTTCTCCAGGAAGATTTGGTTCTTTTTAATTGTCTGGGGAGGCAGGATAGGCGATGATGTACTCCTGTCCATGTGTAAAACAGCAGCATAGACAGGAAGGTAAAGAGTGACTTTGTATCTACAGTAATGTCCAACCAGAAACTACAGAGTCATTCTAGATTTGCATCCATGGGACTACATGGAAAGTGGATGTGAATGCTTGTGGAAGAAAAGCAAACAGAAAACCTCATGACTGCTGACATGGATGTGCAGGATTTGTCCAAGCCAACATTTGCCAGTGTGGTTTTTGAAGTGTTTACCCAACTCTGTATGAGACAGAGTGAATGAAATAAACTGAAAAAATAGTTTCCCATACGGCAAAAATAAACAGTTCATGGATATCCGACTAGAAAATGTACCATGACACAGCACAGAGTATTTTGTAGGCCATTGTGACTCCCTTAATGCCCTTAACAAATCCATAAATTGGCTATTTAACTGTAACTGAGATAGATCAAAAATTTAACTTCATACTAAGAGTCCAACTTCCCTTCAAAACTGAGCAGATTAAGCACCATTCGCTGGTGTCCTTTCTGACAGCTCCACACTTGAGTGGATCACATTGACTAAACATCACAAGCTAGACAAATTCTTAGCTTTTGAAATTACTTCAGCTCAGTTTTTAAGCTCTTTGACATAGCAGTCAAAACTCTGCTAACATGATTTATGGTTAAATTAAACATGAAAACATCGTCATTAAAATAACTGTGGTAAGGTTAAGACCTAATGCCACATACGTTTTCTAAAGGCAGACAAAGATATAAACACTTTGGTCTGCGGTGCCCAGTCAGTATAGAAATATAACCAAGTACACTGTGCTTATGCAGCATGTATGAGTTGCAGGCTTTCAATATTTTATAAAATATTCCCTTTCCTCAGCTTGACTCCCCTTTTACTACATTCACAATTATTCATGCACTTTATCTGTTGATGTTTTATTTTAAATATAAAGCTCTAGTAAGATCTCTGCAAGAGAGATCAGCATAAAGTGTTTTGATTTTTAGAGTACAATATAGCCAATAAAATCAATCTATTTAGTGAGAGTGCTGGGGAGGGAGGGGGAAGAAAATACCTTTGTTCTTTTCTAGAAAAATAGAACATTTCCCTAACATCTCTTCTTCCAAAGTTTTACCAAAATATGAATGGAGGACATTATGTTCTTCTATATTTGTGCCTCACCAGCCACCTGGTATATGACTAAGACATCTGGTAGTACAAACCTGATTATTCAGATACAGTTTTAATCATTTGAAATCCTTTTAAAAATACTTACTTGGCCTTACAGATACTTCAATCTCCTCTCAGGGAGAAAAATTCCTCAAACAAAAAGCAAGAGCCTTGAATACACATTTACTGTCCCAAATTATCTTGTCACTCATATCTCAAAAATACCTTGGCTTATGTCCTGTGCATCTGGTGAAAATATGGGGGTTTTTCTCCAGTTATACTTTTCAAAAGGTCCAGTTCTTTGTATATAATTATTAGGGAGGAATGACCAGATTTAGAAATAAATTGCTTCTTCCTTATACTTCAAATCTCTGCTCCTTTTTAATAGGTAAATTGCAACATCTTGGAATGCTCATGGATATTATCAGCTGGAAAAATCTGTCATAATAATAAAATACTAATTTCTTGTATGCATTTTTCATCAAAGCACTTTACAGGTGGTGTCATCATTCCTACTTCCTCTAATAAAGGAACCAAGATAAAGTAAAGGCAACATGCTTACAGGTCTACAACAATGTAGATTAGCTGAGAATCTCAGGTACCCTTTAACTTTTCTAACTGAAAGTATAAATGAGAATCATAAAATGAGAATGATGCTAAGACAAGCTCCGTATATACAGGATTTGAGCCAAGTATCACAAACAAAATGATTGAAGTCAGGGAAGATTCTCCTAGAGAAAACAGACAGGAAGAGAGAGCATCTTCCATGGGGCTCTTAATGAGTGATGAAGATGAGGACCAGTTCTGTTCTACCCTCAGTATGAGGAAGACAAATGACAGCTTGCTACAGCTCCCTCAAAAACAGTCAGATGTTTTCTGCCCTCTCTAGTACCACCCAGCTCATTGGATGGACTTTCTAGAAATCTATGTCTTTTCTTGCAGTTGATGTTCAGCAGGTTTCTTCAGATTTCCACACCTGAACCTAAGCATCAAACCTTTCAGCATTAATATCATCAGAGAAATGTTTAAGGATCCAGCACAATGAGGCACTATTTTAGTGTGTTGCATTTTTATACTCGTATGTACTTTGGAAGGCTTGGAAAATACCTGAAAAATTACCCTGAATCTGCTGCCTTCCTGATCAAACCAAGATATATTACATCATCTTTCCGCACTTCTTAGCATACAGATTCCTTCAAGTTCCTTCAATGGCTTCCCCTTCACCTTTTGTATCATATTCTAGTATTTCATCTTTGCTTCAAGGCACAGCACTCTACCAGTCCTTCCCATGTGTCAGCCCTCCTGTCCTCATAGTAAACCTCCTGCTGGCTGTGCTCTTCTCACACTGCTCTTCCTGATGCTTCTTCATAACCTTCTCTCATAATTTTTCTTAAATGCTGCTACTTTTACATGGGAAATCTGTTCCAACTCTTGAGCACCAACTACTCTTTTCCACTGAATTATTTCTGTAAAAAATTATCTTCAAAGCTTAGGGGAAAAAAAAAAAAAAAGATTAAATGTATACTGCAGAAAGATAGCTTGGGGTTTTTTGTCTGTGAAAACTGGGCTTGATATACAGTTTAAAACAATTAGGGAACCACTGAACTCATAAAAAAATGCTGAAAATGAAAGGCAAAGAATGAATGTCAAGATAATACTTCAGGAAAAAGTAACCAGTAATCGAGAGTACTGCATTACTAATATGCACGTTAAGGTAAAGTAATGCAATTAAGATAAAGTAATGTATGTTGGGAAAAACTGTGCTTGCTCCATGTATAAAATGGTTGGCTCTGAGCTAGTCGTCATCACTCAGACATGAAGTCTTGGGGTTATGATAGTGCCATGAAAATATCAGGCACGTATTTGATAACAGTTAGAAAGGTCATTCAAATTTTGCAAGCAATTAAGAATGGAACATAAAAAATAGAAGATTTTCACTATACAAACTCATGTTTCTCCTATGCTTTGTAAACTGTGTATACTTATAAACCTTCCACCTAGACAAATGTCTTAGAACTGTAAAATACTCAAAGAAGGGCAATGAAGCTGAATGTTTTTTATACAAGAAATGACTCAATGAGCTAAGACCTTTTATTCTTGAAAAGAGACAGCTTAGGGGGAAAATATTGGAGGTCCACAACACCATGAGCAACCATGAGATGCAGACAGATGGATAGCTCATTGCTTCTTTCAATACAAGAAGCAGGGGCTATAGGAACCTAGTTGATCCAAAACAAACAGTTCTTCATATGTAGTAGAATTACGTAAATTTTTGCCAAAAGATGTGACAGAAGCAAAACATTACTGGGTTTCAAGGTCAGGCTTAATAAGTACTTGGAAAGGAGATCTGGAGAGGGTTAGTAAATCAACAAGCCACAGTGGTCTTGAAGTTCCTGTGCCAAAATAGTTAGAAGCCTGAAGAATACTCAGTGGACAGATTTTATATGTTTGCCTTGTGTGTATTGTATAATTTTTCCTTTTGGCCACTGTTAGAAAAAAGAATAATGTCAGACAGGCCCTCTGCCTGAACTACTGCAGTTACTCATGAAATGATTTCTGAACATTATAACAAAAATACTCAGGACACACTTCATGTTTCTGAACAATGTCATCATTTGAAAAAAAAAAATAGAATCCCAAGAGAAAAGAGTGTGATGCTTCACTGGGCTATGCTATGATCCAAGGATGACTAAGATTTTAATAGCAGTAGACAAACTCAGAATATGTTGGTTTAGAGATAATCTCACATGTACAAGACTGCTTATCTAAATCATTCCTGTGTGTTAGATCCAATTTGGGTTTTACACAGTTTAAGGCTGACTGGCACTCTCTCAATTTTATAATGGATTATGCCTGGATCATTCAAAAAAAACACACTGAATCTAGGTGAACAATTCCTTGGCTCCGAGGGAATGTTGAAGGGAAGCTCTGAGTCTCCACTTATTCTATGTCCTCAAACATACCCAGAAAACTGCAGCATAATAAAGTCCGGCTAGTGACCTTTTGGGAAATCTTGGCCAATAAACAAACATAGGTTGCCATTGAGAGGCACATCACTTCTCAACGTTATGGTCACCACTCCAGCGAACAAGTACCATCTCCTTTCTTATCACATACATCAGCAGGGCACCCTGTCAGGGATTAATAAAGAGTAATCCAGCAATAAGTTATAGCCAGAGAATCTCAACATATTTCATGGGATGAGACTGGCTAGGATACGGCACTTGAAACATCTCTTGTGTCTATGATTAACACTTCACCGAGCATTCTGAATACATAGGGTAATTCATAGGCAATAGCTGTCCTTAATGAGGGCAAAAGATAAAGTGAGCTTTTCAACTCTTAGGGGAAAAAAAATGGTCTGAGAAGCTTTCAGCCATGACAATGTCCTAAGCAAACACATTGTCTCTGCAGAAGCAGGACTTCCTGCAAAAAATCTTTGTGAAATGTTTCAAAATACCAATAATAGTCAATTTTTATATTTCTTCTTGACAAACTACCAATACTTGGAAAAGTTGGAGTGTGCACGTTGCTGTGAGAAGATGAACTCCAATAAGTTCAGGGAGTGTGCCTGTAATGCTCAAGGAGGTACTAACTGTAAGCTGCTCAAATATGACACATTGCAGCAACCTCCAAATGTCTTAAGAGCACACAGATGAAGCTTATGGCCCTTTTCTAGATTTGGGCAAAGCGTATCAGAGGCCCTTATTACCTATACAAGGAGTGTATAGCTGCTAGAATGAAGTGCTACACAAGTGCGACACTGTTTTAATTATGAGCAACCACTCCTCAGACACAGCGTGCTATTAAGATGGACATTGCTGAATGAAGTCTGTGATATCCTCTTTCTGGAGCACAATAAAGAACTGATTCACAATTGAACTATAGCAGAATTACTGTCAGAGGAGACACAAGTAGATGTAAATAATGGCAGAAATACACAGACCATTTCTAAAGCACAGACGAAACAGAATATGTAATAACTAAACATACTGTGATATTCAAGACAAGGTGCTGCCTGGTGTTAGTACCTTACATTTATGTAGAGCTTCTTACCCTGTCCAAACCCTGTTTCCTCGGGTAAATTATCTTGCTTAAGCCTGGAAAACCTTGAGGCAGATGGAAACAATCCACCAAAGGTAAGGGAGAAAAAAACCCAAACATGTTGAGACTCAAATCGATGCAGTCAAAGTCAGTTCTTAGAGAAGGTACTAAACCACCATTGCTCTCCCTGTAGAGCAAGTTGCAGATTTCTGACTGATTTCTCTGGTTCAGAGATAGAGAAAGGAAACTCACCTGGAGGGTAAGCCAGGCACTGATAAACCCTGTTGTTAAAAGCATTCAAATGTCTGGAGAAAGTAAACAATCTTTTTATTACATTCAACTGAAAAGCAAGTTAAAAGCAAGTACATTGCAGAATCTGAAAGCCAAGACTTCTTAACATTGTAAGCTCACCCTTCTTTATATAGAGACAAGATTTCCTCCGGCATCCCACACACTCTTATTCCCCACTCCTACTCACACCCATCCACTCATCTTCATTTGCTGCACTTGGCTGAGACACATCTTCCATCCACTGATGTCCCTTCAATCCAGGCTTTCTTGCTGTCCTGACTTTAGATCGAGGCAAGAGCATAACCAGGCTCCATTAAAGTTAGGAAAACAAATTATAAGTAGAAAAAGTACTCTGTTTTCTGAAAGAAATGTAAAAATCATTCCTTTCCTCCCTTCAGAGAAAAACAAGAACATGAAGCATTTACTCAGCTAGTCATTTCTACTTAGATCTTCTCACAGCTACAATACCCACCTCAAATTACCTCCTCCTCCCTCCATCAAAACAGGATTTAAAGTAGCCTTGTGGTACCCCTCCCTTTATAGACTGGTGGGTGAATCAATTAAATCCCCACAGCTGGCTACCCTGAAAATCCCTTCACTCAGTTCAGACAGCTGTGGCCCTTCCTTTAGCAAAAGGGAGATGATTAACTCCTTCCCAACCATCTCCTGGACATTGCTTTTATAACCCATTTCATACACCATAATCACCAATCAAGCACTCAAAGCCCTTAAAGCCTGAATAAAATAAAAGCTGAAAAAATACCCAACCCACTATGTTATATCTGATTTTTTTTTGCTTTTACTGCAGAGGCTTAATCTATTAATTTCCATTAAGAAACTAAATTTGATAAATAGATAACATTATAAAAAGAAAATGTAATTAGTGTGTAGCCTTGGTAGATGTAAACTTACTGGTACCCAGGAGTAATAGCAGTTTATGTGAAAACTAGAATGTTACCATAATTATGAAAATGAGTGTATAATTTATGCACAGAAGATGGAAAATATGCAAGGCGTGTGGAGGATATGATTATATTGCATTTTCTTGTTTCTATTGATAGATGATAAATTTTTAGAATCTGTCGAAACCATGCGTTAGTCTGCATGATTTTTGGACGGCCTTGATTTCTGATAAAGTTTTTTTTTTCTTTTGTTTTTAATTAAACTCCATTTTACAACAGCATCCCTTCTCCTGCTTTATTATGCCAAAGAAGCATATGGAAATATAAACTCTGAGATGTTACTGATTTATTTTGATGTTGGAGCATTTTACTCTTGTGTAAACATTTCTTGTGACATGAATATGGATAGTTTCAAATCTTAGAAGAGTTCATTACTAAAGGTAGCATATGTTTTTGACTCCTGAACCATGAGGGAAATGAGAACACCCAGCTTGCCAAACAGTAAATTGTAAACAGTTGGTACACCCCTAAGCAAAAGACTGAAATAATTACTGTATCTGTGCTTTAGAGTAGCCAGCTCATTTTTATGTCTCATTTTTTGTTTGTTTTTTTCATTTTGCTGATTTAATGTTTTTCTATGAGGTTTGTAGATGCAGTCTAAATATATACTTTGGGCCTGCAGCATCATGATTCTAAGTGTGCAGATGTCAATGTGGATTCATGGATTTCCCAGATACCCTACGACCATGTATAAAAGCCTGTGCTGAAAGAGGCAGTCAGCTGTTTCACTTCCAGACCGACTCATAAAATATGTATTTTTTTTTTTTAACCTGGACTTCATCTTGCAAGGTACCAGATTTCTCCAGACCATCAAGGAGTTCTGAATAATTTCACTGCTTTTGCACTCGTGAGAAACTGAGGCTAGTAACTATTCTGGAATACTTACACAGAACATGGACATTGCTGAATGACATGAATGGTTATTTTGTGCTTAACCTGTAAATTCTTACTGAGATTTTCTGAGGAACCTGGCATCCTTCTATGCCTGCCTCTCATGGAGCTTACCAACCAAATGGCTCAGCTCATGCTAGAAGTGTTCCCTGCTGTTGTTGGCAGCAAAGTCCAAGACTGTGCTTATGTGTCAGTGGACAACTCCCCACATGCAAACATTGCCTTGGAGAGTGTCCCTTTCCCTTATGAGACAGCAAAAACCTGGCAGCTAGAAGGTCACACAGGTAGTTCTTCAGAGAGAAGCTGCACCCTCATCACAAGATTGCTTATGTGTTGCATCCAGCACTCCAGATAAATCTGTCCTGGACGTCAGTATTTAAAGAAGATCTTAGGTGCTTATCTATCTTTGAGAATCTGGGTCAAGTGATTTGCCTAGGTCCATGCAGCAGGTTGACAGCACAGCCAGGATTAGGAATCCTGGGTCCTGAGTCAGAAGTTATTACTCTTTCCAGTGCATGTCATTAGCACACAAACCAAATATATCACACTCACAGCAAACGCTGGCTACAGACAGGACTTGAATTTAGGGAGCCACTGCACTGTACATAATATCATAGGTGTGTATGAGTGTATACAGTTAAAAAAAAACCACAAAAAACACTCTCATCCGAAAGCAACATATTTCCTTACTCATGCCCTTCTCCTGGGGAACAGGAGAGAAAGAACAGCATGTGATAGATGTGATTGACATTGTTTAAAGTATTCATGGATTGCCTTGTCAGACACTATGGTAAAGAGCATAATATCACAATAGGGACAGAGGCCACATAGCCTTGCCTGGTCTCCATCTCCTCATCAGCACCATCACTTCACTCAGCTCTTGAGAACCCACAATGTAAGGCAGTTTCACATCACAGGCATCCACGAAGGTACTCCTCTTGGCATGCAGGTGCCTGGATTTACCCAACTTCGTGTTGCACCCCAAATATTGAGAGAAGTACTTAGCAGGAAGAAGCAAGGCTTTATACACCCTGAACATAGGCATACTCAGATCAAATTTTCTTAAAAGTAGACGATGGTACAATACCTGGGCCTGGTACTCTTAAAGAAAGGCAAGTGGGCTCTAACATTCAGATTTGTAGCAATATACTAAACCAGGCACGTATCATAAACATTTCACACAGCTCTAGAAAGAATTCCTTTTGTCCCTACAAGAGTTACATATTAGTCAAATTCGCCTCTTGTGTAACGTTATTGTCTTCCAGTGTAGTTACATGAAGGATGAATTAATCCTGTTACCAAATGATTTTTTACAAACAAATAATTGAGGCTCACTGAATGAGAAATAAATAGACTCTGCTATTTAAAAGCCAAAGCGAGATAAAAACTGCTTCCCATATTAACTCATTTAAATTTCTAGAAAAAAAAAAAAAAGGTGTCAAAGGTCAGGAAATATAACACACCCCTGAAATGCAACGTTGCATGCTCTTTCAGTGAAAGGAGGAACTCAAGTACTAGTGAAGGACAAGGCATTGATCAAGTAGCAACAAGTTCATTCTTATGACATATAAAGAGTAGATCATAGCTGCTTTGTTCCACATTTGTTCCATGCAGTTACCAGCCAGAATTTACTCTAGGCTTCCATTCAAGTGTTATTGTACGGACTTATTCAAAGAATACAGAGATAACTTCCCCACTGCTTGCCCTCTCTCGCCCCCACATTTAGTGGACTCCAGTAAATCTGATCTACCTAGAGGTTTTAGGTAAAATAAAATGCTAACAAGGAGCCTTCACCCTGCTTTATTGCTTCTGCTCTAGCTGCTCTTCTTGGAAATTTTAGTATTACCTCAGTACATTTCAAGATCCTGCAGCAGAAAGTCATTTTATTTGGTTTATCTTACTTGCTAAATATGCGGTACAGAATACATCACTAGTATACCACAAACATCTATCATGTCAGTATACCCAAGGCAGCTGGCAGGGTCCTGTGCAAGCACTGGCAGCTGGGCCATCACTGCCCTTCTCTAAGCACTCCAGCAGGACAGGGGGAGAAAATAACCTCACTGGAGAATTGCAGAAGAACTTGTCATTGTTCCCTACTTGTTCCTCATCATTTCCTCCTCTTGACAGGAGGAACAAAACTTCTGCCTGTCTCAGCTACACCCTTCCCCAGCTTGACCCTTATGGGTTCAGCCAACGCTGACCAACCTGTAGGGCACGTCCCCCACAAAGCTTCTCTATGGGAGGATTTTCTTTCTCTTTGGAATATGCATTGTGGAAAAAGATGCTAAAAGCTGGCATAACACAAGGCTATATTTGGCTCACTGCTTGCACTAAGCTTTTCCTCCAGTTACAACAAAAGCTATCTATACAACTCCCTTGTTTCTGTCTTGAAGGAAGTTTTCATCTTCATTAAAATTCATTGTTCCCTATTGTCTCTCCAGGGCTTCAATCTTTGTTATCACTATATGTACTATAAATATTCCAGGTCTGCTTGTCCTCCCCTCTGTCCTCTGTTGGCTTGGTCACAGCCACTTTCTACTACTTGTATTTTGCTGCAAAATAATTTACCAGTCAACTTTAAAGAACACTTTAACATTTGAATCTCACCAGGTAAGATCAACAGGTCTGTGGCAATATCCAACTTTCATTGTTCTCTATTCAACTGCTCCACAGTCCCTTCAAACCTCTTCTCTCAGAAGTATCTTGCATCCAGACCCTCATGCTTCATCACCTAACTTTCTGTTTTCCATTGTTACTGGTAAGAAAGTTGGGAAAGAGAAAAAGCACCTGGACAGCTGTACCCAGATTTTCCAAATCCTTGGTTGATTGACTATAAACTAAGCCACTATTCTTTTCTTTGTGAATTCCTACACCCCATGGATGTTCTTCCTCTTTTTTGTACCGCTGCTTTATTTCAGTCTCCCAGAAACATTTTTGGTCTTAAATCTCACCTCAAAACTTTCCAATTCCCTTTCCCTTTTTTTTGCTGTTACACAACTCATTTCCTTTCCATTTTTCTCCCCTCCATATTCCCTTCTTCTTTGGCCCCTAGACTCAATTTAGGTTTCAAGAATAATTCTGCTGCTATTTCTTCTTTATTTCTGATTTTCTTGTGTTCATGGTACTCTATCGTCAGAGATTGTTTTTCATTTTTGTCTCCTTGAGTCACTGTGGCAATCTGCGTAAAACATTCCTTCTTTTCTTTATCTCTCTCTGCAAAGCATTTTTCACTACTTTTTATGGAGGATGCTTTTATATAAATAAATTAGATTCTGATTGTATGGGAAATGAAAAGACTGTACCAAGCAAGCTCTGAGGACACTGAAAGCATTATAACTAGAAATATTTCTTCTTTAGCCATCCTTATTTTAAAAAACCAAACAAACAACAAATAAACAACAACAAAACCACAGAGGTGAATTTTGGTACACAAAATATAATTTGTCTCTCCTCATAATAGTTAGTGTAAATTCAATTTTGTACTAGGTAGCCCATTTGGGGAAATCGCTCAAAGCAAGTCCTTAAATAAAGTCCCAGAGAGAGAGAGACTTATCTGTAGTTAAATCCATGTCTGCACTTTCAGAGAATACAGTAGTTTTCCTCAGCTTCTTTGTAACTTCAATGTCATGCCTCATTATATCCTGTCTTTAATATAGGTATATTACAAGTAATTTCAGGTATAGGTGCTCTTTTGCTTCAGTGTCACTAACAGGAAAAGAAAATAGTATTTAAATTTGTAACAACTGCATATGCCTCACCCTAAACCAAATGCACTGTAGATGTGCAAGCCTTCACTATTAAATATTTTCAGCTGCTTATGTGATGTACACATGTGACAAGTTAGCAAAGTGTTAGCTTGCAATGCTTCCAGCCAGTCATATATCTTTCTTCTCCATGTGTTTTTGTCTTCTATCTTATGCATATCAATATAATCTTTACTACCTACCTCCACTTTTTATAATGCACCTAATATAAATCTACCTGAATATTTGCATAATAGGCAAAAAGATGTGTCTTAATATGGAGAGTTAGGCAATTAAATGGAGAAACCTGTTCTATGAAATTTCAGCAGTCTCCAGTGTAAAAAGATATATGGGCTCTATCTGCTTTTAGAAGAAATGGAGAATTTTATTTTCTCCTCATGTATTCTGCTATTTCAGAAATAGGACAGTCTCTTCAGCTCTCACACACACAAATTGCTCACATTAGTGTCTTCTGGAACCAAAAAGATACTCACCTTGGCCACAACACCTCAGATAAGAAAGAGTTATGGGCTGCTTGGAGGACAGGGCTTCTCCACCATTTGGACAAACCTTGCCTCATGCTCCTCTATGTGACACAAAGGTCAGGTCTGCTGCTGAGCAGCATCACTTGGAGCAACAATTGCGCCTGCTCTCCACCCCTTAACTCACTGTGCACCAATATAAACCCCAGAGAACACAGAGTTTGTTCAGGGCGAGACTGGTAGCCTTGACTCCAGAAGCACAAATGTCTGCAAAAGTCAGTTGGGTTACTCTCCCTGTCATACACACAGCAAAGACCCACTCTTGCTGCTCTACAGTGCCTACAGCAGCACTGGGTTCTCACAGTGGCTAAAGAATATGAGCAAGGAAGAATAAGAACAGAAACTCTCTTTTTGTCAATACAATACTGAAGTTGATTAAGGCAGATAAATTTCTGACACACAACACTTCTACAATTTTTACAGAAGAACCAAAACCCCAATTTTTTTCCTGATGCTCTTGTTCAGCCTAATAAAGTGATAATCTTTCTTTCTACAGGCCTGATCTCAATAATTTATAGCACTTCAACACAGAAAAGGTTTCATTCACCACCATCCCCCACATGCAAAGATGCCTTAGAAATTATCACAGTCATTTGGTGTCTGTGCAAGCAGCACATGACTGCAGACTTTCACTTGGGGCCAATCTGCTCACACAGAGCTGATGACATGGATGCACTGGCCTGTCCTATTGCTTCATGCCTATTAGCACTCACAGAACCTATTGTGTTTCCTGTCACATCTCAGCTATTATCAAATGCTGCTCTTCATATATGAACCACAGTGAATTTGAACCAACTTCAGCAAAACATAGAGAGATATTTTGGATTCCCATATGCAATGGGATACGATTTGACCTGCATGGCCTAGAGCTCTTATGCCCTAATCATGAAAGTCCCTTGCAAAGTCAATGGGTAAAGTTGCAGATAGACTTGTTAAGATTTTGCCCTTGTTAATATACCACTAGACAAATCTGACACTGTCTTCAACTAACTGAAGTACAAGGTGTCCTTTAGATTGCCACTTGTATTACTTCATATATGACTATACTCAAAAAAAAATACATCTCCCTGTGACAAGACTCCCAGTTGGACAGAGCTTTGAGGTCACTTTTTCTAGACTTGGTGCTTATACAAAGCTCTCCAAATAAGACAAGTTTTTAAATGTGAAAGAAATATTTTATTACAATATAAATCAGAATGTTTAACTTTTCAAACAGAGAAACATGCAAATAAACCAAACACTACCATAGATGCCTACAGCATTAAGACTATTACATTCAAATTTAGGCTGCTAAATAAAATTTCTTGATTATTCACAGGCAGTGCCCAACTGGAAGCTCTGACTTTAGCAGAGAATTATATGTACTGGGGACATAGCCATGCATGGTTAGGAAACTTAACACCAGTTTGGGACTAAATTTTAATATCAGACATTTGAAAAATGTAGTCAACATGTGAATGTAGCTGTACATGTAAGGTTTTGCTCTGGTACATCCAGACACACATCTTCAACAGTTCCACAAAAATGTAAATTCATTTGGATTTCCCCAGTGACTTGCCATGTTTCTTTTGTTAATAACTAACAGTTTCAAGAATTACCCATGTATTTTTTGTCAGTCTTCAGCTTTCTAGGTGTGCCAAATCTTGAATGACAGAAATACCACGATCTCATAATTTACACATTGTTGAGTCACTATTATTATGCACATGTGAAGCTGCTTAAAAAATTATATTTAAGTGGTAAATCAAAGCAGATCTACCTTGTGCCTTTCTCCAGATGTAGAGATCTGAAGGGACATAGCAGCATCGGTATAGCTGTATGGCAAAACAACAATGTTGCTGGGCATAGAAAGTCGCAATTGTTCCTCTTAAGAACAGCTCTGCCAGATTATTCTGCTTTCGTCCAAGCACATTGGTGCTGTAACCATTCAGAATGGACTTTGTGGCCTTTCTCTTAGGAACTGCTTGTTCTTATAACAGTGCTTAAATTTACAGACTCAGTAAAACTATAAAAGCAGCACAGATAATGTTGAGATAACATTTACCTTTTTTCTTAATTCAGTTGACCTTTTCTTGTTGACTTCAAAGTAAAAAAGATGTAGTCATAAATGTGAAATGAATATGCATTTCAGGACTCATATAAACATACCACTCCGTATTTAGAAGTTACAAGGATGCTTTCTTTTTACCCATTATGGCTCTTAACTAAACATCTTCATTAATTTCCAAAAGGACCTTAGTTCTGTGACATAAATTGATAGTTAATGTACAATGCCAAAGAACAATGCCATTGTCCAGGGATGAAAAGATGATGCAAACTTTACTACTGCTTACACAATAAGAAAAAATGTTTCTACAGAGGTACCTAAATTCATATAATGATCCAGATGCATGCCATATTCTGGCAACATTTATGGTAAATTTAGGCAAATGTTTTCAAAAGTGACTAGTGTTTATTAGTGGTTTTGTACCAAGTGAGAGTGCTCAAAAAATGCCTGTTCCTAAATTCTTTAAACGGATCTTATCTTGGTCACCCCAGAACTTCAGGATCCTGAAACTAACCCCTCTTTGCAATCTTGGGGAAAGTGACATGATTGGAAGCCCATTCAGTTTTTGGAACATATTCACACAACTCAGTAGACACCAGTGCTAGGAATTTTACACATAGGATGTGAACTGCACACAGAGGGTTTACACTGGTCATATTCATTGTCAGCTTTCTGTGAGAAGAGCCCAAATTCACACAACATCGTCTCTGCTCTACGACTGGCTGACTAAAGTATTTTTGAAGAGGTAGAGATTAGTTGATCTATACATAGTGATTAATTATATCAAAATTTTCGTATATATTTTCAAACACCACCAGTACAATTTTTGAAACATTTGGGTTTCACATAAGTGTTACGGATATTTGCAGAACCTGTAAATGTTGAAGCAGAATGATTAAAATAACTCCCAATTTATATTGGGTCGGTTCAGCATTATTTGTGATTGAATTCAGCTTTGCTTTGACAATCTTTATGCATGATATCATGAGAAATAATTATTACTCTTCTATACTGCAGTTAGGATCAAGGTTTCATTGTGCTAAGTGCTGAATATTCAGAAGAGACAGTTCCTGCTCCAAGGAGGCTGCTAGTTTAAGAGAGGAAAAAAAAAACAAAATCCAGATGGGGAAATGTGATATAACATACAAGCTCAGTGGTTAAGGTGATGATAGCTTCACTTCTTAGCCAAGAGCCTGCAAACTGCACAGAACTGGTTGATATTCACACCCATACAGTAACCCATTGATTCCAGTGGGGCTCTGACAGGCAGCCAGAGCTTCCTTGAAAGTGCTAATGTCTAAACAGGGGTGTATTAATTCCTCCTCTAGGGCTTTTACCCCCTTCTATTTTATTAATTCTATTTGGGGGTTTCTTTTTACTACCTTCATTTTTACCCTCTACCTATACTTTTAACCAGCCTTGGCTGCTTCTGTTTCTATGTGTAATTGAAACTGTCTGATGTAACCT
This sequence comes from Actenoides hombroni, assembly GCA_024336885.1. Taxonomy (NCBI): domain Eukaryota; kingdom Metazoa; phylum Chordata; class Aves; order Coraciiformes; family Alcedinidae; genus Actenoides; species Actenoides hombroni. Next base: position 81,085,204 of record WUAM01000431.1, on the reverse strand, counting down.
TTGCTTTTCTATTAAAAAAAAAAAAACAACCCACAAAAAACCACAATACAACAACAAAAAAAACCCCAAGCTAGTTATTTTCTATTTTAATTTTGAAACCTCTCTTTCATCCTTTCAATTAATCCCTTCTCAGTTAGTTGTATCTTTTGCAGTCTTCTGCTTTTAGTGTTTAATTCCATCCCTTCCTCCTCAAATCTCACAGTTACTTTAAACTTTTAGTTCTTGTTCTCTCCCCCTTGCCAAGTTCTCAGAGAATCAAATTACTTCTCGTACAGTCATCACAATGTCTTGATTATCATTATGTTGTCTAATTTAATCTTTACTAACCCATTCAGCAATATGAATTCCAAAATAAAATACTATATGAAAAATAGTGTGAAAATAAACTATCTAGTAATGATTAGAACTCCTGCTGATTGCCTGGCTTTATGTGAAATGATGGCAATCACATGTTCAAAGCATGCCAACTGAAGTGTGGCTACCATACTTAGCAGTTCAGTTTCTTATGTGACAGTAGTTTGAAATACAGCAAAGAGCCTTTCTATGGCTGTAAAGTCTTATATGGTGCTTAATGAGAAAGATATGTCAGAACTTACAGTGAAGATGGATCTTTAATACAAGAATATGTAAACTATGAAATGAGAGAGGAGGTTTTTGCGGGGGGAGGGCGGGGAAGTGAGCTGATTCTTTCTATAAGAAAGTTTGTTCTTAAGCAAGGACTGATTAAACTAGACTGTTCAAAGGTTGTTGCCCAGTCCAAAAGCATCAGACACTTTTTTATTGATGAATTAACAAAATATAAGTTGAAGAATTTAAACAACTGTATGTTTAAAATGTGAACACATCTGTATCAGTTTGATCACAGATACCTCAAAGACAAAAGTTTGAAGTGTGGGGTTTTTTTTATGTCTGTCTCATTATCTTAGGTCTGCTGTATAAATCTTGCAGCAACCCTTCTTACATCATTCAAGGAGCTTTGAGTGGTGCAGACTGGAGGATGATTCATAGCAGCTATCCCCAGTGCTCTATGTCGCTCCTCCTCCACAGAGACAGAGATGTCTGAAGGGCAGGATTTGGGGTTGAGGGCTTTTTCTTTTCTCTGGTTTTAAAATGGTAAATATGCAGTGTTAAGAGTTTATGGCAACAAAGACTACATATAAGATGCATCTTGTTCTTGGAAGAGGAGATAAGTTTTGAGATGTTTCTTGGTTCCAGTGGGAGATCACAGGAAAGTGACTTTTTAGCTGCTGTATGTCTGTCAAACAGGAATTGTAATTTTGGTGGTATTACAAAGGCAAACATTCCCACCATCAAAAAATGTCCTTTTGTCAGCATAGTTTTCCACTTGGGGAACTAGCGGAAACTATGTTGACAAATGACGTTTTTGCTGGTATACAATGAATCTACCTAAGGAAGGTCTGCTGAAAAAGTTACTCCAACAAATATAGTACAGATAGACAAAGACTTGAGCTGACTCTCAAGAAATTTCTGCCTTCTGCAGAGATGAGTTTACTTTGCTGGTAGACACTTCTGTTTCTCTTCAGGAGTCACTGTGGATACAACTTTCATGCCAGAGATTAAAATGAGCACAACTGAACTCTGCGTTTGGACTGGTGACAAAAGATCTAACAAGTGAGTGGGTTTCAAAGTTTATATAGTATAGCCAGTATCAAGAAGCAGAAAAAAAGCCTCATGTGATGTAGGCGATTGCAAGATATTTCCTTATTGACACTGAAGTAACCTATACCTGGATTGGATATAGCCCCTGTACAAACCACAGTTTATTCCCATGTATATATTAAGCCTCAGAGGCTGCCAATTTTGCACATGGGCAGATCCACTGAAATTCTCCAGGAGCCACTTTTCCAGCATTAGACCATGCAATGAACTGCAGGATCAGAGCCCACAAATACCAGGAGGAATCTGTATTTATATAATGAATTTTATAGCTGATACAGTGATAACTTGCTTGTAAAACAAGTATAAATATCATGGTACAGACAAGAAAATAAGGGGAAAGTGGCATAAGAAACATTTGATTTACACCATATTAAAAGACTACTGAAACCTCCTATAATTTATTTTCTTGCTATAATTGTCCATTCTTGACCATTGGCTTACACCATGCTTAAAAAAACAATTTTATAGCTTCTATATTAGAGGACTTAATCTTCCTTATGGCTTGGGAAAGATACAATATATATATGATCACTTCTAACTTACAACTTTCTGAGCCAGTGCTCTCATTGTTAGCATAATTCTTGGTTCCACACAAAGATATTCAAGAGCAGACTAGGCTTTAGCCATACAACTCTCATTAAAAGCATCCAGGAGAGTAAATCCTCGTGTGACTAAAATACAGGGATAGGAGTTTGCTAGGAATATGCCTTTCAGTCTATGTGATTAATCAGTTTCATTTGTGATAGCATGATACAGGTTAACTATGAGGGACACGCTTTCATTTTACTGTGGTTCATTAAGCTGTAAATCAGTCACCTTTCTGGAAAGTGACACTATCACCTTGGCATGTAATCATCCTACCTCAAATGCCCCCAAGGAGATACATTCTAGCCCTATTTTGAACTGTGGATATGAAGGTTATAGCCTCTTCTCAGATTTGTAGGTGGCCTTAACCATCTCAAAGCTCTTCCTGCACTCAGAGAATGAACAGCAGGAAAAAGCAGTATGACAATTATTAAAAACTACTATTAAACCAGAATTTCCTAACACTTTTAAAAGTTTGGCAAGTACATACACCTTTGCATAACTAAGTGCAGGTTTACACTGCAGTTACTTGAGTCCTTCAGTTAATAGTACAAATGTGCAATTTTAAAGATATTTAGGTGTTTTGATTTAGTAAGGGAGTTAGGAACCTAAGTACACTTAAAAACCCTTCCTGAATTCTAACACACCACCACGTGTGGGTTCATTCATTCATTTGAAATATTCACCCAGCCCACAGTTCTAGCAGGGCAGGATTTGGGATTGACTGCAACAGGGATTACATGTTTGAAAGTTCTGAAAGTGACATCCAAGTCTTTATATAATAAATTTTACTGAGATTATTGTATCATTCTATTTTCTCAAACGTAATAATCCTATCATTAGACATTCATATCGTTTTTCTGTGTCCTCTGTTGGTCATTTTTCCCAGGGTGTACATTTATATCCTGAGGTTATAAATAATTAATACTATTTAATTTTCAATACTATGGGAAAGGATATGCTTTCTGTATCTTTCATAAAGTAGTTTAAAAAAAAATGAACATGTGACTTTTGATTGAACAGAAAGTTGAAATAACCTGCAATATTTTCCAGACGTCAAAAAAAATATTGGTTGGTTAGTTAGTGTTCTGTAATGTATCTGTATAATGGGATTATGCCAGAGTAGAATCATCTCAGTAATTTTAAATGCGTTTACACAAAATGGCTCAAGCAGCTGAAAGAATCATGTTTTGTTCCTGCAAAATCAAGTCCAAAATTAATTTTTGTGCATAATTTACTGTACTTATCAACATTCTGAATTTAAATATATAGCTATAAATATTTAAATGTAGATTTACCACTTGTATTTTCCAGTGTATTATTATAAAATGACATAAAGTCAAATATCCAAAACTACAACTGATATAATTTGGGTAGTTCCATCAAGATCAATAGTTACGCTGATTAACACCAGCTGAGGATCTGACCCAATAAATAGCTAACTACATAATGAGTAAAATAATCCACTCTGTTATTAATTAGAAAAAAAAAGTTAAAGAAAACATAATCCAAATGTTGGGGTTTGCAGAGGGTGTTCCAAAGCACGTAGGCAGTTGTGGGCAATTTGGGAGCAGATCAATGTGTCAAGCTGCGGAGTTCCCACATTTCTCTGTTCTCAGCTGTAAACCCGTTGCATATTTTGGGAGTAAAGGAGGAGTCTACATTTTTTGCAGATGCTGGAAACATTCCAAATCTTCATATTACAAATATTTCTACATACTGCCAAATGCTTCCATTGGGAATACTTCTTGTATCCCCGTAACTACTGGTTTTGCTCATTCCATTACTCTATAAAACTAGCCACTAGTCCAGCTGGAATAGTCTGGTCAGAGAAACAAGGCACGGGAAATTCAGACACATTTAGCTGAAGAAACTGGGCTGTTAATAAATACAGTGTGCTGGGATTTATTACATAATTTTTGCATTAATAGAAAATATAACGCATTGCCTCACAGGTGTAACTATATTTTACTAAGGACCATGTAATGATATGACTTGAAATGATAACAGTATTTAAAAATATGATGTGAGAGAAATGGTCTAGTGATAATAGCTATTTTAGACCTTTATTTTCCATTCATTCATCTATCACTGACTTCAGTGGGGCCAAGAGTTCAACCCTGATGTCCTAATGACCTGGGAAAAATTGAAGGTATCTCAGCTTTAAAAATGTTTATTTTCCACCTATAAGCATTACTTGAGATGGAGTATGTTTTCCCTGGTGAATCTGAAAAGAAGGGAATATGTGTATTTGCTACCTTCTACTTTCTACATGCAATTTTTCTATTTTCTTATCATTCTGTAACAATGAAAGATGCCACATTAGTGCATAGAGCCTTAATCTTAACCTGTCAGATACATTCATTCCTTTCACTATAAAAAATTGCATTTCACATTTTCTTTCCTTAGACCACAAATTTGCTAACACTTAAGCATGTGCTTAATATTAAGTCTCATTTGATACAGAATGGTAAAGTAATGAACTGTACTTAAGAGACATCAGTGCTCTACAAAAATATTTTATAGCTGTTTTTCTATACTAGATTTAATTATTTTAATATCAAATTGAACTGTTTCATCTCATCTCCAATATACCAGAGGAATCTTGAAGCTGCTCTTTAGACTTCTTTTGATCTGGTGGATATTTTCTGGTTTTAAGAATTTCTTCTAACAACCCAGTGATTTAATTGCAGCTCTTTTTCCTCTAGCCTAACAACTATATGCCAGAGCCATCCCACATTAAAGGCAATGAAAATAGACAAGACTGATTTACAATAAAAATATTTTTTTTTAATATTAGTGTTTCTATAGTAGGTCACTAAAGGAATCATAAAAATGGTAGGCTGTTACTACTGCCTTAAAAAAGATGGATTTTTATTTAAGCAAATCATGTCAGTGTCTGAAGCCTACTGGATTATCTTCTAACATATGGTAAGTATTGGTTATGTGGTGTGCTGGCTTGCATTTCATTGTTGGAAAAGCATAGAAAACTGATTTTAGTATGCCTTTGCTCTTAGCAGCAGGGTATAATCATTTTTAAAAGAAATTATGGAATCAAGCATTAGCATACTGTGTAAATTTAGGATTTATGGAAAGATGTCATATATCACACACATATATTGCTTTGGGATGCTTAGAAAATCTTCAGTGCCACATGTCACTGTTTTGTAGTTGTTTAAAATGGTAACTAAGCACATGCAAAAAGATAGCAATGCTAGGATAGTCTTCTAAAAAAATTACGTTGTTAAGTATTTAATAAACATACTGAAATGTTAATATATTATCCATTTTACAACCACTGAACTTTAAAGAATTTCCTTCTGCAAATGTGTCAGTTATTATCCCCCAGGGTATTAGTTAAGCCCCAGGTATTTAGCACCTTGCAGCCTTGCCCTTTTTATAGGATTTGGTTCAGGTGCCTGGAGGTGTGGAGATGCGTGTGGGTGGAAGTGGGGGCTCCTCTCATCCACAGAAGAGAAAATCAGCCCCTCAAGTCCCCTCACATCCTCTCACAATGGGCAAACTCTTCTCTCCATGCAAAGGGAATGAGTACTGATTGTGTCAGCACGTGACACTGGCTGGCTGGCCACCCCAGGAGAGGGTGGATGGACAACGCAGGATGAACACACGGGGTTTTAAACCAGCAAAGCACTGGGAGATGTGCCCTGCTCTGACACCAGCAGGTGTGTCTGTTAGATCTTCTGAAACGACAACATGCACATTGTCACTCTAAACAGGAAGATAAAATTGTAATTGCAAGGCAGAGAAAAAAAACACATTATACACTTGCCAGCTCACACTTCCTAATGGTGGTATACTTGACTTTACCCTTCACTTTAGATTTCAGCGGCTTAATTAATCTACTAACATCAAAATGAAAATAATCTGTTCCAAGCATTCATTCTAAAGGCTTGGTGCTTTGAAACTTCATTTCAGAATTGATCTCACCTCTATCAAAATGAATAAAAAACTCAGAGACGAGAAGAATCCTGTCCTGTGACTATCCACCACTGTCACTTCTGTTCCACCAGACCTCTGTAATGTGTCACTTCCCATTTTATCACCAGAATTTATTCTGTACTTGTGTCTAAATAAGGCTATAAGTATGTTATCCATCCACACAGTAAACGCCAAGCCACAAAACCCCTAAATTAAGGGGATTTAGGAGTATTGACTGTTACAGGGCTGTTCTGTTTGATTATGCCTATATGGGGGGTTGTAGCAAAGCCACTGTGGTGGTGGGTCCTGGCAGTAGACTGTGAAAAGAGGGCAGAAAGTCAGAGTAGCTCCCTTTTTTCATTGCACCATGGCCTATGCTGTGCCAATGACACCAGGTTGCCTGTCTTAGACATTGAGCAGTGACTGATCAAAGTTCTCTGAGCTATGGACCTAAACATACCTCTTAGTTGTCAGGTGGCAGGCAGAAGATGGCACTGTGTGAATAAGGAACGCTACTAGTGCCTGGAGACAGACCAGAGACTCCAAGGAGATGGAAGGAGAGAGAAAGGGATTTAAACTGCAAAAGCTACTCCATTCAGAGACCAAGGAGGTAATAATGGAGGGAGTTGCTATTGTTGTAAATGATGGTTAGCAGCCATTTAGGAGAAACCATGTAGTGTTCCTGTAATGACTGTTCAGAGGTGATTGCTTAAGAATAAGACATCTCAACATTTCACTAAGGGCCAGCCCTGGCCTTCTACCCTCAGCTAGGTGCTTGCTTGATGGGAGGCAGAAAAGTAAAGCAAGAATCAAAATTCTGGTATTTTGGATCTCTTACTGCTCACATAAGGAACGGGCACAGCCAGAAGCAGTATCAATTAGTTTAAATTATAACATTCAATGCCATAGTCAGCAATCACATCAACTTGTTTGAGCTGCTTGAAAAGAGCAGAAGTACACGAAGCACAAGTGTCTCATCCCATGCGACTGGCTCACTGCATTGATGGTGACTGTGACAGTGACAACCCTGGCATAACCTGGGCCCTATCACATAGAAATGTCCCTGCAAAAACACTGGTAACCTGTAATAACCTGGAGAAATCCCAACTTTTGCTATTGCTCCATGGCCCAGCACGCCCTGCTAGTGCCCCAGCCATGTTCCTGGGGCTCTCCAGATACAGCACTTGGATGGATTTTCCCTGATCTGGCCTGTGGTTCCTCACCGGTGTTTTGCAAAGCCCAGGGGCCTGGTGGTGAGCTGCCTGCCTCTGCCCAGGTGTCCAAGAGGGCAGTGCCAGTGAATGGTTCTCTGGTCCATTAAATCATTTTGAAAATGCAATTATATCTAATTAGTGTTTAACATTGGCTCTCTTCAGTGTTTACATTGGTTTGTTTCCATGAAGTGAGATTTATGGGTTATTTATTACTGCTAGCATGTTACACCCTGCTTTGATGGCCAGCTTATGTTCTGCCAGTTTGGGGGTGTTTTTGTCAGTTACCCTTATTTCATGTATGATGACTGATCTTTATCTACACATGCTTTTCACTGCATCCTCTTGAAGACAGCAGTTCATCCTTTTTGCTGGATGGATTGTAAGGGCTGGACTGTAGAATAACTGCATGAGAAATAAGGGATTTGTTTCCAAACAGCTTTGACAGGGTAAGTTTGGCCAAGCACACAACCTATCCAAATTTCACGTAAACCAGACCTCTTGCACTGAAGGAGAGTAAAGAAAAGCTGTGGCTCATGGTTGGGTTCATATTTGCATTTTCCATCAAGGGGTTATTTGATCCTCTCTGCAGGGAGCAGACACAAAGCATAAATTCTATTTCACTCTCCCCAAAAGTTTGGTGTTATTCAGAATTCTCAAGTTCTGATCTTCCTCCATACCAAACAGTTTGTGGAACAAGAGCTACCTTCCCTCACATTTCAACCGTCTCTTTAATATACATGACTCTCTTTCACCTTTAATCACATCTCAGCCTCTTGCCCACATGTGACAGTGTGAGCTCAAGCACATGCAACAAATTCATAATTCAAAATTGCTTGGCTTTGCAACACAAGATAATCTTAAGAAACAACTGCAAATTAAATACCATAATACAATATTCACATAAATGTTATCCGATAATGTACACTGTGATTTAAATCCTACTACTGTCAGATTAACTTTAAAAACATGATAAACACATGATACCAAATGGACAGTTTATTTGTTCTAGAAATATTCTGACATTTTGTATCAAAAGAGTTTTTAGTGCTTAACTAACTTGTTTAACAATCATTTTCTGGTGTGCTGCATGAACTGAGAACACTTCATCAGTTCCAGTGAATTATCATTTCTAACCCAAGATTACAGAAATATATAAAAATTTGCATATTCAATGGTGGAAGTTCTCTAGAAAAGAACAAACATTTAAGACTATTAAGAAGTAAAGTCTGTTGTGTCTTGGCATTGTGCGGGACTGGGATATTACGAACTCAAACTTCCACCAATTTATTTTTTTTTCCACATTAACATTAAGCTTAAAAAAATTAGATTTGACTTCCTGAAGACATCAAGGTTGTTAGCATCCGAGTGCTATGAGGAAGTTGTGCAGCTGGTTTAGATCAATTAGTCCCAAACCCGAACATTAAATAAGCTTTTACTAATATTAGTTCATGCAGTTGCATTCTGTTACAAAAGCAATATTTTAAGGGTGAACAGCAACACATTTTCAATTTCCTTGTAGACACAGAGTACAGAGTCAGAACCTGGAATGTAACACATTTAGTTGTGTAATCAGTTCATCTTGCTTATTTTTCTGAAGGTCTGGTAACAGTTTATTTTTACTTTTTTATAGTCTTACCTAGTAATTCTTGTTCAGCTGCTGCTATATCATATACAGTAAACACTTCAAAGAGACAAGGGGAGAATAGGAAGGGTGTGTATAAAAAAGCAATTTTATCACAGTCACCGTGTTGTCAAATATTACATTTTATCCTTACTTATTAAAGCATGCTAATGGTTCAAATGTGCATTCAACCATATGTCAAGAGTTTACAAAGAGTTTACAAGAGTTTAAAACAGACTCATTGAGCCAACTACGAGGCCTGAGTCCTGAACTCCACTCCTGTCCACTTTGGAATGGGGCCAAGCACACTGAGTTGTGCCTTGCTTTCTTTGGAGACAAACAAGAACTACCATGGACATATGCAAGAGCAGAACTGGCTTCTCTGGGAACCACCATGAAGAACCTGGGGCTCCTACATGGGACAAGCTGGCAAGGAGGTACAGGGACATAATGCTTCTGAGAGAGAGACCCTGATTTCCACCTTACCCTCCTAAGGTCCAAACAGTCTTCTGCCTCAGCCAATATCCTTCTGTACAGGGAGGTATTTGTCTATGTGTAGATTGCAAGACTAAAGATTTTAATATTAAATGTTGTTTTACAGAAAAAGTCTACCCTGATGATGTTTTCCAGGGTCTCTCTTTCCCATATGTATTAATACCATGCCTCACATTTCAGTGACTTTTATTCAAACTTACTACAGCTGAGTTGCAAACTGTTGTCTTTGTCCTTAAGACCATGACAGAGAACTTTATCTGCATTCAGATGCTTACTGGTTTGTGGTATTTCAATAATAAAACAGCAGGATTGAAGGCTCATGATGAGAAATCTGACTAATTACCTGTTAGATGATAGATGGTTGTAACTCGGCAGTGCCAGTCACTGAAAACAAAACACTTCTAGATATCAATCAGCTTCCTGACAAATTCAATTTCCATCACATTCAGTGGACAATAAATGTGAATTTTACCTCAGCAGCTATATAGCTTTGACTTTTAACTTTCCAATATGCATAATGATATTTTAATAAAGTAGAGATTTTTTAAAGTAAATTAGTATTTAAATACCTGACATATTCATATTTCAGGCTCAAAGCTGGTGGAAATAATTAATGTTGTAAATCTGCCTTGTGTTTTATTGCAAACAACAAAGGTGCATTTAATAGCAGTTTTTCTTTTTTCTGCTATTATTTTTATTTAAGACTAATTATTTACAACACTTGTAATGGAGGCATTTACCCACTTTTTACAACATCTTATTCATCCGTATGTCAATGAATTGGGTGAAGATTCTACATGACTCAAAAAACAACATGTCCAAATATCACCATAACACACCAGCATGTGGGCAAAGTTAAAAAAAAAGAAGGGTTGGAGCATGGAAATTGAATATGGGCTTGAAGAAACACCTCTCTTTCTTTCCACATAGGAACCAATTGCATTATCAACATCTGGAAGCTGTGGATAACCTGGTCCGATTCAGAATGAATCTGGATCCACTTACTCTGGTATAAATCAGGAGAGGTCAATTACAGTGTGTTTAATATCCATGTCAACTGTGTGAGATGAGACTTAGGCTCTAGAGGTCATCATCCCTTTGTTGCATTGAATACAATAAACTGAAATCAAAGAGGAATTAGCATTGTCCCCACTTTGTTATGTTCATCCTTGTATCACTACAACTAATCACCCTGATCAGCATCTCTCTTCCCCAGGCATCTACATACATGGAGCAGACATAGAAAGTTCTGTCCCAAATGTCTGAAATCTTCACATATTATGGGATACAAATTCAGACCAAATCATTTATCTCTGCTTTATGACAGATGACATCAACACAACAAAAAGGAAGGGCAGCAGAATTATGTTTATACTTGTTTTAGAGCACTGTGTCCCTCCTATTTCACCTAATTAAAAAATGGAGAAAAAAACAATAAAATCAAACCTTAACGCTATTGTCCCTCTTGGAGGTGGGGACACGAGGCACAGCCATTTCAATGTGCTCCATCAGCTGCCAGTAGCAAAGCCCAGCTCTGAAGAGCTGTCATAGGCACTCTCCTGGCCCTCAGTGCAGGAGCTGTGGGGAGCTTTGTCCTTGGGAAATGGGATAATTATTAAGCAGGTAACATCTGGGACCTGCTTCTCGCAGACAACATCAGGGAAAGATGACTGTGTTAGTGTAAATGGTCGAGGGTTTCCAGGGCTGGCCACTGGTCTGTGTGTTAAATTGATTGATTGGCAGGTGCTGCCAAGAGCCTTGTCTACTCATTTCTCCCAACCAGAAACAGCATGTCTCTTTATCTGGAGCTCCCCTCACAAGCCCCCTCTCAGTAGTGGGTGTCCAGATGGCTGCTGGACCAGGAATGGGCAGAAGATACCTGGTCAACCTTCAGGACCAGGCTGCCCCAGGACTGGTGGAAAGTCACGGTGAGTACTGGCTGCCTGGGCTGTGAGGAGCTCCATGACGGGTAAGTGGTGTGAAAAAATGTACAAGGGGATGAAAGGCCTCAGAATTTTTCACTGGAATCAGAGTTTAATCAGGAAACACACTGCAATGCAGCCATTTCTCCTGAACATGAGCTTCTTTCTTCTCTAGGTCCTGACTTAACATCTCACCATAAGCGCCCCACGAAGAGCTGCCTGAGCAGCCACAGTTTGCAGGTTTTCTAGGGCACTACAGGTCACACACGTGTGGATCAGATTTGCCTGCCTGATGTTATGTTGGGTTTAAATGGTTTTACACTGGAAGCCGCAGCAAATTTGCCCTCCAAACCACATCCCTCTCTGCAGTCTGGCATTTTGCAAGTAACTGTTATTTTCCAATTTGCAGTAATACATGTTGTTGTTTCTGTATTTTCAGGAACTATTTCTACTCTGTGTTAAGAAAGATCTTTACCAGCACTGTCAGTTTGTCTCTCATTTTGTGCAGTCGTGCTATCACTGGAAAAGGTGCCAATATAACTATGAAATAAGAGGTTTAGCACATCAGTGAAAAATTATGTTCTTAAACACAGGTTATTAAGGATTATGTCACCAATCTGCATGCATGCACATACATATACATATATATATATATAAAAACATATATGCACATAATAAAATAAGAATAGCTTATATAATTACAACCTTTGGAAACAATAATGGTTGTATCAACAAATTCTTCTGTTTCTGATACCAATAATAAATTACCAGGCTCACATTTAAATAGTCCTTCTCATTATATACATATTGAAGACTTTGTAATGATTTTTTTCTTAATCAAACCACTGCACAGAGGACGTCTACTTAGGCTTTTCTTAAAGCAGCCTGACATCAAAAGATTTCAAAAGGACAAATGCTGCTTTTAAAAGCTAACATACTATTTATGATCTTAAATGACAGAGGTATGGTTTAGCCTGCTTTATTACAGATGTTATAAACAATATTTCACATGGGAATGTTATTCCCGCATTGCTTTCCAGGTAGAGTTTCCACTGGCTTCATTAGAAGGCCTGAATGTAAAACAGCTGCAAACCCATGAATTGGGTCCTGGCAAGTGAAATTGCTCCTTTTTTTTTTTTCTATCACTTGACATGGCAACATGGCAGCTATTTAATTACACTCATACAAGAACAATAAATAAAAGTCATATGACTTTATGTTTCAACAAAATAAAATCCACTTGCTCGTTTTAACTAAAATGTCATTTCCCATTTCTTTTCTTGTGATGTGGTTGCCAGTGTCCAATTTTTAGGCTCAGTGCACAGCAGTGATAAGGTCAAAACCTGAGACACAGTGATGTGATTAGCCCTGTCCTAGGCTACCTCATAAAAATGTCTGCCACACAGCACATGCTCTGTCACGCAAGAAAAATTGTTTACCAAAGGGTTCAACTGAACAGAGTTGTATGAACATTCAGAGGGTTCTACCCTGACTTTTTACAGTCTTACCTCAACTGATTTGTCCAAAGGAGATGTGACGGGGAAAAAAAATATTTTTAAATGGATGAATAGAAAATAAAACTAGACACTCTGAAAAATCAAAAATGGAGGTGGGTGGTCTGGGAGCTCAAATAACTGTTGCAGATGACCTTATGAAGACGAGGTGTGATTCATCAATCCCATAATACTTGTGATATGCAATATTTTTTCCTGCTTTGGAATAGGCACCAACCCAAATAAATTCTGACCTGATGAGGTTTGGTTCACAGAGGTCTCATCTCTCCATGAGAATAGGTGGAATTACAAGCATCAGTACCAAGCACTAATATGGTACCATAGACAGAGACTTTATTTATCATGCAGAGAGTGAAAACAAAGCTTTCTAATAGATTTATTAGTAAAAGGGAACAGAGGAATCTAGGATGGACAAACTGCATGTTCCCCATGTCTCAGCTGCCAGGACTTCCTGCCCTCAGGCTTAGATATATTTATCTGGTTATAATTCAGTAAAGTTGTGTGATTTCAAGCCATTCCAAACAAACAATACATCCAGGATATCATTCAAGGATGTCCTGACAATGCAATATTTCACATTTCAGTTTAAAACAAACAAACAAAAAATAAATTAAAAAAAAAGAGATTATAATCAAATGCTTTCACAAAGATAAGTTGTTCTTGTCAGAATTTTTATTTTTTTAATAATTTTATTTTTTCAAACAGTTTAAGGACTGTAAAAGTTAAAATTATGATAGCTTTATCTGGATGAAATTACTATAACATGTACATCACTGAGAGAGAAAGAAAGCATAGGGAATATATATATATATATTCTGAGCCTGATTGTGCTGTTTCTTTGTATTCAAAGGCCTCTTTGACTTTGCCAGAAATTTTACATATGTGACAGTTGCAGAAATGAGTCCTCAAATTGTAGAGAAATCAAATTTCCATGTTAAAGAGACCTTGTTTCTAATTTCACTTGGAGAAATCACACTTTTTCACATGTCTCCCCATCTCGTTATTTTTCCAGCCTTTCTCAACATTGATGCTTTTTATAAGTGAGGGACACTGGGGGGCAGGGGGGGTACAGGGTGGGAGAGAGAAAGAAAAAAAAAAGACTTTGTGTTTACCCGAGGACAAATATGCTACTGGAACAAGTGTTTGGTGTCGGGTGTACTGTCAGGAGTAAAGAGAAACATGGGTAATACCATTTGCACCCCAGTGCTCAAAATAAAATATTAATGGCAACATTTCCAGAGAAATTAAATTACTAGAGAAAAAAAAAATTTAAAATATGCATTCCTCCGCCTTACTGAAAGCCCTCACACAAATTATGGTCAAATTAATATCCTTTTATCTTCAGCACACATACTTTATGACCTTGAGAGATGTTCTCATGTAAATGTCTGAGGTTTTCTTATTTAGAAATAGTCGTATTTCACACACACTCACCAAGGGAAAAAGTACAACCATTAGCTAGCTTTGAATGGGTGAAAGTCAGCTGTTTGTTTTCAGGAGTCATAAGATGATCTAGGCTCTATTTAGTCTGTGCTTAAACCTCCCAAATCATTCAGCTTTAGTCATTCTTGACATAAGTGCATTGATGCCGAAGGGTTAAGTCTGACCAGATCAGCTTGTCGCCAGCTGCACTCATGGACAGTCAGCCTCTGCATGTTAAAGGAGTACTCTTTATATTGCACCACTTCACAATATCTTTAGGGTTCATACTCAACCATTAGCAGTGACTCACTGGTTGTCAGGTAACTGCAACTCACTAACCTGACAATAAAAAAAAATCAAAATCCGTTCTACCACTGGTCCTCCACATTCTGGCTACTATACCTCTAAAGAAAATATTATTATATTATATTATATTATATTATATTATATTATATTATATTATATTATATTATATTATATTTA
>WUAM01000431.1:80984385-81003897 GCA_024336885.1 Actenoides hombroni | reverse complement strand
CTTTCCTTTCCTTTCCTTTCCTTTCCTTTCCTTTCCTTTCCTTTCCTTTCCTTTCCTTTCCTTTCCTTTCCTTTTCCTTTTCTCTTCTTTTCTTTTCTCTTTCCTGTAACCCTGCCCCATCACGGCTAGGTAAAGGCAACAGGCAGGGTCTAAATTACGAATGTTTTAATGTGAGAGGGATTGGCTGGAGACCTGTCTCGTTCACCTCCTTCCAAATAAAAAATGAAAAGTTTCCTAGAGCACAGGAAAGCCCTGATGACCTTACAATTCACCCCGCACGTTAAAACAGTGGCTGCACGTCTGCCTGCCTGAGAAAAAAAAGCAATAGACTTAAGAGGAAATTGAAACACGGACATTTTTGCTGATATCTGGTCTGGTACATCTTTTGGATCAGATCAAGACAACTGGGTTTGATTTTGCTTGGTTTTAGAGGGAACACTGGGAAGAGAAAACCGCATCAAGGTAGGGCCCAGGGCTTCAGAAGTGAGCAGCTGATGAGCCCTTCTCTCCATCAGAGCACTGCCATACACTAAGCAGAAAAGGAAGGTACAGCTGAGCCCTGCTGCTGGGTTTTGCGCCACATGCCAGTACTGGAGGAGGAGGTCTCTGAATGGGCTGCAGATCTCTTTGCTAAAAGAGGCGCACTCACTCCTCCAGCTCCCTGGGGCCACAAGTGGACTCTGTGTCCCGACCCCTTTTCCGCCCCCCTCCCGCAGAGCTTCAAAGGGTGTCCTTCCGTGGGGGTTTCCGCTGGCCCTGGACACTGCCTGCTCGCCCTGAAATAGCAATTCCATCTGGCTCAGGGGTATCTCACCGCAAGGTTTCCTGCTCCGAGAGAAGCTGCGTCCTGCAAAGTGTCTTTACAAGGGGAGAACAAAACAACAAACTTTGCCAGAGCTCTTTAGGGAAAAAAAGGCAGGTTAAAAACACAGGCAAGAAGCAGAGGCAGATTTTCTCTGGCTGCTGTGGATCACAAGATATGGGGTGTCTTTTCACCAGACTTTCAGAGAAACCACAGGAGGAGGGAGAAACTTGCATAGGACACTTCAGTACTGTGTAGCTGTGTTCCTCAGCGTCAGAGCAGCGAGAACAAACAAGCAGCAACTTAGTCTTTACTTCTCCCGTGCTTCATTTTGCGATTACCATTACCCTTGCATGCCTTCCCCTGCAAGTTCTCACTCAATCAATAAAAATACAAATATATTAAAAAAAAAAAAAAAGAAGCAACTGTACCAGATACCTTTGAAAAGTTGAGCGCATCCCAGGGTTGATGTTAGGCACAACGAACTGCAGCTCTCGCCCGGCTGCCGTGAGCGCCCGTGGAAGGGCAGCGTGGAACGTCCCGTGCGGCCTGGCAGCAGCCCTGGCCTCTCACCTTCACCTCGACATTATGTCTATTGCGACACTAGTCTGGCCCCGCTAATGTGACTCCTGCCCGAAGCGGGAGGAGGGGGAGGCTAGAGACTGCTTTGGTCCAGGGTGATTGCCCCGACATCCTCAGTAGAAAAGTTTTCTGGCTTCGCATGGCCAGATCTGGGGCTCGGCCTAACTCGCAAAGGTGCTTTTAGGAATGTAAATATTTGAGTCTTTCCTATGAGAAATAAACCCTGCCCGGGGTAAGTCCCTGCTCGAGAGTTTGCTGACCACGTCCAGCCCTATCCCACAACCACATCCCCTCGCTAAGGGACATAGGCGAGCTCTGACGATAAACGGAGAAATTAATTAATTAACGCAAAGCATCATTTCTAATAGCAAAGCGCTGTTAATATTTTAATTACTTAAACAAAAACAACCCACAAAACACCTCGGTTAAAGGATGCAGTTTATTGGAATAATGCTAGTGTGTTTCAAAGAAATCAAATACCCAGAGTTAATCAATATTCAGACACTCGAGGCTACAAAGCTAGGTGAAAACAAAGCCTTTTTCAGCAGAGTAGCAGTAATGTGCGGCACCTGAAGTAAGTCACTGCTGGGGAGCTCTGTCAGACACTACTAATTAACCTACTTTTCAACTGAGTTGATGTCAACTTTTTGTGAGTGAGGAGAGAGATGCACTTTTCCCCAGATTTCATCCTCGCCCACCGCGGTCCTTCCCTGCACCGCCCACGGGGAATCCTCCGGCTCCGCAGCCGCGGATCTGCCGTGACCACGCAGCGGGGCGCCGGGCAGCCCTAGCAGGGTGGTGCTCCCTCTCGCCGGCCCCAGCGCTGAGATCCTGCCCTGTACTCTTGGGGTTGAACAGCATCGGTTAAGCAGGTTACGTGGTGTTGGACTTTATTTATTTTTTACTTTTTTTTTAAGCATACTAGTGCAGCACTGATTGCAATGACTCCCCTCCCCACCTAGGAGCAACCCTCTGCCTCCTGAACATTATATGGCAGTGACTGGGAGGGGGCAGCCCCTCTTCAACTTTAGAATTTCAGTTCTTTCTGTGGGAAAGCAGCCCCTTTTCTAAGGGGATGTAACACTAGGCTGTTTGTTTTACTATTAAGAGTAGTAACTCCTCAGAGCAGGAAAGCAATACTAAATTGCCCTTTACACATCAAGAAACACCTCTCAGGTATTCTTTAATTCAACAACACAAAAATATCCTAAATAGTACCCACCCCCTCTAAATTTCCATTACAGAAACAAATAAAAGGGAAGACCTAGTCTTTCATTCTATTGGATCTTTCCTGAAGAAACAACAAAACAAATCAGTACTCCCCCCTCCTCTGAGTTTTCATAACCCTTTAAGTAGGTGCAGGCCTGTGCCAATTTCTATCACCTGTGGGTCTGGCCCATGGCTATATATATGAAAGAGCACTGCTTTTTACTTTTGAGTGTTCCTGCTAAGGGAGAGCTAGAAGGTTAGTGGTCAGTAGTTCTGATCTGGGATATAAGTAAAGCAAAACCAGGAAGTTGTACAAGAAATCAGCAAGCTTGATCACAGCTTTAGGGTGTGGTTTGTGAGGCAAGCTAGCACAAAAAAGATTTAGTGAAGAGAGGATAAAGCTTAGAAAGACCTCTGAATGTAGAAAAGGTTATTGGTAAGGAAAAGGACTGAATGATTTCCTTCTCCCCAGTAGACAGCAGAAGTGAGAGTGGGCTGCCATTGTAGCAAAGAGTTTGGAGTAGAGGTTGATTAAGGAGGTCCATCTGCAAGGAGAGCTGAGTGATGGAATTGACCTAGGGAGCTTTTGGGGTCTTCATCAATGGTGAAGAAGCCATACAAGCTTCTGCTAGGGATTCTGTGAGGGTGGAGAGCCTGCCTTAAGGCAGAAAAGTCATGCTTCAACATCTCTAGCTATGTTGCATATATTTTAGTTAAGAGAAATGTCAGTTTTGTCACTAAAGAAACATAAAGAACTCCATCTTGTAGTCTCAGTATGCTCAAGGGGAAGAGGCTTAGCCTCTGTACAGTTACTCTGATATTGCTCCTAGGAAGTTAGACCAGCTTTGAGGATACTAAAACAAGCTTTGGCAGTGGAAGGAGTATTAAATTATGTACATACCATATTAAGCAATAAAGGATAAGACAAGTGATACGGTAAACTTTGCAAAGTGGGAGGACTGGGTACTGCAACTCCAATCAGGTGTTAGAGTTGCATGGTCCCAATTAATGTGTGCATCACTGAGGTTGTCTTGGACCATGTCCTGAGGTGCATGGACATTTCTGGCTGACGAAACCCTTTTACTGTGGCGGTGACTGCTTTCCCAAAACAGGTAAGGCTCTAACTTCTAAAATTAGCATGGGTGCTAACAGCCCTGTATGTTGGTGCTTTTTAATTTGAAATGTCCAGGCCTCTTAATTTTAGTTCTTTTAACCACCAGACACAACATTCAGCAGGTGCCCAAATTCTGCATATTTAACTGATTTTACACCTGTGTGTCTCTGAAATCAAACTAACAGCTTTTTCTTGGGGGCTGAGGAAAAAAAAAATGTTATCTTGGAGCTTCATTTCTCAATGTATTGGAGGAAATGTGCAGAGGCTGGTGAGAAATATGGAGGGAGCTATTCTTAATGGAAAGCAGAACACAACTCTACAGTGTCTTTCCCTGGAATTCAGTTGTCATTCAGCTGTTTCCCATGAACAATAACATTCTAGATACATCCACCTGGTAGCTGTAGAGTTTAATTTTCCTTTTTTTTTTTTTTTTTTTTTTTTACTTATATGACCCCAAAAACATTCTTTCTACTGGGAGACAAGCTGTTTGGTAAAGAACTCCTACTCTTTCCTCTGCTTTGATTTAGCTTTTTTTTTTTTTTTTCCCATTTACTAACATACTTATGGAAATAATTTGAAAACATATTGTATCTTTTAAAGTTTGAGATATAGTGCCATTTGTTCTTATGCAGACTCTTAAGCAGAGTCATTGTGGGGGTTCTCCTTAAACAGTGGATGTGAAGAAAGCTTCATGTATTTCACAGGCTGGTGGGTATGGATTTTGCTACAGCATTTCCCCTCCTACTTGTTGCACAATTGTGCATTAACTTCTCACTTTTCCTTTAAAAGAAAAAAACAAAAGGTTGAGTCTAGCAAACTCAGTCACAGAGACTGCTATATAAAAATAACTTCCAAACCTACACCAATCCATTATTGTTCATACCTACATCTTATTTCTGAAAGCTGAAATAAAATGTAGGTATGAATAACCTCATGTATTTTAACAAATTAAGTCAGGAGCAAAAACCAGACTGTGAGGAATGCTGTACAAAATAAATACCATATGCATGACTCAGCAGCATGTTGTTTCTTTTCATGTTTAATTACATGAAGGCTTCAAAATCTGTACTTTACCTTAAGATACCAGAAAACACAGTTGTGTTTTTTTTTTAAGAAAATGCAGTAGAATTTAGAGATTTCAATCCCGTTTGCTCCATGAAAGTGTCTAGGACACTATCTACATGACAAAAAGAACAAATTTTACCTGTGATAATTTCATTTTAAAAAATTTGTCATGCGTATGTTTAAAGATAAACACAAGCACATGAGCAGTGCAGCAATTATGATGCCAGACAGTCATTTGTATTGAAGAGGTCGTTTAGAATGGAGCTCTGGCAAGGGTAAATGTCTGCTGTGCTGCTTACAGCTTCTCTTGGGCACAATAAGATTTGTGAAAATGTTTTCTACTTGGTGTTTCTTGAGCAAACATTTTCTTTGGAGGAGCCAGGGATGTGTGTCTTTTTCTTGTTTGTTCTCCCTGAGCACATATGGCAACACTATTATTACATGCAAGGTGGTGGTGTTGAGGGACTTTCAGCATATTTGTGATTTTTCTCTTAATTGTTTTTCTTCTTCTGGCTAACTTTTTTATTTTTTTGGAAATGTATTAATTGTCTGCATAACTCATATACCCTACAATTTATGAAATCACTATTATTATGGAGGATGGATATTGACATTTCATTTTTGCTTTCATATACTAAGAACTTATTTGTTCTCTTGTTGATCTTATGAAATCTCATAGCTTTCTGTCTAGGAAAGAAAGTCTTGCAATTTGGAATTTGAATTTTGCCTGCACAGACACATACAGGAATTTTCATTTTATATATATTTATTTGGTTTTTGGTGGATAAGTATTTGACAATAAAATCTGGTGTGCTGTTACTTATGCAAAAAAATGGCAGATTAAAACATGATACAGGATGGTACTTTGTGCAGCTGGGAATAGGATTTCTCAACCTCTTTCCTACCACCTATCATAAGCTATTTAATGAGATTATCTGAACATGTTGTCACGGTTTAGGGTCAGGGCAGCCTGCTAGACCTATAACAGATGCTCTCTGTTAACTCACCTCCCTGCCCAAAGGGGAGGAGAAAGGGAATAAGGGAGAGAGACTTAGCCATTAGAAGAGGAAACTAGAACAGCTTTAATGAAAATAATAGCAAAAATGGAAAATATATATATAAAAATGTATAAACCAAATATTGAACCCAACCCCTGCTGGTGGCAATTATGTCACCATAATCACTGATGCTGTGGAGCAGGCACTGGGAAAGTCTCAGACTGGGCCCAGCAGCAGATTGGAACTGTGTTCAGGAACTGGATTCTGGTGCTGGATTCAGGAACACACAGATCAGGATCAAAGGCAGAATGAACAGAGTCCTCCCTGGATGTCAGCCATTGAATAAAAAAGAAGCCAAAAGAGCCAAGCTGAGCAGGATCCTCCTGATTCCTCAGCTTTATGCTGCATATGATGTATATGGGCTGGAATCCCTTGCTGGTCAGTTTGGAGTCACCTGTCCTGTCTACTCCGTCTTGCAGGTGCAGCATTTACTTTCTGCACCCCTCAATGTGGTACACAAGATCCATCAGTGGCCTCGGTCTGCACACCAACTTTGGTACTAACTCTAAACATGGGGTGTTATCACTGCCAGAAGCAGACACTGCCTGTGAGAACAGGCTGCTGACTTCAGACAGTGCAGTAAGTTTGGAGAACTAGATGAAAAGTAAAATCGCTGAACAGAATTAGTTCTGTTCTCACTCAAACCAGGACACATGTTTACCACCACTAAATTAATAAAAAATAAGTAAAATGTGTGAATCTGAAGATGTATAAAGGGGAAATTTCCTTTCTGTGTTTGAGCTACAAATTGAAGACAATTCTGATTAGAGAGAAAGACTGCAGCAAGAGCTGTCCTCTAGTGCAATGCAATGTCACCCTGAGGCGCTGCAAGTAGCTGGCGCAAAAGCCTTGGCTAGGTAAATGGGATGGCAGCATGAAAATGAGCTCTCCAGACCTACTGTAATAGAAGCAGTAATCATGCCCAGTGTTTCTCATACCCTTTGAGTCATGAGTTCATGAGGGAACATTAGCATAATTCCAATCTATGGGGCAAATATTCTACTTGTGGTCCCTGTGGTCCTGATCTCTGATTATCAAGAGAGCAAACATGGCTGATGCATGCCATAATGAAACCAGAGGAAGTAGGAAAAGGCTCCTGCGTGCACCTTGTCCTAATACAGTCACAACGAGGACCATGGCACAGGCTGCAAGCTGGAGCTTGGCCATATTTCTGAGTTCCACAGGCTGCAAGGAGTAGCTTGTCTTTTCCAGACTTTTCTCCTGTTCTCTAAGGCTGATATCCAGTTTGGTAAAGGGCATGTAATCTTCTTTGTCAGATCACCGTAAATCGGTATAGTTCAGAAGCTAGTCATCAAGGACTGACAGCTCTGGAGAGCACTGTGGCAAAACCATGAACAGCAGAATTCCTGAATCACCCACTTTTAGACAATTTATGAAGAGGAAAGAGTAATGAGTTGGAGTTCAGCAAAGAACTTATTTTGATTACTACTGTCTCACATCCATACATAGCACAGATGTAGCTGAAAGTAACCATTGCAAATCCCAACACAATTGCCGCAGAATCTTGTGGCGAGGTGTATTCCTATGGATGTTTACTGTTTTTGAGCTGTTGCTGGCTTCTGAGCCATGTGAAGCTGAGGCTGGTGGAAAAAAAAAGTAGTAGCTGGTACATCTAGTTCCAGTAATAGCGATGGCTGGTGCCAACAGCCTTGCTGACACCTGCGTGCTTAATTTTGTCCTGCAAGGGATGGTTCATTTTGCTTTCTAACCCAAAGATTGAGACTGACCATTCAAGAATTTACACTTGGTTATGCATCTGCTGCCAGGGAAATGGCTGTCTGCTGCTATGTCAGAAACAGGAGTTTGCTGATTGCTCTCTTGAGGAGCATTCCTTTAGCAGCCATGACACTGGGTACAGTGGCTTAATTTTAAAAAAGCAAAGCTGTAGTAATGTAATGCCTGGACATTTGAGTGACTCGTAGTGTTCTATATAGTTCATACTGGCAGGTCTACTCCTTACTGTTTGGGGTAGAGGACAAAGTAAAAGGTCTTTCTACAGACCAAGGTTCTCTTAAAAGAATTTCCCTTACTTCATGTACATTAGCTGCTCAGTGAAGTTTTACTGGGCTTTATTAGGGAGAGAGGCCATGTCCTTGTTCTTTAGGAAAATGCCTATGGTGGTTTTTTTGTTGTTTTTTGCTTCCCTCCTCCCCCCATTATTACTTTTCTTAAACCTTAAAGGTAATCTCCCGATTCCTGTATCACCCTTGTCTTGCTTGGTGTGCCCTAAGATCAACTTGCTTTGATAAGGTGGAAAAAACCAACAACTGTGGACTGGATCTGGTTATTTTTGCTTTGTCTTGCACATACTTTTTTTGGGTGTTATTGACTGTATCATTCACCACATTAGATCGGACACCAAAATCTCTTTTTTTTTTTTTTTTTTTGAACATCAGCTATATATAGAGGCAATGAGATAAATTTCCAGACCAAAGACTTCTGATATTCTAGAGGCCTCTAATTTCAGATCACTGTCACACTGGTGAACAACAAGGACTTCAGCACACTTCAGATGTATGTGTAGCAGAGAAAAAATATTGAGCCTCTAGATATGATATGTCTGGCCTAATTCTGGTATGGTCCAGTGAGCTGTGCAATGTTCTGCTTGATTTACCCCAGTGTAAACAGTGTCTGACCTCCTCTACCATATCGGTCTAGTTCATCCTCTTTAGGTAAGGAAATCTGGAGAATTTTTGATCCCTATAGTCAGAGCAGTGGCCTGGCCTCCCAGAACTTGTTTTATTTGAGGGACTCCCCAGCCAAGTCTCCTGTGTTCAGTTGGATGCTGTTGCTTCCAGGATGTGTTGTTCATGTTCACCCTGCTGCGCTAGCACTTCTCTGCATGCCTTTAGTATGTCTGTGATGTTACAAATACCACAAGATATATGGATAGCCTTTATCACAGTTTGCTTGAATTCCTCCTTTATTTTTAATGGATGACATAGATCTGATAAACAAACATTTGTTTTCATCTAAATCATAGACCAGAATGCCCCTTTTGGCCTTTTGGCTGTTTGCTTGTTTGTGTATGAGTAAAGTGCAGAGTGTTTTGTAGAAATTCAGTACTGGAGGAAGAAAATACCTTTCAGATGTGTTTTCACACACACAAAAAGTTTCTCATTATTTTCCAACATTATGCATAGTTATGGTATTCAGATTTAATTACATACAGAATAAATATAACACAGACCCTGAACTGGTGAGATCAGCTTTCAATCACAGCAGGCCATAAGCTCTAGTAATTAACCATACCTCCACAAACCATCCCCACTAATAAATCCAGGGAAAAAAAGAACACAGCAGAGGAAAAAAGGAGAAATGAAAAATACAAGATTTTATAGCAAAGGACCAAACAGCACCCTGATGTATACACAATATATCACTCGGAAAACATACAGTGGTAAAGCATTTGTTTTCCAAGTGCCCGAGGCTGGGGATTCGGGAGAGTCAAGGTCTGTATTTAAGTCAGCATTTCTTTGAAATGAAGATGTGTTGGAGAGCTGAATAGGAAGGCTGTGTGGTGGCTCGACTCCCTATCCCTGCATCCATCAGTCCCCGAACCCCTCGGGGAAGCACGGAAGATTAAGAGCTATGGAGGTAGCGGGTGGTGCAAGCAAACTGCTTTGTTGAGGAGGTGACTCAAGGCAAGGAGGTCTGGGCTGCCCTGACCTAATGTGGGAGCTGGCAGCATCATTGTGAAGCCCGAGTCAAGAGACTGAGTAAATATGGATTGTCCTCTCCTGTGTGGGATGGTAGGGCTTTACACAAAACATCACGTTACTTTCTAGTGGTGGTTAAAATTTTCCACTCTGCTTTTGATGTGGCACAGGCAGCCTTTGAAAGTCCCCAGGCTGGAGTCTTAACAAAAGGGGTATAAAGCAAGGTGTCGTTCTTCAGTTAAAACTAAACAAAATGAAAGAAATTCTAAATGAAACAATAGCAATTGTAGGAAGATCACCTGTTTCATTCCAGTCAGGCCCCCAGAGATATTAAACACACTTACTTCACAGACTTAATTGCCTCAGGATGAGGCAATCCTGTATATCTTTTTTAGAACCATTAATAACCTACTTCACCTGATTGCAGCAAGTATTTTATTAGAGGATTTGTCAAATGGTAAATGCAAGGACTTTATGCACAGATAAACAACAAAAATTGACCAAATTTAGCCTCCACTTACAGCTAAAGCTCATTTTTATTTTAATCTTCCATTTAATTTGAAACTTAATAGCTTTTCAAAAATTAAACCTACGTGATTTCCCTACCACACTTATTTTGATTAAATCAAATATGCTCAGTGCCTTGTTATCGAGAATTGTTGAACATGTGCAATCTTTTACCCACTCCTTTTATTTTTGATATAACATAGAAACAAACAGAAAGACAACAATAAACTAGCCATCCACGATTGATATTTGTAGATAAATAATCTAAATTTGAGGACAAGTATAGAGCTGCCCTGCAGAAGAAGTCAAGGCGTGCACACAATAAAAATGTCTGCCTGGTTACCAGGACTGCAGAAAAGGGTCTGTAAATTTCAAGGTGTTCCAGTGAAAACATAAAACAATGCATTAATGATGGAAAAAAAAAATAAAAATGAAGCTGCCATCCCAGTGGGATTTGATGCTTCTAGCAGGTAATATGTCTGTGAGCAAGGGAAGGTTGCTGTTGCATGGCATCCAGCCCTGTTTGGCCGTGCTAAGAGAGAGGAGAAGAACAGCAAGCAAAAGCAGGGACTTAGCAAATGTCACCTACAATGAAAGGTTGTAATAATTAGATTTCTTTAATATTAAGAGGAGGAGAATGAGACCTCATTGGTGTTTTGGAACAGAGAGGTTATAAAAAAGGCCATGTACCACTTCTGTGTAGCTGTTGTTAAAAATGGGCTGATATTTACAGGAAAGAAGGATTAAGTTGGATATTAAGGAAAAATTTCTATCTGCTGGGATGGTGAAACAGGGAACAGCCTATCAGGGTATTTGTAGAAACCTCCTTGATGGAAATTTGAAAAACGAAGTCAGACCTCTGATGTTCGGAGGCTGTTCATTCAGCTGCCGCTCCAGGGCTGGCCTGGTCCCTTGCACTGCTCCTCAGTTCTCTGTTCATGTGACTCTGTCCTACAGCAAGGTCAGGAGACATATATGCAATGCATCACTTCTGATCCTCAGTATGCAATATGCATTTCTGACTGGGAGCTAAGGCATGGACTGAGAATTATGTCTGTCTTCCCTACTCTACAGAGTTGATACACTTTCTTCTACTGAAGCTGCTTCTAACAGATATTTTTATTATGAATTTACACTGCTGTAGTTTTCTTACTTTTCTTAAAATAAACCGAAAAAGCTATCATGGCTTCACCATTGCCCTCCTCACCCCTAAAATGTTTTAATCTAAAATACCGTCGTAGTGACTCATAGTGTTGGTAATTTGTTGTTTCACGTTGTTACCCTTTGTTCGATGAGCCTGCATCCCTCACGGAGCTCTGCAGCCAGGAACTCCCTCTTCTGTCTTCTGATAGGGAGCATAGTAGGAAAAGTGGAAATAGGAAAGAAGATGAGAATGGGAAATAAAGCTCCAAGAGAATACAACATTGGCTATTCTTAGTCTAATTATTTTGATTTTCAGCTGAAAAAGACCCCACAATAATGAAAAAAAGTTATAAAAAGTACAAACATTCTCATGTCTATTAAAATTGGTGTTCTGATATACCTGTAGACTCACAGAGAACTTTCTTGTGTACATTTGAATGGAAGCCCAAGAGGCTATGAAAAAAAGGAAATTTCTACTACAGAAATAGTATTGTCTTATGAAATACATTATGACTTACTCTGCCGTTGTGTTGGTGACTTTAAGAACATCGTGGAAGATAAGGACTGGTTATAAAACCTGTGTTGGGGGAGATTAAAGATTTCTCTTAATTCCTGATGAATTTTTCTAAAAGAAAAAGATAATTTCTCAGAAGTAGGTTCTGAATATGTGCTTGGTCTTTGGCAGGGGAAGACAGAGACAGGGACTCTTCAACCACATGCTGTCTGTATTCTGAGGACAGGGCACTGACAGTTCATCAGACAAACACCACTTTGACTAGCTGGCCAAAGGAGAATGTTTTCATGTACCAAATGCCCTTTAGCTTTAACCTTCTCCTGAAGCCTCTAAATTTCAATTAGAAATCTAACCTCAGCACCATTAATGCATTTCTTTTTCAAAGCCATATTTATTGCATTAAAATGAGATAGGATATGTGCACTTACTCTGTAAGGGGAACATGATGATGAGGGGAAAATCAGCCTTTACTAATATTAGCATATAATCAGTCACAAACTTAATAGCATTCATATTTCAGTGATGAAAATGCAACTGTTCCAGTGCAGGATAGTCCTTTGCCAGTCAACAGAAGCCAACTGGCCACATTCTGCAGGTGGCCAGCTCTTCTCTGTCTTTCTTGCAAATAGAATTGTTCTTTGATTTTCTCCAGTAAGTGTTCTTCATGTTGAAGGACGTTCACTTCCCTAGGAGATGTCCTAACTGCTGTGCTCCCTAACTACTAGGGTTGGGATTCCTTTTGGGTTCTTTTTCACTTTACAATAGCTGTTCTTGTAGTTTTCTGATGGTGGAACATCTTCAGCAAAAAGGATGGAGAATGTCACAGTTCAGATGAGTTTGTATGTGGGAGGTTTTCACACCCTCTGTTTACCACGATTCCAACTTATCACCCCTTGGCAGGTAGGATTTGAAACTGATCTTTCTGGCATTGTCTGAGTGTCTTCTAGGATGTTATCTCCAAATACAGCATTGGTAGATAAGGGAAGAGCAATTGATGTCATCTACCTGGACTTGGGCAAAGTGTCTGAGGCTGTCCTGCATGTCATCCTGGTCTCTAAATTGGAGAGATGTGGTGTTGGTGGATGGACCACTTGGTGGATAAGGAATTGGCTGGATGGTTGCACTCAGAGTTGCAGTTAATGACTTGATGTCCATGTGGAGACCAGTGACGGGTGGAGTTCCTCAGGGATTGGTACTGGGATTGGTGGAGTTTAACATCTTTGTCAGTGACATGGACAGTGGGATCAAGTGCACCCTCAGCAAGTTTGCGGCCACCACCAAACTGTGTGGTGTTGTTGACATGCTGGAGGAATGGGATGCCATCCAGAGGGGCCTTGACAGGCATGAGAGGTGGGCCCAGGCCAACCTCATGAAATTCAACAAGTGCAATGGTTGGGGCAATTCCAAGCACCAGTCAGGCTGAGAGGAGTATAGATTGAGAGCAGTCCTGAGGAGAAAGACTTGGGCATGCTTGGTGATGAGAAGATCAACATGAGCCAATAATGTGTAAGTGTAGCCCAGAAAGCCAACTGTATCCTGGGCTGCATCAAAAGAAATGTGCTTAGCAGGTCAAGGGAGTTGATTCTCCCCCTCTAGCCCACTCTTGTGAGAACCATCCATAGCACTGTGCCCAGCTCTGGATCTCCCAGCATAAGAATGACATGAACTTGTTGAAGCAGGTCCAGAGGAGGGCCACAAAGATGATCGGGGGCTAGGAACATGTCTCTTATGAGGACAGGCTGAGAGTGAGGTTGTTCAGCCTGGAGAAGAGAAGGCTCTGGAGACATGTTGTGCCCTTCCAGTATCTGAAGGGAGTTACAAGAAAGCTGAGGAGGGAATTTTTAAAAGGGTTTGTAGTGATAGGACAATGGGTAATGGCTTCAAACTGGAAAAGGGTAGATTTAGATTAGAAATTAGGAAGAAGTTCTTCACTATGGGGATGGTGGGAGACTGGAACAGGGAAGTTGCGGATGCTCTATCACTGGATGTGTTCAATACCAGGTTGGATGTGACTTTGAGCAACCTGGTCTAGTGGGAGGTGTCCCTGCCCATGGCAGGTGGGTTGGAACTAAGTGATCTTTAAAGTCCCTTCCAACCCAAACTGTTCTATGATTCTACGAAATAGGCTCTTCCTGTAGCTGTATGTTGAAATCAAGCTACTGTAGTAACTGAACGTTGTGGAGGTCTCAAGCCATGTTACCTTGAGCTCTGCAAATGTCATCCCTCCTTGCTGGCAAAGGAATGACTGGTTTCAGTATCTTCACTGGATTTAAGAATGGGAGTGGTGCCAAACTGTTTGTCATTAGATGAAAATACAAGGAAGTTCTGTGCATGTTCAGAGAGACTTTCCAAGCAATTGATTACTTTTTTTTTAAATATATGAAAAAAATGTACAATCTGGAACACTTGATAGCAGCTCTGCAGAGGTTTTTTACAACTCCTGACTTGTGGGTGTTTACATTCTGTTTAAGACTCATTGTGTTCTGTTTAGATCTGGGCCCAAGGTGTCAGCCACAAACTTATAATTCTGCAGAAGTATTCTCTGCAGTGGGGTTTTGTAAGAACAGGAAATTCCATCTCAACATGAGGAAAAGCTTCTTTACTTTGAAGGTGACAGAGTTCTGAAACAGGCTGCCCAGAGAAGCTGTGGAGTGTCCTTCTCTGGAGATGTTCAAAACTCACCTGGACACATTCCTGTGCAAATGGCTCTAGGTGAACCCACTTTATCAGCGGGGTTGGACTGGATGATCTCTTGAGGTTCCCTTCGAACAGATACCACTCTGTGATTTTGATCTGCTACTGTCTAGGGACTTAGGTTTCTACTGGAACATTAGCTTTGATAGAAAACGAGGTGTTTTCTTCCCTTAAGGAGCTGGACCATAAAGCTATAGGACTGGAGAGGACCTCCTGAGATGCTAAGTGAATTGAACAACTAATTGGACAATTTAATATAAGAAAACACTACTGAGGTCTAGAAACACCAGTTTCAGGGTTAAGGAAGAGGCTCAGGAAGTCTCTGTGCAGCAAATGGCTGAAATTGAGACTATTCCTATTCATCTTCCAGCATGTTTGGCCTCCCTTTCCAGGCACCCACCCTCAGCCACTGGAATAGTATACTCCAGCTGATAAACCTTAGTTTTACCTACAGTAGCTATTCATGTCCCAGAGTAGGTGAATCAGCCAAGTGACAGTGAACATATTCATTCCTACAGATATCCTGGCTCTATTACTGAAAATAAAAAAAGCATCATAACATAGAGCTAATCCAAACCTTTCTGAAGTCATTGACTGAACAAGCTGACTTCCATTTTAAGTTAAACTGAGCTCTGGAAATTGTAGTAGCTAAAGTGTAAAACTGGCAAATTATTTCTATTGCTGTTTTAACTGATTATGCTTCTGACAAAGTGTCAGTTAAAGGATAGAATAGACAGAGCATGACTTTGAATTTCTTTTAAAATGTTACAGTTCTCAAGTATATTTTTGTACTGACATCTGGATATTTCAATATCTGAAGCAAACAGGAACAAAACAGAAACCACCTGGATTTCCAAACTCCATATGTAGAAGATGTAAATACAGTTTTGCCCTGCTTCCTGTTTTTTTTCTTTTCTTTTTTCCCCTCTTCCTGCTCAACTTGTTTGCTCTTTGAAAGCTCCCTAATTATTTTTATTTTAATTTTTATTTTAGAGTTTCCTTAAGTAAACACAATGCTGTTATTCTGCAGATGTGCAGGGAAACCCTGACCTCTGCTGAAGCCTAAGGGAGATTTAGTGTTGATATGACTTCACTCCAGGACTTCACAATGGTAATCACTAGGTCTAGAAGTAAAACTTTTATAGTTATATAATGCAAGGACCAACCTAATCAAGTCTAAACTTCTCTATAGGTCAGGGTATGTGTTTCACTTAGTTTTCAGTGTTGAGTATTCCCCTTTCGTTCATCTTTGTAATGGACAACATAAAAATACTGCTTTGGGTTTGGATGTGAAATTCAGCTGTCACACAACATTTGGCTCACTAGACTTCAGTAGAGTTAGGTGAAGAATGAATTTAGACTGTTGAATTGAAATGAATGCAGTTAATTGAAGTCAGTCAATAGGAGTTTTCTGTACATATTTGAAAGAAGAATGTAGACCTTTTTAACTAATCAACTACAGAACATTGTCAAGTTCCCGTAACAAATGGTTTAAGTGCAACATGATAATGAAAAATGTCAGCGAAAAAATTTTATTCACTTTGAGTAGCTCTACAATCTAGAATCTGAAAAGAAACCACTTTACATAATGGAAGGAGATACTTACAAAGCAGTCAGACTGAAAAATACCTAGAATTATGGGAGGTAGCAAATTAGAAAAAAAGCTTGTAAAATGATACAGTGGCAAAAGTAATTTCAAGCTGGAGAGATATGTTTTTAGGAACGAAGGAGGTGCTAATGCCTTTATTATGTGAAATGGTGCCTTCACTACTGCTGAGTTCTGGAAGACTCTGATAGTAGAAAAACATCACCAGTGAAAACAAAACAGAGGAAACCCAGGAAATGCTTTGGAGGCTGAGGCAGAAGTAGGTACTGTGTAGCCAAATGCTGATGTTTTCACTCTTCTTTAGGAATTCATATTTAAGAGGCTCCTTAGAAATTTAAAAGTTAGACAAATGTGACAAGACAGTATGAATAATCTGATGTTTACCACTTCTTCTTTGCCTCCAGGTGGGTTTTAACCAGGTAGGAGACTTTGAACATAATCTTTAGGTAGACTGCCTGGTTCCACCACTGTATATTAATATTGTCTTTGAGAAATCCGATGCCAAATTCTCCTGTGTATATCAGTATACTATTTCTTCAGACTTGTCTCATTCTCATATCTCATCTCTTGTCGTATTGTTGAAGACATTGAAATGAGTCAGACAGCTATCCAGTTTTCCTCAAATTACAGGAGTGTCTGCACTGGACTAGGCGAAATTTCCATCTAGCCCAATATATCCTGTGCCTGACTAAAGCCATCAACAGATGAATAGGGAAGAATATAAGAGCAATTGTGCAGTGCTGCTTCTCAGAATTATGTTCCAAGGTTATTGCGGGCTTTCCTCTTGTGGAGATGCCATGTTTCTGTTTATTAGCCCCATTGAGTTTCTTTTCCATTAATTTCTCCAGATGCTTTTTGAATCCATGTCGATTTTTGACAATCCCAGTGTCTCTCAGTGAAGAGTTCCTTACCTTAACCATGAACAGATATCAAGAGTGTCCTATTTTTTTAATTCTGAACTTGACTTTTACAAGTTTCACCTGATGGCCCCTCAGCTCTTCTAGAGAGAGATATCATTCCTCATATATCCTGACCACATAATTCTTGATGATATGGAGCTTTACAATGTCTCTGTTAGTCATTTAAGTGACTTCTCCTCCCTCCCCCTCTAATTCTGTGAAGCTTATTTTATTTAACCTACTCGTGCCTGGAGGCTGTTACTGAATTTTGTTCATATTTGTCATCCTCCGAACTTTTTCACATTCTATTGTAGCTATGTGACCAGTTACATCAGTGTAACTGTAGCTACTCTCATTTTGATCATTTAGAAATTTGGAATCTAATCTTGCAATGGGAGCCACAGGGACTGAATCTTGGTCAGCTGAATTAAGATTAGTAAGGATCCATTGCAAACATCTGATAATAAAACTGAAATGGAAGAGAACCACATTTCCTCCTTCCTGATCCACGTGGGCAGTTTGGACTGAATGGTTTTCACTGGTCTGCTCAGAAGGGCTTTTCTCTTCATGGATGATTATTTCTTTGTATATGTCCAGCTTAACCTTAGTTATGAAGAAAAAGAGAACCTTTCCATTCCTCTGAGTAACTGGACAATACACATTAACCTAAAATGTGAATAATAATTACTGCTTAAATAATTTTCCTCCAAATTTCACTGCTCTCAAAGAATCTTAAAAGAAAACAAAACAAAATTCAACCAATGGGCAAGATTTAGAATGCCCTGAAGTTCTGGAAAACCGTAAGGTGAAAAATAGTCAGCTGGAAATGACCACCCAAAAGAGTGATTAACAGGAAAAGCAAAAATTTAAATCATACTGGAGCAGCATTCTGCAGATGCTCACAATTTCAGCAGAATGGCTTACAGCAAGGGAAGTTCAGCATGTTCATGAGCCTTTGCAGGCCTGGGGGCTACATGGAGGATGTGTTTTCTCTCTCCCCAGAGCTATATAAGTGATACATCTTGGATAAAATTCATCCCTGATGTATAAGTTAAAAATAGAGACTAGAAACAACTCTTTTTAGATCTAAACATTTGCACGGGATAAGGACTATTGAATATTAAAAATCTGTGAAGTAACATAAAACAGAGCTGGATAGACATTCTCAGAGGGCTCTGTAAAAACTTACAGAAACCTGAGGTAATGATCAGGCTAGGCGTGTCTTTTAAAAATAACTTTCCCTGACTTCTTCAGGCTCCAGTAATTTTTATGTATTCAAAAAATACTCTCTGAATGTGATCTCAAGCCATTGGAAGCAGAATTTTTTGTCTGATTTTTGGTGTGAAAATGATCCTATTTGCACAAAAAAGTTTGTTTTACATGAGTTTGTTTATTTCTTCTGTCTTCGGGCTGCAGAGGATGAATTCTGCTCCATGCTAATCAGCCTGGATGCTTAATGCCCAATTGGTATGTTAAGTGTTTAGGTTTATGATGCTATATAAATAAAGCACTAAATACAAATGAAATAAAAACATCATTACTACAGTTTGCATTAGGTTTATGGTGTTGTGTTCTCAAGATGTGCAACTGCTTTGTGTGTAGCAATTGAAGGTTATACACTTTAGATTATAAGAAGTTCAAGCATGTGGTACAGGAAGAAACATCAAAGGTTAGACTGTTATTATTAGGACACTTCAAAGAAAAGAGTTTCTGAAGCCTTTAAGTATTATGGCAGGTGCATGAAGAGGTGCCAGGTCATCTCAGGGTGGTCAAGAGTAGGCTACATTGAAACTAGATTGCATAGGACTCCTTTTATCTGTCAGAGACAGTTGGGATTCCAACTTAGAAAGAGTTTTAACAGTGATTTTGAATACTGGACATCAAGACTCTCTAATTTCAGCTGCTCTCAGCATGGAAGCTTGCAGTCGTGGTCTCTACCAATGGGCACATCTGGGTACCAGAAGAGTGGTCCTCCTGGTCACGTCCCAGCCACAGAGCCTCTGGTACGGTCCATGGCTGTCCCTGGGTCAGGCAGGCTGAACGCTCGACAAAACTCTTTAGGTTTTGAAGCAGATATTTGCTTCGATAATTATGGCAGTGCAGGGGGATGACCTCTGGCTCCTACTCAATGTCTATAATCCATTTGAAGACAAAAGTGTCATTCTGGTGTTTCTTATTTAGGAGAAGTGCAAAAGGAGATTAATTATATTTGTAGTTTAAACAAACTAGCACAATAAATCCAACACCTTCTGATTAGAGTGTGATCATATTCCCCTAATGGGATATTACACAAAGCTATATGGAGAATAATATTTTTACAATCAAATTAAGTGACAGTGATAGTTAATTTTAGCTGATTAAAGCAATATATGTTCGGAGCTTGGAAAGAAAACATTTATTTCTTTAGTTTGTACAGACTTCTCTTTCCTGGATACTTGTATCTCAGTCCCACCTGCTCTGTGTTATAACTCATCAGTTTAATACTGCTTAACAAGTATATTCTTCTTCGGAACATCATCAGCCAAAATAATGACTTTGTCTTAATAAAATGAAAAAACAAAATTAATTATATATAGCCAACCAAATCATATCCCCTGCAAACAACTGCATGAGGGTTTCTTTCTGCTAATGAATTAATA
>WUAM01000431.1:80949046-80980211 GCA_024336885.1 Actenoides hombroni | reverse complement strand
GGCCCAAAAAAGACTTCCAAGTTAAACAGGGGGTTTTTTTTTTTCCCCCCCCCCCCCCCCCCCCCTTCAGTGAAGCATAATCTTAATCTTCTTGGTTTATTTTTACTGAAGACAACCACATTCTCTGGGTTGTGGATAATATGGCAATCAATTGTAAACTGATCTCGGTCCTTGAAAATAAGCTTGCTCAGTGGTTGAAGTTCACAATCTCTGGTTTGGGAAAGTTAGCTGACATTTTTTTACTTTCATATCTTTATTATCAGATGGTAATCTTGACTGTTACTGGGAATGTTTTTTCCAGTTCCAATACAATTTATTTTCAAGTGTTCCTTTTCTAGGAATTTTCCTAAAAATGCAACAGTTTTTCAGATTTAGGTGTTTAGGC
Source organism: Actenoides hombroni (assembly GCA_024336885.1). Lineage (NCBI taxonomy): Eukaryota > Metazoa > Chordata > Aves > Coraciiformes > Alcedinidae > Actenoides > Actenoides hombroni. The sequence continues at coordinate 80,979,826 of WUAM01000431.1, read as the reverse complement.
ACTAACAATATTTCAAATAGATTCCACCCCACCTTTCAGTAGATACCTTCTATTTGCTCTTTTATTTTCAATGGTAACATGAAGGTGTCATTTATATTTACATTTTCTTACTGTAATGTTGCATTATTATTATTTATATTGTATTAAATTGCTCAGTTACTTGGTGTGCTCAAAAATAGAATTGTTAACATTACTAATTACTATTTCTGGTCAGTTTATCCAAGGTGATTCTTTTCCAGCTATTCAAACATTTTAGTTGTGCTTCATACTGCATTTATTTTTAAGAACTCAGCCTTACAAATGTTGCTTCTGATATTCGTGATACTGTTGACCTTTTTTCCCCCGCAGTGGATTCTTTGGATTTTTAATCTGAAAATCACTTCAGAAGTCAGGTAAACACTCATGGGTCAATAAATGACTTTTGCTGTCTTTGTCATATAGTTCATGTTCTAGTGACTTTGAACTTGATGATTTTGAGATCTACTGAACTGCAGCACACAGTAACAAAACACTCACAGAATATAATGCCATTATCAGTAGTGACAGTGGCTTAATAAAGAGTGCTTTTGATGGTAAAAAGTGCACACATCCATAAAAAATATTTTTTGTTTCACAAAAATGACAGCCGTTTACTAATCTCTCACTCTTAGTGGACTCTCTTTTGATATTATTCATTATTCTGCTTGAGGTAATGAGACATGTAGCAAAATAAAATGAACTAGACAGTATTGAAAAGCTTCTCGTGCTTTGCATAGGGTGATGCAAAGGCCATGTAATACTGTTACACAGAGAGCTGTTTATTGCCTAGTGTGGATCGATCCTTGAATAACATAAAACCACATAGGTTCTTCCAGGACTTTTAGTTTAAGAGCAGCAGTGAGGCAGGAGGGAGCCATCTGAATGCAGCAGCACTCTGGCAGTGCTGGTGAAGGGCTGCTTGGTCCCTCAAGGCAGGACCCTGCAGAGATCGCCTCATGCACAGGACATGGTGCCACAGAAACAAAAGTGTAGAAAGTTGTGCTGGAGACTTCCAAGTACTCTGTCCTGTTTAACAGTAAATTTAGCTTGCTTGGTGGCTTTCCATGTGCTAACTTCTGATCATACCCTTCACATTTGACGTGTAATACAATACTGCCTACAGTTGCTTTAAATTAACACAACTACTTGTTGAGAACTTCCTTGGATTTTTGGTGGGAAAAGAAGCATGTATGTTTTAATGATTTTCCTCTGAAGGGCGTCAGCCAAAGCTTGACTTCCCTCTGTAGATTAATCATTTATAGTGCAGTACTGTAAGACTTTTTTGGAAAGTTGGTGCTATGCTCGTTGCATTAACATTTCAGTGGAGAGAGGTAAGGATGCTTGTCCCAGTCGAGCGAACTATAAGTAAGGGAAAGCTCTAAGTGGTTATTTTTGAAGGCTATTGTCATGTCTCAGTGCTCCATATTTCAAACTTAAATTAATCTGTTCCAAATGTTTCATAGTGGTAAGGACATCTACACATATCACATCTTAAGTTCCTTTCAGAGCTTTACACTAAGGCTGTAGAAGCACTGAGATTGCTGGAAATAAATTTTCTTTAGGCTCAAATATTTGCTAATGTTATCCTTTGCAATTCACTTGACATTTACATAAAATACACTATTTTAATTACATTAATTTCTACAAAATGTAGTTAATAAAACACTAGCCACTTAGAAGTTTGTCCCTGGAGCTACTTACAGCAGACTTAAGCTTTTAGATGTGAAGCAAAGGGAATTGGAAAATTCTAAATGGAAACTCAGCCCTGGTTCTCTGAAGAATGGGAATCACATTGTGTTGACATTACTTATTTGTATATGTGAAAGCACTTTGGGTATCTAAAGGGTCTTATAAACATTAACAGTAAAGTTCTTATTACCTCTATTTACACAGTACCATGCTACAGGCAAACACTGTCACCACTATATGTTAAGTTTCTTAATAGTATCAACTCCATGATGCTAGTTGGTAAAAGGATGGTCTAGAAAAAAGAAAAATGGATGGATACCATATGGTACTGACAAATAGTGTGCAGTATGAGACCAAACTATAAAGAGGCAGCACAATCCTCTTAACTATTTTGGGGGCTGGGAGTGCTGGCAACCTTACTCGCTTTCTGGAATAAAATGCATACCTCCTGGTTTATTTTCTCTGTCTGTAAAATTGGAATTGTAACAGGCTGAAAGTTGTTTTTTCATGTCCTACTCACTTTATCAATGTGGGAAAAAGGTAGGTGGGTTTTGAAGTTGTCTGATTCCCAGGTTGTCCCCTAAGTGTTGGGTGAAACTGGTGTGGAGCTGCAGCAAGGCTAAAATGATCAAGAAGGGATGATAGTATCCCTAATCCTCATTAGCTGCTTACGCTGGGGGCAAAGAGGGATGCAAATTTTGGGCTGTGCCTGTGTGAAAGGAGTGAGGGCTATATGTGCCCCAGTAGCTCTACTCAAAACTCTGAGAGTTGAACTCTGTGGAAAAGTGATGTAGACTCTGACTCTCAAATCCCAAAGAAGAGGCAATAGGAGATTAAATGAATATATTCTAATTTCAGTACAAAAGGAAAAGGCCCAGATCTGCCCAATGGTAGAAGCTGGGCAACACTCTGAGGACTGTGTGGAGCTACACTGTGGTGTGGCTGTTGTGCTGGCAGCCCAGGCAGTGGTGGGCAGGAGGGGGCCAAAGATATGAGCATCACCTTGTGTGTGACTCCCAGCTCCTGTCACAGGAATTAAATGCTGCTTCTCTGAATTTCAGGGTGGGTAGGAAAAACTGTAGAAACCTATAAATGTGTCTTTCAAATGACGCCTCTTCATCTTTGTGTTTCCGCACATAATGCGTCTACTGACAGGTAGGTGATAGGAAAAATCCTCCTCTTTGATAGAACATTTCAGAATTGTCCACTAGCTAGTGCTTTCCATTTTGCTGGAAACAGCCAATGTTAACTGCTTTCAGGAGTAGATCCAATCCTAGCAGGATCTGGCAGCTCCTATTCCTTTCCAGAATAACTTCATGTAGAGTCCGTACTTGTGAACTGTTACTTCCTCTGCTTTATCATTGTATAGAACATGGAAAAAAAAAAATTCAAGGAACTCTATCACAGAACATATCTCCTGAAATGCTACAGGCCTTCTTTGACAGAAGTTCTTGAATGCAATGCTCTGAACACATAGGGTTGGTTTGTTTTTTGATTCTGCATTTTTATCATGCCTGGATTTTGCTTACCCATGACAGCTTGAATACTCTGACATAGGCACGTAGACAGTACTCGTACGCATTTTTCCTTGCACCAAATACAGTATTTTCAATGCAAAGTTTTATCTACACGATATAATACCTTAGTGCTGGTAAATGATGGATTATCACTTAGGCATTAAGTGCCTTCTCTGATGTCCATCACTTCACTTGAACTTGGATGATGACAGAACCCAAATTCTCCAGTGGTTTCCACTGGAGTCATCTCTTCCTGCCTTTTCAGTTCATCCTGGATAACTATTACAAATAATCACAAACTCCATATTTTGATGATTAAGTTAATCTATTAAAGTTAATCCTGGATTCTGAGCTTTCCAGTCCTGTTGCCAGTATAATCCTGTGTGCTTTGCACTTCCGAATAGACTGCAGTGTACCTTGAAGTTTCACTGTTGTAAAAGCAACGGTTTTATAGCAACAACCTACAGTGGGATAAACAAAATGAAATTTGTCATCCTTCTGTGAGTTAGAACTTACTATAAATAGAAAGTGTTCAAAAGGTGTTATTTAGTAGTTTGCATTATGCAGCTGTCTATTTAAATCATTTAATTTTGGCATCTAATATAACTCCCAGCCTCCATCAGAGACAAATAAGAAACCATATGCGAAAGCATCTGTGAAAATCTTTCTTTTATTTATGACAACATTAAAGAGAGGCTCTGATGTCAGTTACTTAACAATAATAGACGTTCCTTTGCACCTATAGTGCTGGGTTACTTGGGCATATCCCTCTGTGGTATCTTATACCTACTGCTGTTTGCTTCATTATATACAGATGCACAGCAGTGAAGACAGTAATAGTCTTTCTTAATTAAATAAAGCTAAATGTTAATTAGTCAGAAAAATTGATTTATTTTCAGTGCATGAAACTTTTCATTGCATGCCTTTTCTTTTTAAAGAACAGGTTGGATATTCATTTAGGACTTTAAATTTTTTCCTTTATTTCTGCACTGTATTTGGACTCTCGTGGTGGGATCTAATCGTCATAGAAAAATTATAGGTCTACAGATGTTTTCAAGATGTTACTCTGTCAGTAGCAGATTATCCCCTGTAGCAAAATCTCATTAAAGTGCAATTTACAGAGCTCTGCTGATGTTGCCATCAACCAAAATTAAAGGCATTAATTTTTCAAAGTTCACAGAAGTCCTTACATAAATGATGTAGCAGTTTGCAAGAACAATTTACAGAAGTGTTATTTGTAGAATTAATCTACATTAACAGAAAAAAATGTTGTAAGGGTATAAGAAAGGATTGGACAGTGAAATTGCAGCTGTTCATGCTTTGTACTAGGTAGTGGGTGCAAAGAACTGTTGAAGCATAACTGTTTTTCTTCCTTGATGAAAGCAGGGTAGGTAAACTGGATTCTGAACTCTGTGAAGAGTTAATCTTATAATAGAGTGATCACCAGTTGGGGACACCCAGGGAGACCTTAAATTCTACTTTGAAACATCTGTACTTGATATCTCTTAAAATATTCTCATTTAGAGAATGAGTTTATGTAGCTCATGTTGTGAGTATGCCTCTTCAATACAGTACCAAATGCTTCTCCAGGTATTTATTGTCATAGGAGGTCTATATTTTAACTGAGCCTAAAACTTTGATGTCAAATACAACAGAAAATTTCAGGCTTTTAGTGTTTTATGAGCCGGTATCAGAATAAACCTCAGTTAAATGAGTGGCAGGAGATAAATGTCTCATTTTCAATATTTAGAGCCATATGCATATGTAATGACCATATTTAGTAAGCAATCACCTGCTTTTTGCAACCATCCCAAAATGCTGGCTAGTGCACTTGGCATCGTGAAGCCCCCACAGTCACAGTTATCTCTTCCACGTTTGTACGTGTTATATTTCAATATTCAGAAATTAACATTCAGCCCACGAGTAATCCCATCCCTCTGCCACAGAGCAATCAAGCATGTGCTTAGAGTTAAAAGTCACCATCTCTCCAGAACTGGAAGCCAACAGAAACATTTTAACTTCAGTACTTACAAGGGACACACTCCCTACTCACACATTGTTCTGGATATTCATAGAAGTTTTTATACCACCAGAACAGGCCAATATAATTAAATCAACATTTGTACTTGTTTTGTTGTTTTTTTTTGTTTTTTTTTTTTTTGTCTATGGCAAACAGATACTTGGTTAGACACGAGATGGTTAAGCTGAGACTATATCAGGATGCTTTCAAGGGAAAGGTCAATGATGGCCCTGGGCTATTGTGCTTTCTCTTTACTGTTTTGGGGAAATGTTTGTCTTGAATGTTACTTCAGTTAAAGATTTAACAAAAAGTCTGCCCCAAAACCATCTCTTTATCTGTCACTTGTTTCTGAAATTCTCCCATTATACCTTCATGGAAGATTCAGGCCTTTCAGAAGCCGTTGTTTTGAGCAGTCAGTTAATTCAGGCTTCACTCCATGTGTTACCCATGGCCTTGTCAGCCATGAAGTGCCAGGCCCACCCCAAAGGGCAGATGTGAAAAACAATGTACATTCCTTCATCATATGAGTGGTCTCTTGGTTGATCTGTCTTTATTCTTCTCAACTGGTCAGAGTTTTCAAGGTGCTTCACACTTTTCTTGGCATTTAAGGTTTTAAATGATCTAAATTTTCAGAATATATGCTGGATGCTGCTTGCTTTTCAACATCTGGCTACTGAGTTTTAGAGCTTAAAATGGGACATGAGGGGTCTTGAAAAGTCTTCCCAAGTAGTGAGCTGACAAAAGAGAAGGCCCCTACATTGTGCTGGCACCACTGTGTTTGTGGTGCCATTGTGAACTGGGTCTGGGCTGGCTGGAAGAAACAGGGGTGGCAACAGGAGGTGGGGGGATGGCATAAGCTCACTGAAGTGGCACAATTGCCAAATAGAAAACCCACAAACCCAGCAGATTGCTCATAATTCACACTTAGCCTTGGCAATTAAACAACATGGACATTTAAGCTGTTTTAGGCACTATAGACAGAAAAGTAAGGTCTGGATGGGTTCAAAACTTGTTGCTGTGTCTCTGCAGCAGAGAGCACAGGGTTGACCTGTGGGGATCAGGGCTGATGCAGGAGACTTCACCACCTTCAGATGTCAATGAATCTGTCCACCCAGGTCAAAGAGAGAAATGACATATCAAGCTAGATATTATCTGGGAACAACAGCGTGGGGGAGAAATCTAATGCATTTAGGACTCATGTACTCGGATCTTTCAGACTTGAGTTTGCATGGCAGAAAGTCCTTGAGTTTGCAGCAACTGTAGATGGGACATGTGGCTGGTTGGCGTCTGCCAGTCTGCCAAGGAATACAGAACATGTCCTGAGAGTGCTCATAGATTGGGACCTTGAATGATATGTCTGTAACAAGTGGCTGGTGCAATAAACCCAGCATAACTGCAACAGTATACGCAAGGCAGAAGTTAAACTGAAAAGTATTTATTGATGTTTTACAAATGTTGTCTTATTTGCAGAAGTTACAAAAGCAATTTATTATGGAAAATGATTGCTAGCACTATACCATGACACACACGCATAAATTACATTAGAGATACAAATATCTGCTTGTTCTTGTAGTATTCAGTGATTCTACAATTAGAAGGGACTTGCTCAGTAATGTAGGCCATAAATTTCACCTAGAATTTTGCCTCTAAGTTTTTGATTGAATTGGAGTTAGTAATTACAAAGAATTAATCTCAGTCAGTGGTAACCTGTTCTGGTCTTGGAATACGACTGTAGTGGTATATTATAAGATTTCAAGTATCAGTGACTGCAGCTGCACATAGTTAAATAAAATCAGCCAAATAAACAAATACAAAGCCTTGCTTTGTTTCATACTGTAGTTTTAATGATGTAGTTAGTGAAGGAGAGAATGTGATGCCTGATTTAAAATTTTTGTAGATCTTTTCCCAAGAACTGCTGTCTTGATTTCTGTTTGTGTCCATAAAAATAGTGTCTTATTTTTCAAACAGGGAATGCATCAAGTTTTCTTCATATTACAACGCCTCTTAGTGATAAGTATAAATTATATTTGCTTTTAATACGAATAATTTCATATAATTTGTAAAATTAGACAATGGAAAAATAGCTTGCAGAGGAAGAATATTATGAAGCCACATATCTTCAGCAACATATTCTGCAACACATTTCTTTATCTGCCTCTTTTCTGTAGAATATGTATGATAAATATTGCCTTTTGTCATTGTTCTTTTCCTTCCATATATATGATAATGTTTAGACTTTCAAGAGTTAATACACAAGTCCATTTTAACAACTAGTAAACATGTGTTCCTGATTTACAGGAAATAAACCAATTTTTTTTCCATTCCTGTAAGCTATTCCCCATGAGGACTTACCTTTATGTTGTTTTTGCAAAATAACGTTCAAAGGAAGTTCCTCCACGCAAACTACTTTTATTCTTTCAAGAGAGGCAACCTCCTGGCTCCTGTAAATGCTGCTTTGCCAGCAGCCAGGCCTTGTACCTCCATGAGCTTCCAACCTTGTGTGTGGTCAGACTGAGCTTGGCTCTGAACACAGGAGTGAGGGTGTTCAAAGGAGGCTGTACAAGATGCTCCCACAGGCTGGGGACTGCCAGCAGCACACTTGGCAAGGCTGTTTTAAGTTACTGCTGTCTGCAGCAACACCCTTGGGATGGGCAGGATGGCCAAGGAGAGGAGGAATGCGATGCCCGCGGTTCACACCGGCCCCTCTCCCACGGCTGCTTGGAAGCCTCCTCTGCACCCTGTGGCGTGGAGAGGGTGGCCAGGAGGGTGACATTGCCTCCTTCCCGGCATCATCCTGCTGTGGGAAACCTCCTTGGAGCTGGGCATTCGCTGGCAGGGCTGACCTGAGAGCACGTGGGAGGAGAAGGACACCCGCTCCTTTTGATTTCCCAATTAGCCACATCCCTACAAAGCTGCAAGATGACATTTAAAAGTTGTTGGAGATAATGTAGCTTAGCGCTGTCAAACTGCACAATACTTACTGTTATGCTCCCCTAGAAAATAAACAGGAACCAATATAAATGTGTTATATGAATATTTAATACATTTTTGACTGTGTAAACCTAGAATGTGTTTTTAAAAGATGGCACAGTGAGGAAAATCGTGAATGTTTTCAAAGAAAACAGTATTCCTTGCAGCTTTTGGTAAACGCTTAAACTTCTGCATGACTTCTTAGAAAATGTGAGAACCATATGAATGCCTGTGCCTTATGGAAAGTCATGAAATCTAAAAGCATGAACCGCTGTTCATTATTAACAAGTAAAACCCCATTCTTTTTCTCTATAAGGTCCTGATTAATGGACAAAAACCTTCTTCCTTGTTTTTTTCACATTCTTTTTACAATTCCTTAAATGTAAGACAGACAATAAATTATTTGCACAGACCCTACTACATACCAGTTCCTATTTGGAGCTTGACTGAGAGGCAGAAACATATAGGGGTATTGTGAAAACCACATTGGGTACAAAGACTGCAAACGGATTGACAGTTATAGTCAACAGCTGGGAATCATATGGGTCTTTATTAATTTGAATATTAGTGGTTGCCATTTTGTTTCTTTTTTTATGGTTTTGACAAAATGGTGGGAGAAAAGACATAAGGGATTCCTTGCTGATAAGTAGGCTCTTAAGACTCACTCTGTGCCAGTTTGCTTGCCCCTCTGTGAAACTGAGTGGTCCTTTTATTTTCCTTTCAACAGCCTGAGACTTGGGTGATTTGAAAGAGAGAACTGAATTTAGAGCTGTACCAAAAATGGCAGTCCTGATGTGCAGTGCATTAGAAAAGGAGACAATGGGATGAAGCAGGCAGGAGAGTGGAGACAAGAAATTTATTACTGGGCATTGCCTAATGAGATGAAAATTCCTTGGAATTTTCAGCCAAGCACCACAGAAGAGCAGTAACAGCAGTGTTCATCTGCACAAACCTTCCCATGCTTCAATTTTTAAATAATAACTGTTTCATTATGGGAGGACATGGACAGCACTGGGAGGAAGGATGGGACTGTGGTTAAAGTGAGTATTAGATGCAGAAAACCTGACCTCTAATTCCATCTTTTTCAGTTTCAGTCAGTGGTAATTCACTCTCAGCGTGCCTCAGTTTCCCTGCTTGTCAAAAAAATATTGATTGTATGGCTAGCAACAGGGGACAGCTGATATATTCATTCAAGTAGATAAAGCCCTTATACATATTTTGAAATAAGGGATAATCTAAGGGCATTGTGTTATTGCTAGTCGAAATCTTTGCTCATGACTTAAACAAAATTCTCTGTGACCTCCCTGAGAATAGCTGCAAAGGTCAAGGCTATTGCATCTGGACCATTATTACACTCCAGGTCCGAGAATAAGGAAATAAATCACAGATAATGAGAAAAAGTTTCGCAGAGGTTCTTACAAATGGAGAAGAAACTAGAAGTGGAACATTTTCTTGTTAAAAGGACACTTTCATACACTACCGAACTAATGATGATTTTACTTTATGTTTCCACTGTTTGTGGCTCTTACCGAAAAGAGATGAATGCTGCAGAGCCCTCCAAATCCTCTTCTTTTTTTAACATGATTGCTTTTTTGTGACTATAGCCTTAGACATGATTTGCAAGACTTTAATCCAAACAAAAGGTGATGTAAATGAGAGGTGAAAGTGTTGTGGTTTTTTTTGTTTCTATCATCTATCTCTCATGAGAGGTGAAAGTGTTGTGGTTTTTTTTGTTTCTATCATCTATCTCTCTTTACCCTTCTTTTTATGTTGTTGTTTTAATAATTTAACGAAATTGCTGGGAAAATAGTGTTTAAATCAATATAACAGCCTAGCGTGGACACAAGTGTGTTTGCTATAAAGATATTTATTTCAGTATAGCTTTAACAAAACTAATAGCAGTGTTATAAATAAACTGTGTACCAATAGTATTCTGTTTGTGATATTAGGTGGCACTGATTTTAACCAAACTATTTTTCTGATTGACTTGATTACTTTGGTGCAGAAACTGTATGGAGACAAGGCCTTGGGGGATAGGATCTGATGTGAACAAAAAGGGTGTATTTTGACTGAGTTGCCATATTGATTCCAAAAGAATTAGGAAGCTTTTTAACAAGAAAAATATTTACCTTTTGAGACAAGTATACAAGTATAATATTTTTTCTTTTTAATAAAATATGTAACAAAGTAATATTTTGGGTTTAGTAGTGTTTCTATGCTTCAAATTCCTAGTATGAAAATACATGTTTTTCACCATGAAAAGATTACTACTTTCCAAGTAGCTCATTAAGAAATATATTACTGTCTTTATTCAATGATTTATGTTGGAAGAAAAAAAATCTTTCCAGCTTTTGGGAATTAGGAATTTTAAGAATAAAATGCCTTATATAAAATGTTAGCATCTGAACTCACTCATTTGCTTGCTGAATTTTGAGAACTTGTGTCATATATGTAGGATAGAGTGCATCTTTCTCCTTTTGTGCTTCTGCTCCCTGATTATATTCTGTTTACCATATCAGAAGAGCCTGGGAGTAACTTTTTAAGTGAGGAATAAGAAACATTGCATTTCTTATTATAGTTAAAATCCTGCCCAAGCCATAATAAGGCGAAAGCTTGGAATATACCATATACACTATGAAGTTATTTGAATTTTGTTTTTTAAAGGACAAGATTTGGTATGATTGCCCTGCTGTTTCTGCTGCTCAATATTTTTAATAAGATTGCTAATGAAGTGATCACACAATAGCAAACCATGTTTTAATGTAAACACACCGAAGGATAGAATTAAGGTTGAATGTTCATTGTTAACCGTACCTATCCTCATTTTTTATATGCTTAACTCTGCAGCTTTAATATTGCATTAACTTGGTTTTTACAGAGAACATTTTGCCCTAAGTATAAGAAAAACGTTGTTCTTTTATGTTGTCAGCCTGGGCAGATGCAAATCCTTCTACTTTTTATTGAAGAATTAACCATCTCCCTTCGGAGCACAAATGCCAGCAGTACTGGTATAATTTTATTTTTAAGGCTATGGCCTGTAGTAAGCTGATTGAATGGTATGTTATATTCAAATCTGACTGCTTATACACTTCTTTCCATAATGTCTTTGAAAATATATCATGTTCCAAGATGAGTACAAGTTATGCATAAAAAAAGCTGTTTGTTACATAGCTCAGAAAATGTGGATTCAATTACTATTAGATTTAAGAAAACCAGGAGCCTTTCCAATTAAAAAAAAATATTTTTTAGTTTGTAGTAAAAATATCAAGTTACAGTGCAACAAATTCCTTTTCATTAGGAAACTGAACGAAAAGAATAACTCTTGAAGAGATAGTGAGTGTTTCAATTAATATTATGTCAATTTGTTTTACCGTCTGCATGTATTTACCAACCCAGGACAGCTCAGAAGGCCTGCTCTACAAATCACTATGTTTACTCATTTGAAAACAAATCTGAAGATCCCATTTCATTTTCATGCCATCAGGATATGTTAGAGTAAGTTCCATGTGTTGACGGATCCTTCAAGTTTTATTTATAGAAACAGCATTTGCGTGAGAGATGATAGGCTAAGAATAACCATTACCTCACCTAATTGTTGTCTCCTTAAGGCTTCTAAAAATGTATTTGGGGTTGGAGAGCAGGCAGCACAGGCGGTGTAAGGAGTCCACCAACTGGTACCGTCTGTGTTAGTTACTAGTAATCCAATCACTTGGGATCAGATGCTCCTGAGACAGCTTCTTGTGTAGACAGAGAGATAATTTTAGAATAGATAGATGTAAGGGTGTGTGGTAGACATATAAGAGATATATAATGGTTATATGAATAATAGATAGTAGTCAATAACAGTAATAATAATAATAATAATAATAATAATAATAATAAAATAGATACACGAATAAAGCACGCCAGTGAAGTGCTGTGCAGCAGAGAAGAGGGCAACAAGTAAACTTTTTGAAAAAGGTGCATTTTAACCTTATCCAAGCAAGGCAGTTCTTTTTTCTTTTTCCGCATTGAGCACTGTTGTTTTTCAGCAATACGTGTCACTGCGTGTCTGATGTTCCCAGCCTGGCTCTGGAGCCTGACTGAACACTCTAAGCTAAGTGAAGGGAACCTGACCACAAGTTGGGCTCAGAGAGTTTACAGCCAAAATCAGAGGTGCAGCAGATGGGGGGCAACTCATTGGGAACTGGATGGGGAAGGGGGTGGTATGGAGTGTATGACAGGGAGGAGAGGGGAAGCCATGGGCATCTGGGGAGTAATGAAAGGGGAATCTGTCTGTCCAAATCTGACAGCAGTAGAGTACCTTGCATAAGATCTATATGGCATTTATAAGGACGCTGAAAACCTCCTGTTAGTTATCTATATCCTGTTAGCCATCTTACATTTCTCCATAAAAAATTACAGTGCCAGAGAAAAGGATGTTTCACACTTTAGCTCTTGCTTTCTTTCGTTATGAACATCACTCTTTCTACTTCCACACTCAGGCGTTGAGCTCACCTGAAACACCTTAGCAGCACTGTGGGGCCAAACAAGAGTCTGTTTTGCCTGCTACAATGCCTCCATTCAAGCAAAACCGAAGGGCATGTTTTTCCCAGGAACATTAGTGGAAACTTTTAAAAATTGCTGAATGTTTGGGAGGGAATTTGACTTTTTCTTGATGTATTTTTTTTGACTCCAAAACAAAGCCTTCTTAATTTTTAGTTTCTTGTATTTTTCTGTAGAAAATTAAAAAGGTATGAAGGAAAGCAAAAGGCTTCCCTTGAATTTTTGATGGTTGAGCATACTTAATTCTTGGGCATCTTTATGTGACTAAAATGTATGGCAAATCCAACTCTTCCTTTAGAGGGCAAGAAAGCAGATCTCACAGGTTATTTAATGAATAATCAGAGGACAGAGACAGAAATAGGAAGATTTTTGCTTTCTGGAGACCTGTGTTGTCAATTACAATGACAGGGCGATAACGGAAAGCTGTGAAGGGATGCAATATTTAGGCTTGCTCAAAACACATCAGCTTCATCTGCACTTCAGACTTCTGTGCTTCGCTACAGGCAATCTTATGTGCGAGAGAGGTAAAGACCAAACTCTGTGGCAGGCCAAGCGTGGGCATAGGAAGAACATTAAACCACACAGATTTCCTTTAGGGAATAATTTCTCCCCCTTGAAGGAAAGGTTGGATGTTAACAACTTCTGTTACCATTTCATAGGCAGTTGGAAGGTGATTTCCAACCATCCTTGATAGAGACAGAGACTGAAGGTAATTTAATACAAATGTGTTGATGTATATGTGTGCTCTTGTATGGGCACATATAGAATTTAAATGTTCACTGAAATACAAATAGTTCCTAATATCTGTAAGGAAAACACATGCAGAGCAAACAAGACTTTCAATGGGACGTGAGTAGCATCCAGCATCCAAAAATTCAGGAATGATAAAGTGATCTGCTAGTTAGTAAGAATCTTTATTTCAAAGTACGTTCACATTATTATGGATATTTTTGTAACTACACGTGTGTGTTAACTGGAAGCAACAGCTGGAGGAAGGATTTAATTTCCATGTACCTGCACAATTTTCCTGCTTTATGGTCTTAGTAATAACACTACCATGTTTGCATTTGGTCTTGCTTTGACCAACACTGATTCCAACCAAAGTTACATGAGATGCAGATTGTGCCCTTGCCTGTGTATAGCTTCTTATTTAGGAAAACACCTGATGTGAATAAGATTTATGTAAAGGATTTTCCTGGGCCTGTAGAGGAAGACTGAAGTCCAGACTCCTTTTATAGGACTGCAATATGGGTGTACTCCTTGGAATTTATCAAATATATGAACATGAATCTCTCTGGTGTTTGGGTAATCCTCTAGTCTGTGCCTACATTTCAGTCTCAAAACAAATTACATGTACTAGTATACTTTAAAAAAAATCTTCAGGACTTAGTAGATCTAAAGATTAAATTCTACTTGGAACAGCGTAGCTGACCAGGAACAAGACAACTTCAGGCTTTCATCTGGTCTTCTATTTCTGAGCCCAAAAACCTCTTTCTGGTGAAGTCCTAGAGTAGAGTGCAGATTCTACTAAATTCAATGGTAATTTTACTAGTGCCTTAAAAAAAAATCAGGCATATTTCTTTAGGATAAAGATTTCACTCTTATTTTTTGAAAATATGTTATCATTACTCTATCTCTACAGAAAGACAGTGAACAGTTTAAAGATTTCCTAAAGAGAGAATAGACAAGGGCAAATCCTCACACAGTGCAGTCACTCGTAGAGAGGTGTAACAGAAGAAAAGTTCCAGAAAACATTCTGTTTAAAGGACATTTTTCAAAAGATTGCTCCGCACAGCAGGTGTTTGTAGCCACCTAGCATACTTAGACTGGGAGAGAAAAAAAAAAAAAAAGCACAGGACCAGCACAGTCAGACATCTGAAGATTAGGAGACAATGGCACCCTGTTTTGCTTGAGCATTTTTATTCAGGAAGTGATGTCACAAATGATATGTTCCTGCATAATTTTGCCTGCAGCAGGTCTGGTGCCTCCTCCAGTGCCCATGATGGAGGGCATTCAGTCGAGTGTTGCTGAGGGGATGGTTTCTCTCTGTGCTGCTCAGGGCACGTGCATGCTGCTGTACCCCATTCAACCCCTCCTCAGAGGACACTGTTCATTGCTTAATGGCCTTATAAGGAGAATCGTTGAGCAGTTTTAATGGCATATATGGGCTTATGATTGTTTCTTCTTGAGTAGTAACCAATTTCTCTTACTTTGCAAGAAGTGTAAGAACCAGAGGAAAAATATGAAGTTAAACCACGAGAACACATGTGCAGTGCCAGAGGTTGGGCATACTGTTTTTATTTGCCCCCTTTTTCATTTACTTAACCTTTTGGAAATACTCTTTTGTTGCACTTTTAACACTCATTTACATGGTTGTGTAAACAAGAACACCCCCTTAAACAAGATGGCTTATTAAAAATGAACAGCGTCCGTATCTGGTGCTGGTTCAAACCAGGAAAACTATCTTACCTCAGGGTCTGAGGATGTGAGTACTGCAACCCCCTTTCAGGGCATCATTAACATACTCAAAACTGTTATCCAAAACAACATTCCCTGTAGTGGCTCCTCAGGTCAGGGCCTCAAGGTACATCACTCCACGTAACACTTCAAGAGATGTGGTCCCCTAGCTGGAGATCAAACAACATTTTCTCCACACGGAGGATTAAACCAACACATGAGGGTGCCTTTATCAAACTGTGTTTGATAATGGAGGTTTCAAAAAGCTAGGTGGGTCAAAATGTCAGTGTCTTTCTTTTGGTCTGTTCAGGTTCTGTATTGTCATACAAATTATAGAGGAAAAGGCTTAGAATGAGAGATGTCTGTTATTTCCCTTGGGAACTATTTCATTATTGGCAAGGACTTCTCATCTATATATTTCATTTCCCCCCACTCCTGATTTCTTGTAATTCTTCCAAGTGGTGTAATCCAAAACAGTTCTTGTCTTTCTTCCTCTACCAGTGTCTTAATTGCCTACCCTGATATCAGCAGATCTGTGGGCAATTCCTGGCAGAAAGTGAAGTCTCTGGTATTTATTTTTTATTAATTAGTAGAAAATAAAAATACAACTCTTCCAAACATTCTGTCATCATAAGGCTAGCTTAGGCCAAGTCACATACTCAAATCATCATATGTGCAATAAAAATTATAACATGGATACTTGTTGCTTTTTAAAAGCGAGTTATAAAAAAACTGGTGTCCATTATGCAAAAACTGATGTCCATTATTGCATAGTACTGGATAGACCATGAAGTTGCTCTGCAAAATGTAAAAAGCATGTAAACAATCAGAAAAGGGAATTTGGAAATGAAGGGAAGTGAGCAAAGAATACCAGCTGATGAATAAAACATTTCCCAAAGTTCAGAAAAGTCAGCTGCTATATGTTAAAGTGGTTGCCAGGCAACTCATCTTTTTAAACAAGTACTGTGGCAGATAACTCATAAAGACATTGAAATGGCAAAATTAACTGCTCTTGAACAATTTCTTCGATACATTAGGTACAAACAGGCTTTCATTCATCATCAGGCATGCATATCTTCTTGTTATAACTTTTTTTTTTTCCTTGAACAAATACATGTGTTTTGTCCAAAGCCCTGAAATTTTAACTCTTTCTTTTCATCTCATTCCCCATGAGGGAACAGATAGGAATCTCTGCCCTAAATCTGGGCAGTAATAGAAATCTAGTTTGGATGAAATAGGGGAGCTCATTCTCTGTTCTGAAAAATAAGCACTCTTGTTTGGTGGAGTTACATCACTCACATGTAAAGAGAAGCTTGGTTGCAGTCCACCAAGTATTTTCCATGAAAGAGACTAAGGCTGCAGACAGAGAGGGAGAGGCTCCAGTAGTAGACCATGAAAAAAACTTCAGGAAAAAAGACAGGCAGGTCCTGGTGGTTCTCACTGTGGAGAGGAGGATAAAGCAGTAACTGGAGGGGAAAACTGATCATATGGAATAATTTATTTGACTTTTTTCCTTGCCAATTTCTAACTGAATAAAGTTGTGTGGGGTTTTTTTGGTTTTTTTTTTTACTATTGTGTTCATTATTCATGATTGCTCAATGAGCACTTAAGGGAAATGCTGAGCACAAAGGATGTTTGCAAGCTGATCATAATGCCTGGATTTTCAGCACTTTGCTACTTGCTATTTGTCATTTGTAATTGATCACCCTGCATAGTAAGATGCTCTTTCTGTGTCCAAACTGGATAACTGGAAGTTTTACAGATGAGAAAAAGAAAACTGAAAAAGTTTCCAAGGATTTTCACAAAATTATTGTTTTCTGTTTAATGCAACAAAAAAGAATCTTTACTGAAGTAGAAAACAAATACTAAACCAGCTCTTACTAATTTCAAAGCAAATCTGTAGCATTTCAAAACTGGTTTAGGAATGCTTATAAATTCTTTCTGGAATGCCAGCTCAGCTCTGCTGCTCAGAAAACGTCTGGGATAATTCACCTCTCCTAAAAACCAGCACTGGGTTGTGCTCCATTCCTGGCTATTTGATTATTGCCAGCAGTACCACAGCAAGCAAATGAAAAGTCCTCAGCATTTGAATTTGTCATTGTCCTCCTGAGTTGTATTCTGGTGGCAACTCAGCCATAACCGTTATTCCCCCAGACAAACTCAGTAAAACAAACAAACAAAATCACACAACTGACCAAATAAAGTACATTTTCTGTAAAAAACTACAAACGTACCAAACAAAAATAGTGCTTCTTCAGATACAAATTAATGCTGCTTTGAGTTTTTTTGTTGGTAGCTCACAGTGAATCCTTTGAAGTGCTGCTGTGGTGACATGTAACTGATGTTAGGAGACCAACTTTTCACTTTGCAGCCTGTTGCACTGCTGGGACATTGCATGTCCAGTGCCTGTGCCAGCCTCAGCTCAGCACCTATGGCTCTGACACCAGCTCCCTCAACAGCAAGCAAGTTCCTGGCTTTCTGTCACAACACACCTTTGTAATTCCAGCTTGGTTATGGAATAATTTTAGTAAAAATATGTTAAGGAAAGAGGTCAACTTGCAAGTTGGGTAACGTTTTAATATAATATACTTTTCATGCTGGTGTTAAAAATGTGTGGAGATTTTTAAGGTCTATTGGACACAGTCAGTCATACAATCCCATTGAATTAATTAACTAAACTCACACTTAGATGACACCTTGTTAAACAAGTATTTCTTATCAGATTTTGTTTGCTCTTTACCTGACTCTGGACTTTATCTATTTCCACTTCTATGATCAAAATATCTTCCTGGGCTCTGCAGTGACATAAGGTGAGAGCTGTGACATTGACACTCACCTCCATTTGATTACTGCCTGTAGTGCCATGGAGACTGGTGTTGCTGCCCCAAAGGCTACAGCTAGTCCTCCAAAAAAGGAGAGCTTTGCAGCCACCTGAGGCACACGGTCCAACTGTGCTCCTGGGCTCTGCTGGCACATGTCACTGGCTGCTTGGCCACATCTCAGCTAAGTGGTGTGATACAGAGAGGGTAGCGAACTTCCCTGCCACACTGTAGCACAGGAGGATTCCTATATAGGGAGACGGGTAACGTGATGTCCTGCACCATGCAGTCAGTGCCATGGTATCCACTCCCCACAGCCCCCATCAGATGGGCAAATAATGGGTTAGGATGCTAGTAACAACACCACTTTAGTATATAGCTGTTGTACCATTTCCTCCTTCCCGTGTATATAAATATACATGTGTGTAACGTGTATATAATTGCTTGGATTGCTTATAGATAGCTACTTATTTTTGTTTGTAGTAAATGTGTTGCAAGGCTTCAGAAACACAAATAGTTACCAAGCATATTTAGGTATACAAAATACTCAAGATGTGGAACTTCAGAGTAGGAGGTGGTGTTGCAGGAGCTGCAGCCTATTATTCAATTCCTGGGGTCAGACCAGCAGCGGTTGTGAAAATCAATAAGGCTTACAAAGATGAAATAAACTTTAAAAAAAAGAAACATTGACAGAGGATATTCCACAAAGCCATTCTTGATGGCTGAGCCTGTTCAGACTGAAACTGGGGGAAGTTTTGCTGTTATACTCTAACAGCCTTGGGCCAGTGTCTGGAATTTGCAGGATTGTTTGGGCAAAGTTTTCCAGAGTTCAATCTCCCGATAGGTCCAAAACATGCCTGGGTACCACAGCGCTGGGAGCATGCTGAGTCAGTATGTCTGACTGTCAGTCTTTCCTGCACCTCACTGATGGTTTTGATGAATCAGAGTCCTGATTTTAAGTTTTTTTCAGGACCTTTCAGAGTATTAAGCAAAACACAAAATACTGCTGGTCTTGCAAGTAAAATCCAAATGTGCAGGTACTAAAATGGAAGACCTGCAAGATCTTCATATAATGTTAGTGGGATAAACTTTTAATATACATAGAAAATATTCTAAATAGTATTACAAATGCTGGAAATAACCTAAATCTTCCAATACCCTCATAAGTCTTCCCTTCTTTCTTATTCTCTTATACCCTATACCTGTCTGATTTGAAGTCATATCATATTTAGCCACAAAGATAACTGTAATCATCCCAAATGAACTACTCCTGGTAAAAGCATCTAGTATTGGAAGACGTCTTCCTGTAGAAAGAGAGCCAAAGCTAACACAGCAGGAAAAATTTTGGGCCAGGCTTTATGTAGTGTACTTAAAAATAAATCACCAGTTAAACAGAATTTATTTCTTTTAGTGTAAATGACTTTGTACCAGTCTGCTGACTTTTAAGAATTTTTTTTTTCATGTATTTAAAATGGCCAACAGAGTACACTTGCCAAGCCCAAGCATTCAAGGTGTCAAGCCCCTGAACAAAGATGAGCATAATAAATAAATAGCCTGAGAAAATAATTTTGGGGTTTCTTCTCTGTGCTGTCTTCTTTAATCTGCTTTATCATTCATGCTTGCTACATTTTCTCTGCAGTCGGGAGTGTTAGAAATTGAGAAACTGAGGTTTTGCATAATCACATGATTCCAGGAGAGGCACTTTTAGGGAAAAATGACCAAATGTCACAGACAGTTGACAAGCATGCCAAGACTGACAGCCATGAGACTGTGCTGTCGCTTTCTGGGTATGGACTTCCAGTTCTGGTCAAAGATATAAATACACCGCTTCATTATTATGGAGTAGTATTTATTTATTAACTCATTACATTGAAGAAATATTATACTTACCTTACACTTTGGAAGTGTCTTCAAATAATTTGCTGTCATATGGTTTACAACGTTCTTTTAATGGCCACTGTAATTTACAGCAAAGTCATTTAAAATATATACCTTGATTAGATCTACATTAGTCTTATATTTTTTATGTCAAATTATGTTAAAATGGAAATAATGATTAATTTTGCTATAGGAAATTTCATCGAGTTATAATAATTTCAGTCTTATCTCTTTGAGCTGCATGTTTCTCCTATTGCTTTAAAACTAATTTAGGCCACATTATATACAAAATTAAATCTTACTTTTATAGCTACACCCTTGGGGTTCAATGAAAAGGCTTTATGAGCTAGAAATTAAAAGTACTGGTTGAAAATACTATTACATTATACAGGCTATTATTAAGGCAATTTACAAAGTTGGTATTAAAACTACGCACATTTTTCATTGTTAGCACCCATATATTCAGCAAGCCCATGGGACCATTTGGTATATAATCCAGCAAATAAAATCAACTGAAAGGTAAACAGCAAGTCCACGGCATTTCTTGATAGGGAAAATTGCACTACAATAATTGTAAAGCTGATTTAGCCCGAGATTGTTATGAATTTAGAAGATACAGATCACCTTTGTTACATGTGAAAATAAATTTGAAACTCCGTATGCCACACATACTGGAAGACACACAGAAATGTGAGTTTTCTTTCTCATAAAGAGAACAAGTATTTTATATTCCATGCAATCCAATTTGGCATGAGTCTCATTTTGCATCTTAAACATGTAGTTTTTCTTCACAGTTGATTTTTGGCTCCCATGTAGGTATTTCCACAATTTGGAGGCTAGATAATTGCTTGTTTCCACTCGAACGCTAGGTAATGCATGTTTTAATGCTTCAATATTTCTGAACAGTGACGTAAAAAAATCTTGCAATATGATTTATGGAAAGTATAAGAAAAAGAAATGGTCTTTTAATTTCAGGGATGCTTAAAGAACAGAGACCACTAAGAAGCAGGGTGGAATATCAAATATTTGACCTAGATGACAATATTAAGCAAGAACCAAATAAGCATGCCGTGGTCCTTTAATATTATAATTTACATTTCACATTAGAGCATTCTAGCTCTTGTATCTAGCTGGGACATGCTTGACTGTATTTAAAACAGAAAGGGAAGAGATATGTTTTTGCACTCTTAAAGAGAAAACCTTTTTTTTTTTTTTTTTTTTTTACAGCAAGCTGCTTGGCATTGTCACACTGCTGATGGAGTCAGAGGACAAGGAAGTGCATTCTTCCCTTGTCTCCTAGGACTAGGTTCTAACTAGCATTTGACAGTAAATTGAGGTGACTAGTGTTTTTGGAGCTTAAACATGTTGTCCCAAGGTTTAGGCTTGTTATTTATTTGGAGTACCATTTCTTGCAGAGGAGTCTGAGAAAACAGGATTTGCTTTCCCCAGACTCTTCCCAAGGGCTGATCCTTGAGGTGGTAGATCTTAACTGGGATAGGAGAGGGCAAGGCTGTACAGTCTGCCACTGCAATTTCAGTGGGGAGGTGGAATATTAATTACAAACCTCTCCAGATTCTGGGGAAAACAGCAAAATTCTTCTTACCCCTACTCTTTATCTAAAGCTTGTGGCTCAGGAGCTGTCTGAGATGGAACTGCTCATGTAAATATGCTTCCTGGTTGTGGGCATCCAGCTTTCATGGGGTGCTGTGAGAGTGCTGGAAGACAGTGATCCTTTCCTTGGATACTCAGCAGCCAGCCTCTGCAGGAAAAGTATGGATCAGATGTCCAAGGTGATCAAGACACTAGAATCAAGCCAATAATCTTTGCTGAGTTACTGAGCAAAAGACATTTTATCTGTTCCTGTTGTTTTGGGATAGAGGGAATTCCATGTGGGACCATTGCATAGAACTATTGTGAATTGAAGTATGTTGCTGGTCTGCACTGAGTGGTCACAGAAACACCTGAAAATGTCTGATTTTGTTTACACAAGGAATAAATAGACCTTTAAATGAAGTAACCCAAGTTTGTAAATTTTAGCGAGTTCATGTTTTTTTCATGTTATAAGAAATATGTGACGAGGAATGTAATTTTATTTGTCGAACCAAAACTCTTCCAACCATCCAGCTTCATTCCAATTACTCACTACAAGAATATGATTTATAGAAATTAAAGTAGCCTAATAAAAATAAAAAGGAATAAATGTGATATTGTATTTAATTTTTCCAGTCTCCATCATCCTCATACTGTCCCTTAAAGAGGAAGATTCTTTAACTATTACAGCATAATGCAAAAATTGCTACTATTAGTTATTAATATTTTATGGCCTTGGAAAATGTTGATATATATTTAATTTGGTTATGGATAAAGTAATTCAATTTTATATTGCCTACACCAATTTATTAAATACTGTAAAAGATATAGATCAATTGCAAAGGGAAATGGAAGAAATTATTTGTACTCAGAAAACTATCAAGCATGTTTAACACGTTTGTACAGAGGAAGCAAAAAAAAAAAGACATTATGTAATACATCAATCAACCCACAGAGATTACATTTCAAAGCCTTTTTATATTGAACAAAGGGAGCTTGATTTTTAGTCTTTTAGAAGTATCTGAATTTACAATACTATAAATTTATAAATAAAGCATTTTATTTTTGTTTCTGTTGTAGAATCAAAGCTCTAAATTAGGCATCTGAATTAAATATAACACCTCCTAAAAACGGATGGTCACCAAAGTAAATTCTATTTATCTAGAATGTAATTTTCAGGTTTAAATAGGCAAATTTTTTTTTTTTAAATATTTAATATTAAGAAAACACAGTTTAGGGAGGGTGAATAAGGAAATATAAAACTACACTACAGTCCTGGCAACCCTTACACACACATAACTCCCCAATGAATGGCTTTCTTCACTTGAATGGGGTTTCTTGTTCAAGGAATGTTGCCTATATACAGCTTTCAGGAATTTGTTTTACATAAAGATGATATAATAGATGTTTTATTAAAAAAAAAGGTATGAACTCAGATTTCTTACTAAATGATACTTTCTCAATAAGGCTGATGGAAGTTCATGTGGATGGATGCAGGGGTCTCTTTATATGGTTTTGAAGGAGAGGGATCTACTAATTTAATTATTACCTTCTAAAATTTTGTCTCCTTCATATCCTTGTACTAAACAGTGTCGTACTTCAATCACTTTCCCACTGATTTTAGCAAAAAATTTGTCAGGTTCCTCTAAAATCCCTATATTCTTCCTCCCCTCACTCCTTTAAACTTTTTTTTTTTTTTTTAATTATAAAGAAACCTAATTTATAACAATCATTGATCCTAATTCCATAAACATGTACACCTTTACAAATTTGAAGAACCGCAATAGTCAGAAGTAGTCCACATAATTACGCCAACTTAAATACACGTTGAATTCTTATTCACAATAGTGAACACAGTATTTATAGAAGTTTTCTTAGCTATGTAGAGAGCATACTATTTTCAGTTTGCAAAGTCCAATGGCAAAAAGGTTCTGCAATCCTTATCAGGAGTTGCTTCCTGTTATCTTTCAAAGGTGGATTGGACTTGTAAAGGCTAAGCTTTTCTTATGTGAAAGGATGACAAAAATACAGAAAAATATTTCAAACTAATGTCCTGCAGTATCTGTTGCAATGTTCTTGTTAAAACAAGATGTTCCTTGCTGGAGTACCACCCAGATCTAAATAAGGATTCATTTCAAAGACACCATATTTGCCAATATGTTTTATTGCCATAATATACTATGTATGACATATATAAACAGCAAATTATGATATACTTAGGCCAAGATATGTAACCTTTCTCCTCTTTCAAAGCCTCAGTTTTAAAATTCTGAATTACGCTGAGCTGATTTGTTACCTTCAAAGCTTGTCTGACGCTCACCTATTTTGAATTGATGGGAATACTATTACATTGAACCATTTCCTGGGGTGCAGGCATATATTTTTGAAATCTAATCACAATGAGCTCTTTACTACAAGAAACAATACCTAGTTACTGCTGACATCTTACAGAATGGAACCTTAAATACCCATGTTAATTCCATACACAGAAGCAAGAACAGTTTAACTTACAATGTTTCATAATAGCCTTGAATATAAGAATGTGATATAAATCTACTACTGCAATAAAAGCACTCCTTTGCCATTAAAAAATTCTAATTAATAATGCATTTGATAATGATTACTCTTACAGTTATTATTTAATGTAAGCAAAAAATGAACATAATTTTCAAACATGATCAAGTAGAATTTCCTAAGTCCTTGTTATTTATGATTCTGCTTTCTGAAGGTCAGATTATTTTTCACTCTCTTTAATAATTCACTAAGTGTGCTAAATGTTTACTTCATGTCTGAACAACAACCAATCTTGTCTTAATTAAATATATCTCCTGACATTGTTTTAACATACCAGTGAATTCAAATAAGTTAGTAAAATGTTAAGCGAATCAAATTTGTAGTCACTTTAATACTTTGAACATCCACTTTTCTAGTTTCTTCCCACCTGCTGTCATGTGTTAATTTTTTTAAAGCATCATCTATTTGCAAAAAAAAGAAAGAAATTGGTATTGTCTTGTGTTGTTTCATCCTTAAAGTGAAACCATTTGCAAGAAAATTATGGGTCCCTAGTGATGAACTTCTTTGCATATTAATTTTGTTAGCCTTACCTCCTGTGGTCTTTAGTTCTGGAAGGCCTATTAGATAATACACAAGATAAATTTTCCCTTGTATCTTACAGCTAGTTGGGGGAAAATTACCCTTTTTTTCCTTAAAACTTAAAAATTGCCGTATTAGCCATGCATATTTTCCCCCTATTTTATTAGTAAAGAGTAATTTAATTAAGCACAATAACCTAGTCAATATTGGTTATATTTGTTTCCAGTTCTTGAGAAATCTATATTTATGTTAATACATGTCTCAGAAGATAATCTGAGAAATGAATCCTGCACAAATTCTGTCAAGTGATGTCAGAATGGACTTTGAATTTGTGTGTTATGTTTAATCTGAAATGTAGAAGCCAAGGAAAGCTGAGTAGGTGAAATAGGAATGGTCAGAGACAAATGTCAGCATGGTTGCAAAAGCATATTTACTTCAATACCTTTTCTTTTCTGTTAGATCGGATGGTTGGAGACACTTAGATACTCAGAACTACAGACAGGTGTCTGTTGCAGTTTACAGAAGGTTCCAAGCAGAGAAGACACAGCTCCTCTTTTCAGCCTGTAGTAGTATTTTGGTGTTTTGGTGAGTTTCTCAGAGTATCTGAATAACTGCAACTGGAACTCCCAAATTCCTTTGGAAGTCTACATCTCAGTGTTATGATTACATAGCAGCTGACTTTCAGCACGTTTCTCCATGACTGAGAAATAAACTTGTGGCTTCTGAAAAGAAAGGGCTGGTGTTATACTCTGCCACTTACAAATACCCAAATTAACAGGTTATGTTTCTTCAGTCACTTTAACTTTTTGCTGTTTGCATCCGAGTATCATCAGCCTCCTCTCATAACAAAAGAAATGTGTGGAAAGCTCTCAGTGCTTGACAGACAACTTGTTTTGGAGTTAGGATTTTCCCCCAAACATCCTCTGCTTTTAGAACAATGGAAATGTCAACATTTCTCAAAACTTTATAGCTGATCTGAGACCAGTCAGTTTGTTTCCAGCTTTCCGGCTCGTACTCTGAAAACAAAGTGAGACCATCTTTAGGCTAAATGACATCAGTATTTATTGACATTGCCTATTGTTTAAAATGGCACACCAGATCACAATCCTAAACAAGCCCATAGTAACTTTTTAGACTCTAAAGTTGTAGTGGAAAAAAAAGGCATTTTCATAGTTGCTGACATCGCTAATTTATCTCTGCATTGGTAACTAGTTATCAAACTTGTTTCTCTGCTATTATAAGACATTTCTGAATCTGTAGTATTTTGTAATGGAAATCCATGAGAGATTCTAAAGGTATTTTTTCTTGTTTGGATTTTATTTCATTAAAATGTTTTTAAAGCACAGGCCTTCTGAGGACATTCTCTGCTCCTGAAAACTGTTAAGACATTATCTCTGAACCTTATATTACCTGGGAGGCTTTCTGGGAAAATAATCCACTCTTTTTTTCTCCCTTGTGCTAATCCATACCCAGATCAGACAGTCAGGGAGAGTTGGCATCCTTCACAGTGTACCAAAAGTAAGAATCCACAGAAAACCACAAAACTCTTTTTGGTGATTTCCTTCAAAGAAAAAAAAATAAAATTCAACACTTCTCCCCTTTCCTGTGAATCTGTTAGCATTAAGACAAACAGAGTGACATAGACAAAGAGCATGGTAGCTGCTGGGTTCAAAATATAATGGATTTTTCTAATTTAACCATGAGATTATCAATACTAAACAATTAAATATGCAAAACAGCATAATATGCTTTGGACAATGGTCTGAAAGCATGCACAAGGATTTTTTTTCCCCCATTACTACTTGGCAATGGCATGAGTAATGAAAATAAATATACAAGCCATCAGTAAGTAATCACAGACAATGTCTACTCTGTTTCCTTGGGCAAATCTTTGGACCTTTCAATATTTCTGTTGTCGTACTCTCTCTGTATTTGATCTGTTTAGACTGTGGAGTGTCTGAAGAGAGACTAATTTTACTGTGTTTGTGAAACACCCAAAAGAGTTTTGAGATCTCAGTTTTGTACGAAGCCTCTGGACACCACCAAGCTGTTGATACAACAACTGGTGTTTCTATCTACTGAATTTTCTGCTTTATTGCCAGAAACAGGATCTATCAATACAAAATGGCTTTCAGCCCATGTTCATTCATCAGAGTTCTTTCCTACCATGTGCAGAGACATGATCACTGCAGGGGTCATTTGCCATATCTTCCAATTTCTGCTACCACTTTTGCATATAGTTTGTAGGAAGCAAGGAGGAGGAGGATGATATGGATTTTTACTGCAGGTTCTGTTAGAGGATAAGTGACATCATCAAGAGATAGAAAGGAGAGAGCAATGAGCTTCCCTGCAGGGTAAGAAAGAGTAAAGAGAATGACATGGTGGTATATTTGGGGAAGCAGGATGGAAAGAAGAATGAACAGAAGGAGAGCGTAATAGAGACAACGGGAAGAAGAGTAAAGAATGAGCAATGAGACAATATGATTAGAGCTTTTTTTTTCCACCAGGGAGAAACATTTACAATGAAAACAATTAAAATCCGTGAGACTTTCCTAATAATGTTTTTCCGTGCACGTAATTGTGGTGGGTGCCAAAGGGATGGGGAAGCAACAGCAGGCGGGATATTTTTGGGTGCAAACGAAGAAGTGAGACTTGAGATCTGCAAATGGAAGAAGGGTTGTTTTTTATCTTGTGATTGGACAGAAGTAATTGGCATGTAAAGGCAGAAGAGGTGGTCAGAATGGGTGCTAGGGGATGGAAAGCATTCAATGACCTAATACAAACTGTTCCTATTGAGAGTAACAGTTTTCATCAATGCTAAATGTATAGACACTTGTCTCTACACTGAGAGGAAAACCTTTTCCACAAGTATTCAATACATAAGGAGTCAAAATACTGTACTTCACTGACTGTAAGCCTATTAAAATTTCTCACTTAAAAGGGAAAAATACCCTAGCAGGAAATTTAGTGAAATTATCTTCAAAGTCTTCTGAGATAGGTCATAAATGAGGTGCAACAGTGGTCTTGTGAAAAGTCAACACATTGTACTCGGAGCATACGAAGGACCTAATGCCATCTGATTGTGATAGGACCATGATTAGAAATTGACAGTACCCAGAGCCTTTCACTGTTTCTACCCTGGCCAGTCTGTGCTGCTGTGCTGCTGAACCAGAAAGTGACTTCAGTGCTCTTGCTGATGAAATTGCAATGCCAAATAGTCTTCATGTAAATGTAGCCTTGTAACACACTTGTTTAAGTAAGGGCAGGTACAGATGCTGAGTATGCCTTCTTGAGTGCTGCATGGTATCATTAATGTTCCATTTTAGTCAGGCTATGCTGGCTGCACTTAAAAGTCTGAGTGCTTTTCTTTGTTGGAGAAAAATCCTGAGCTTGAAGAAATTATGTAGAAGATTTCAGTTGTATTCTACTTCTTTCCTTTTCATATTTGGTAGTTTCAAAATTAATTTTAAAGAAGCATTTTTCTTTAATGTTGTCACAACATTGGGTTTTCCAGCAATTTATTAATTAATTTTATACGAGTTCCTGTTATCACTTTACATCTTTTTCTGTCAGTCTTATTATCTGTTTCTGTGAAAACTTCAGTAATTTTTTCAGTGATGATTTTTTTTCCAGGTCATAAATAAGCAAGAAATATTCTTCCAGAAATAGATCTTTGCTCCATTTTAAAAATGTCTCTTAACAATCAAAGCCAATTCTTTACCCCTTCAGTAGTTTGTCTGTCACACTGCTTGCTAATCATACAGTCTAGTGTTGAATATTGTACTGCTATTTCCCCAGATCTTAAATTAGTTGGGGACAAAACTGCTCCCGTTGAACCTTTGCTACTCCTTCCAAGCTTTCTGTCAAGTTTACTTGCTATGATTTCTATTCTGTGGTTTGGTGTTAATTTTTCCAAGTGATACATTTTAGATTTTTCTGATAAAGTTTCCACCATATGGATCTGGATTATTCATAGGGTAAAGATAACAAGTTATCAATATGTTGTCATGCTCAACTTGTTTTATACCAGGAAGTCACTGGAATGACATCAATAAGAAGTGAACACATAAGTCTGAATCTTGAAACTTTTGTTATCTCTTTTCCCACAATAGGTGTTGTGTCAGCTTTCTTCAATCTGTTAAGTGTCTGTTTGGTTTGAAAAAGAATCTCTTTACTTTTTTTTCTTTCTTTCTTTTTTTTTTTTTTTTTTAATGTTTGTTTGGTTTTGTTGTTTATTTTTTTGTTTTGTTTTACTGCTTCCTCCTGAATAGTTTGACAAAAACTTTTTTGTCATCTACAGACATTTCAGCTTCAGGATTTAATAATTTTGCTGATCATGATTTTCTTCTATAATTCTTCTTGCTTCCTTAGGAAATGTAAATCTGCTGCAGCATCTGTTAGCCATCCTTGTTTATTAATAATTAGGCATGAATGTAATTATAAATTTTTTAATAATTTACCTTTACCACCTCTGAGAGGCCCACAACTGATCTCTTGTTTAAACATTTCAGATCTCTGTCTTACATTATTTTCATATAGCATTCTCAACGTATTGACCACATTGTTGATTCAAGCAAAATCTCACCCTCAGCTCTTGCCAGGAATTTATCTCTGAATGTGTTATCTCTTCTAATTGGACATTTGGGAGAGAACAGATTGCTGGAAGCTCTAGCCCTATGGCTTCTTAATTCATAGCTGCTTGGCCCTTGACTAAATTAAAGCTGCATGGAGCTCCCTGATTTAAGAACTCAGAGTATTAGGAACAGCAAAGGATGAGATACAGTGGAGCTATGCACCGCTATGCTGTTTATAGGCCCTATTTTGATCAGGCTCCAAACACTCACTTTCACTTTTCTCTTTGGCTACTTTTGCCAAATTAATGCCACTGAAGGAACCCTGAGCACAGAGGGATCTCCAGCCATTTAGGAGCTATTTTGACTGAATATGTAGTGGAAAATGGGATTAGCAGAACAGAAATCTAGTCCTCTTCAGGAGGTGAACAGATGTGCTCTTCCAGCTTCAGCTGTGCTGGTGGAAGATATTAGTAACCGCAGCCTGTCTCTGGGTGGTTATCAGAAATCCCAAATCCCTTCGATTCTGCTGGTAGCACTGCTCATACAAGCTTCCTCTAACCTATTTTTTTTCAAAATGCACTAGATTATCAAAGACATACTGTTTATCTAAACTAACCTGGCCTCTTTGGACTGAAATAAGTTGGAGAGTGCTCAAATAACCCACTCCACCAGCAGATCAGTAGGGGCAGCAAAGAGCAATGGGCAGCGGTCCGTCTCCCCGACATAGCTGCTGCAAAATACATGCCTGGCTAGACCCCAAATTCTGCTAGATACACATTTTATCTCCTTCCTATCTCCATGGTAATTCCAGTTCCATTTACTCTCCTAATTTCTGCACTTTAGACTATTCTGCTTTTGACAGCAGCACTTTGTTTCTTTCAAAAGCTTTCATTCTTCTAAGGGCTGTGTAGAGTAATGATCTGGTGAGCAAGGAAAAAGAGGGGCTTATAACCACACACTTATACTCACCCTGGTTGCCTCCATTTAATAAAATTTCATTATTTACTACCTCTAAATTCCTCTGTGGTAAATGACCAGAATCTACCATGTCACACTGCTTTGTATTCTGCACCACAGAAAAAAAAAAATTAAATACTTACTTGCTCAGAAAAATAGATCAAGAAAGACTGTGTCTGCCCCATGGTGCTTCTGGCTCAAACGACAGAAACCACAGATGTACTGGACACATTGTGGAAGAGATCTTCTGCTGGAACAAAAAGATACCAAAAACCTCTATTACCTGATGCAGGCTGGAGAGCTGCTGTTTCTGTATCAGCAGATAAGGTTTTTCATTTTTGTGTTGTCGATTGGTAACGATAACAGCATTTTGGGGTTCAGAGTGGTCTATATGTCTCAAGCAAACTGATCTTTTGTTTTCCACAATTGAAAATGTCTTAGAATATTCTTAATTTTCAAATTTTGCCTTTCTTTTTTGACAGTAAATTCAAACTGCAACATCAATATCTTTGCCATTTCGAAGCATCTTTTTTTTTTCCCCCAGGTTGAGGATTTTCAGCCAAAAAAAAAAAGAAAAAAGAAAAAAAAAGGAAAAAAAAAAGCAAACACATTTTTAAATTGCTTCAAAGATTTCAGAAAACACATAGGCTTCA